>OZ004601.1:28562852-29102911 GCA_963924605.1 Malthinus seriepunctatus | reverse complement strand
AGCATACTAATACTAATTATTTACTGATTTAACATTTCGTGAATGATATCTTTACATATTAAAAAGCTTGTAATTATTTTACTTCGACAAAATGTAATAGGGTATTTTACAATTTTTAAAATATCGATCATTACTGCGTTACTGCATAGCAAAGTCGATTATCAATGACTTGGGCACACTAAAAATATGTTAATCAAAAAATGTTTATTAAAAAATGCTTTAGTAAAAGCATTAAATGCTACAGGTTCAAAGTGAAAATTAAAACGGAAGTGACGTCGCGTATCTTATAAATCACGTTTGTTGCTTAGTACATGTATTAAATATCATAATGTGTAATCAAAGTTATAATAAGTTGGACCCATGAAGTTGAATATTGACAGCAACGATTCATGACGTCAAGCTTCTTTTATGCGGGAAACTTTATAGTTTGAATTTAAAATAAGTTTTTTGGCAAAACCTACAGTCGCAATTTTTCTTTATTGTGGTTGTAGGATTACGTTATCAATAAGGTAACTTTCTAGATACATTTTAAAAAATTGAAAAATACCCCTATGTTCGTTTCTACATAAGTTTAACGGTCATCACGTGGTGTACTCGTCTTAACTTGGGACCACTCAAATCTATTTAATACGGTTACCCATTTAATACAGTCGTCTTTACGGTAACGGAATGGAGTTCCTTAAAAGTGAAAAAGGTAAAAACAAATTGCTATTGGAAGGGTATTTGTTTATTCAAGACAAAATTAATGATGATAAGGTTTATTGGAAATGTGAACTTTCTAAAAAGTTTAAGTGTTCCGCTCGGGTGATCGACAACAATACAACCAAAATAAATAATGTGCACAATCACATAGCTGACGCCTCAATTGTAGATGCTGCTCGACTATATAATAATATTAAAGAAAACGCAAAATCTACTAGAGATACGCCATAGTTTCTGGTATCTACTGCATCAGAGAATGTTGGCCATGCAGTAGCAGCAAGATTGCCTATAGTAAGTGCCATAAAGAAAACTATTAGAAATATTCGAGCACGTGATAATTTGGGTCCCGCAGTTCCAAACCGTAGGCAAGATATTCAATTTCCCCAGGAGTTTACGGTCACTGGAACTGGGGAGGACTTCTTGTTATACGATAAAGGGCAAGTGGAAGATCGATTGATTATTTTTTCGACGAGAAGAAATTTACGTTTGTTGAAATCATCGGCACATTGGTATGTTGATGGAACATTCAAAACCACTCCACTTCTTTTTGGACAATTGTATACGGTACATTGTTTACAAGGTAGTAATGCTGTGCCACTAATTTACGCGCTTTTACCAAATAAAACTGAGGCAACTTATTTTGAACTTTTTCTAAAAATTAAAGAATTTATACCTGATGCAAATCCACAGACAATAATGTCCGATTTTGAAAGTGCGGTAATTAATGTCGTGCATGATGTATATCCCGAAACCAGACACAGAGGATGTTTCTTCCATTTTTGTCAGGCAATTTTCCGACATATTCAATCGAATGGTATGAAAACCAGATATGAATTAGATGCCGAATTTGCACTAAAACTGAAAATGCTCCCTGCGTTAGCTTTTGTACCTGAAGAACATGTAATTGAGTATTTTGATGTTTTGTGCGACGAAAATGTGTTCCCTGCAGAAGCTCAACCTATAGTTGATTATTTTGAGGACACGTGGATCGGTCGCCCAAATCGAAGACATCGGCGTCCACCTCGTTTTGCTTTAGGTATGTGGAATTGTTACCAAGGTAGTCTTGAAGGTGAAGCGAAAACAAACAACAGCGTCGAAGGTTGGCATAGAGGCTTCCAGGAGTTACTTTCAGGGGATCATCCAAGCATTTGGAAATTCATAGATACCATCAAACGGCAACAAAGCCTCAACGAGTTAAAAATAGAGCAATTTTTGTCTGGCGTTGAACCTCCAATGGGTAGCCGTAAGTATCGCAATTGTGCGGAAAGAATACTGCGCATAGTACAAAATTTTGACTACAATGTAGATATTATAGAATATGTTCGCAGTCTTGCTCATAACATTGGTTATTAAGTATTTGTACTTGTATTTATAAATAAAAAATTAATTTTTCTAAGATTTTACTGTTTTCTTTTAACCTTCCAGTACTAACAGTCGGTCTCACAGACCGACGAGTTTTATTTTTATTAATATCTTTGAAATACGAACTGCTAGGGTTGGGAGGTTATCAGTACTTTTAAACTAAATGCTCTCACACATTTTTTTGAAGTTTGCAAGCATAAGTTTGTAATGGTTCAATTATAATAATTGAATTCGGTCTGAGAGACCGACGTTAGTAAAACAGTACCTAAAAATTTTCAATATTTTTTCAAAATTTTTAAAATTTTTTAGTTAAAAATTATTTTTTCCACTTGTCTTGAATAGAAATAGGATAACAAAAAAAACAGAAGAGATTTTTGCATTTACTTCAATTAATAAGTAGCTCTTTTTGGTGCATGCGGTACCGTGCTCTACATGTTCTAACATGTAAAATGCGACAAATGTTCTAAAATATTTCAGCTATTGTTGAAGATGAAAAAAATATTTTTACCTTTTTAGAAGTGTTGTTCCTAGGTTTGTTTATAATATTAAAAGTTATTAAAAAATTTTGTTTAATTCGTTTCAAATCGCTTATTTAATTTATGCATCTTTTTATTTTTGTTTATTTTTATAAAAGTGAATTTTGGTTATTAAAATGAATTTTTTTTTTGCTAAAATTATAATTAGTATCCAGAAAAATTACTAAATATTTGAAATAATTTCTATTTGCAATAAAAAAGTTGTAAAAAATCCGTTAAAAAAAATTAAAACTAAGCGCGGTCTGTGAGACCGGCGTTAGTATGGATGTTATATGTTGGCATGTTAGTACTGGAAGGTTAATAGTGATAAAGAGTAATTAAAGTTTTACTATTTCGATTTGTTTCGAATGAAACTACTTATTATCCATTCACTATTTATTTGCGCTATGATTGGCCATGAACATTTGTTTTTTGGTTTGTGAAAATAAAAAGTTCCTATAAAGTTGACAGTTCCGTGTCAAGTCAAGTCAAGTGTCAACTAAAACAATAACATAACAAACGTAAATGACAGACAACTATTAATACTTAATCCGAGACTTAATCTAACTGATTTTTTCTAATGTATACGGGGTGGAATCTATCACCCTAACATGGCCAACCATAGCGCAAATAAATAGTGAACGGATTATAGTAATAAGAAGGCCAACGGCCAAAAAATTTTTTTTCGTGATTGAGCTTGAGGTTCAAAAATAATTAGATATAATATTTTAAATATCACTGTACCGAGTTTTGGGGTACGCTGGTAAAATCGCTTTGTAACTTTTTATTATTTATATCAGAAAAAAATAATGTGTCTACTAATTTATGCTCATTTGGACAACATTTAAAAGTCTATTTTATAACAAGAAAGTAAATTTTAGAAAAAATGATAAAGCTGCATTTATGTAAGTAACTTATTTCATTATTTCGAGCAATTGTGTTTTCGAGAAATTGTTATTCGAGCAACTTTCCATTAGAGGAACTTTCCATTCCAGGAACTTTCCATTCGAGGAACTTTCCTTTCGAGGAACTTTCCATTCGAGCAATTGTTTTCGAGCAATTTTCTTTCGAGCAATTGTTTTCGAGCCATTTTCCGCAACCCAAAATTTTAGACATCGAGTACAGACAACATCAGAGAGCGATAGAAATTCTTATATAGACCGCACGAAGCTCAAAAAGAAATTGTCGCGAACAATAATCATCAATATATTGAGAGGAAGAACACTACACAAGTTAATATTTAAATTTGCACTGACTCAAAATTAAGTCTGATGGGGATTCGATTAAATCATATAACAAAAGTCTAAAGCCCGTTTTATATTATCATATTTTTTTGTACAAAAAAATTGGATACTATTTTATGAGATAATGTAAAACGCTTTGCTATTTTTTTGTACAAGAGTACAAGATTATAATACGAAATTACAGTTGGCAGTATTACATGTCTTAAAAAATTGTACGAAATGTTTGCTTGTGGTTCTGCGCACTAGCGTACCTTGTACCCTTGCAGTACCTAGCGTATTTCAAACCAGCTGATTGTCAAATTGATACGAAACATTTTGTTTTGTTCACAACACGTTTACAAACACCAATTTTTTCAAAATTATTAAAATTTTATTTTTGACATTTTAATTTTTCTTTATAAAATATTATATGTAGAATAACCAAACAATTTTTATTTATGTTATATTTTTATAAATAATTTTAATTTTATTTTTGAAGGAACCAACATAAATTGGCGAATCATTTAATTAACCTTTTATTATATAATTAATATTAGATTAAAATTCTCCTATTGCTATTAATAATTAAAAAATTAATAACAATTAAAAATAAAAAAGAAATAAGAACTTCGTGTTAAGCTTCGAATGTTCTAATGCGCACGCCTGCTTACCAAAATCTTGCAAAAAATAGGACACGTTCTAATTTCTTATTATAATTTTGTACAAGAAAATAGTAAAGCGTTTTACATTATCTCATAAAATAGTATCCATTTTTTTTGTACAAAGAAATATGATAATATAAAACGGGCTTAAGTTTTTTAAAATCATAACAAAGGATATCTAATTCAGTGGATATTATGTTCACAGCAAACGATGATCTATAGAATGGCGAATGTGACATGGCATTTGTTCTGAGTTTGGGAAAATAAAAGATATCATTTGAGCGGCTGCTAAAACCTGGGCACCATTGTAAGTTTAGACACAAGTAGTGCCCGACGATTCCATTTGACGACCCGTGTCTTCAATTATTAAGGTCAGTTCATACGATCTATAGTTGACGACAATTCATTAGTTTCTCCCGATTGTTTTTAACTATTAAGATCGGTTCGTACGATCTAAAGTTGACGACAACTCATTAGTTTCTCCCGATTGTTTTTAACTATTAAGGTCGGTTCGCATGATCTATAGTTGACGACAATTCATTAGTTTCTCCGATTGTTTTTAACTATTAAGGTCGGTTCGTACGATCTGTAGTTGATGACAATTCATTAGTCCCCGTTGGCTTCAATTATTAAGGTCAGTTGGTACGATATATAAGAGAAGACCATTTACTTATCCCTTTCGTTGTTAAGGTCGATTTCAATCTATAACGAAATAAAATTAAAATGACTTGGCCGTATGCACCGTATATGTTTAAGCGAACTTAACTATAAAGCAAGCTTAAAGTTATCAAATGCTATGCACCGTCCTTAAAGCTCGGCTTATATTAACTAAACATAGTTAAATTAAAGCCAGCAATTTTCTAGGCTTAAAATTTTAAGCGACTGTTTCAGTCATGCTTATTTTGACATTTTTAATAATTTGACGTTAGGGTCAAAGGTTAAGGTGTAAAAAGTAGAAAAATAAATAAATGTTTAAAGTCAAAAACGAAATATTAATTGATAATGATCCTGATTATCTAGATCTAAACATTATCAAAGGTTTTCCTCGCCGTTACTATGATCGGAGTGATTGATTTCATGATATGGACAATATGTCTTTTCTTCGGCGGTTTCGTTTATAAAACCAAAGATTGTTGGTCTTTTGGAAGATATTGAACAAGAATTAGAATTTCACAATAATTTGTAATTTGTAAGTAAACTTTCCTCTACAAGCAATTATTCGTTATGCTAATTATTATAAGCAGAAAAAGGTCACTTTTTAATATCTGATTATTTTTAGAAACAACAATGTGTAGCCAATCAATGCGCTTCTGAGAGCCCTCAGATTTTAAGCCTCTTCAGGTGACTAGACCAGAGCGTTGCTAACTTTATGGGGATGCACCAGTCAGCTGTTTTGAGGATAATCTACAAAGCATTCAGTAATATTGCAAGACTTAAATCTCTAGTCTATACATAAAAATGCCGAATTTAGAAATGAAATTGTACGAATACAAAATGATTTTTTTAATATGGCTAGAGGTTACATGTTAAAATCGAACTTTTTACCCCGCTTCTAAATGCAGCAACAGCTTTATTATAACGAATCACAGATAAGAACAGGTTTGTAATGTCGTGGAGAGGGTTTTTGGAGTATGGAAACCAAGACTCCCCCTTTAGGCGTATGGTCTTAAATGCCGTTTGAGAAACTACTTAAATAATAATAGTTGTACTTCATAACATCGCCAAGAGAATGAATGAAATGATCCACCAAAATCATAAAATATGAATGCAGAAGAATTGCAGTTTTTTTTACAATTAGAACAAGTATCCAGACTTTAGGTACCACCAATCAATTTTGGGGAAGCCAATTTATAATTTCAGATGGGAATTATATAATAATTATTTTGAAAACTTGTAAATATGGATAACCTTAAATCAATCTAAACATTGCGACGTTGTCATATTGAACACGAGCTTAGCTATACCAATAGAAATTTTAATACGGTGCATAGTAACCTCGGCTTAAATTTTTAAACAAGCTTAGTAAAGCCGAGCTTAGTGGATAAACGGTGCATATGGCCATAGACTAGATTAAATTGGTTAAAAGAAACAACTCACCCCTTGATAAAGTTTAATGCTAGTAGAATCCTAACGAAAGGTATATTTTCTCTACGCATAATTAGTACTTAACAAGTAGTTGAATTATAGCTAGTAAAGTTTCATTGATCATAATACTCCTTCACCGTTTCAAAATAGCTCTATGTAAGTTATTTGTTAATAAGGAGATGACAGTTCTAAAACAAAGGCTACGTTCGTCATTAAGCTCCGAGCGCTCGGAGTGATCTAAATTACAATCCACAGATAACTGAGATATATTCTACAATAGATGCGGGAGCTAGGGTGAGACGTAGGTTACCATCATCGGAAGGGGGGTAGGTAGTTCTTACCACCATCACGGTATGGCGCTGGCAGCATCGAGATCCGCGTATTTAATACATAGGGATCAAGTAGGAATGTGATATAATGTAAAAATTGAAGTTTATTTTAAAATAATTTGTCAGTTGTGTGAATGTTTGAGTAGTGATCCCCAAAGCAGAAACCATGTAGTGATATGGCATCTAAATTGAAAAGAACAGTTTAGAATTTGAATAAAAAACGGTGTTCAAATCATGAAGTTAATAAGAGCAAATTTTAGTGCATGATAAATAATGTGTTCGACGAGGAGTGTAAAAGAAGAGTTACTATTTTCAAAACGGTTTAACTTGGTTAATACATTGGCATCGTAGAGAAATCGGATGAAAACCTAATTGAAGGCAAGTTTAAGTTGATATTTAGTTGATTGTGGAAACACCCAATTTAAAACAAAGTTGAGCAATGACCAATTTGTAGAAATGTAGTAAATAATGTTAAACCAAGTTGTTACGTTAATTTTTGTAGCAACTAGTTAATAAATATATTACAATAAAATGAACAGTTATTTTATTTTAATTTTCACAGGAAGTTCAAAAAATGAAGAGGTGGTCATAACACGATCACTTACGAAAAATAACGAGTTAAATTTAGCAAAAATTATTATTATTATTACAAGCACCCCAAGCACCAAATTTGTTGGCAGCGCCAACAACGATAGTGGTAAGAACTAAAACATGGTTACCATTTAGAGTGGGGACTCGGCCATCTATTTCTGAATATATAAATCCGTCGTCTGCGTTGATCTGTCGTAGTTTTCGCTACTATCAAGTCATACCAATCCAATAAATTGCAACTAGAGGCGCTAGTGCTTGAGGGAACAATGGAAACTGTAATAACATGTTTTACACTGGAGTAATGTCATCATACTATCACTGTCTATTTGACAACGACAAAATTAAAGCTACATTCAGAAAACAGCGACTGTACCCCCTCCTCTCGACTACGAGATGTATTTAACTGTGCTGTGATTAGTGTCCCAAATGTCAATATGAAATTTGCACCATTCACAACAAAATGTCTAATTGACTATCGGTAAAATAAATTCCTATGTTCCCTTAAGTGGAGCCATCTACCTTATTTTCACAGCATATCTCATCGCACGATTTTGAGCGATTGGTATGACTTGATAGTAAGCGTAAAACTACGACAGATCAACGCAGACGACGTATAAATCTATAATCTGTGTTACAATCTACGCGTTCGCGATTAACATCGAGCAGCTCGATTGCGTTTTTCATTGCAATCGCGGAGCGCTCGATATGCTCGGACTGTTTAGGATCGAGCGAAAAGCTTTACCACCACTCTCTTTTTCGATACGTCAAAAGCTCCCGCCAATATATGAAAATTTAAATTAAAGTGTGATTTGCCTTTAACTTTGCGGAAAATAAACACATAATTATAAAAAACAATTTTTTTTAAACATTTATTTTTTATTTGTATCTGTATAAACTAATTTATAATAATTAAAAAATATAAATTTTAATGAATTATTATGACGGGCCCTCTATAGGACGTCTCTAAAACTAATCGATACGCTCTACGCGTTCGTCATTAGGAAATATATCGCGGATAAATCTGCGGGATCTGCTCTAATCTACAGATCGTAATGACGAACGTAGCCAAAGTTAATTTATCGAAAGATTTAAATTCTTTCGTATCGACGAAAAATTAATTACCAAGTAGTAATTAACCATAATTAATCAAGTAATACAATACTTACCAAAACATAGAAATCCTTTCAGTTTAATTTTTATTATTTCCTTGTTAAGAATTGAATTTAGAGTTGTTTCTTTTATTTAATTTTTGAGGTTATGTTATTTTCCCAATATGACAAACGTCACTTTAGTTAATTTTTCTTGTATTTTCAACGTATAAATTCCGTGAATTAGACTTAGTAGTCATCAGTAATTATTTATTTATTTCATTAGCAGATTCAAAAGGCACAATAATTAATAAATTTCGGACGTATTGCAAGATGTTAAAATTGTGGAGTAAATGTTTCGCTATTCGCTGTCAACAGTTTAAATTTTTAAGGTCCGTTCACATATTTACAATATCACACGTTGTAAAATAATACAAAATAATAAATTGTCTGAAATATTTATTTTTTTAAATTTGGCATAAATAGAAGTTCATAATATACATTATTTTATATGTTCAGAAAGATAATTTTATCAGCTTTCAAAATATTAAGAAATATACAGGGTGTTCCATTTAAATTAAGAAATTTTATTCCATTTCCGGTTAAACCGGAAATCAAAATACAAAGTGTTTGGTATCGTGTCAAAGTTAATGTTACGAGCTTTCAAATTATTTAAAAATGTATAGGGTGTTCAAAAAAATTTTGATATTGTTCTAATTTCCAGTCTAACCGGAAGCGTTTTGTTAACCGAAAATAATGTTAAATAATAGATATTCATGGAATTGATTTTAGGTTTGTTCCTACAAACAGTCGAACCAGTTCAGAACGGTTCAGAACTGAACAGCGCAAGCGCACATTGAAGTTGGCAATACAAATTTCAATCTGCGCACACTCCGCCCAGTTACGAACTAGTTCGAGCTTTGTAGGAACAAACCAATTACTTATAAATATCCAATTTCAAGTTTTCATTTTTATTACAAAAGAAATTAGAGATTATTGAAGTTTTAACATTCAAAAAATCATAACTCCGAATCCGCATCATACAAGTCTTTAAAAATTTACAGTTAAATAGAGAATCATGTTGTCTATAACATATCCAAATCTGTATAAATCGCTCAGACCAGTTTTTGAGAAAATCCATTTCTAAATTTTGCCCTACTTTGGCCCCTTAAAGGTAGGCAATTTTGAAACAATTTTGAAAATCGACTTCTTTAGAACGAAAGCCCTATATTTTGGCTGTACAATGCCATTTTGAAATTTTTATAATAATAATGAATGGCCAAATTATAAGGGAAAGACCACAAAATGGGACAATCGTTCTAGTGGTCGCCATTTTAAATACAAAAATTTGAAATTTTTGTTTTTCAATTAGGGCTCACATGTACTATCTTATAGTCAAGTAAAATTGAATTTGGCCCAAATTTGCAAATATGCGCCCAAAATAACCTCCTTATTTTTAGACACCCTGTATAGATTTCTTATAAAAACTTATTTTGTCGATGAAATAATTTTAAAGTTCCTAAAATCAAATTTCATCAAAATCGGTTAAGTAGTTTTTGCCCCACAGTTCCGGACACACATACACACATACACACGCAGACATTTTGGTTCAAAAAATTAAAAAATATTTTTTTTCGATTTTTGGAATCAGGGTGACTCAAAACGTCGAGAACTTCAATAAAAAAATTTATTATTATTATAAGTGTGGCCACCCATTTAACTCGAGTTTTATAGCTTTTTTGCACCTTTATCTCGACACAAACTTGACGAAAATTTAGTGTCGAGTCTAGATAAAAGACACGACCGTCGGGCCAGTGCTAAAAAATTAGATCGACCCGCAAACTTTCAAGTATAGAGGGAGCATAAATGAACTCATTTATATTTAATTCGGCCATTTTAGTAGATACGCGTATAACGGGTTGACTATTTACAACGCTTAGGAACAAACAATATGTAGATAGAGGGAGCAAACATCAATTAATTTATATTTAATACGGCCATTTTAGTAGCTGAATAGCTGACTAACATTCATTACGGACTGGAATTTTTAGATCCAACATCTTCAAAGGTAACTCTTTTAGAACATTACTTGTAGAACAACACCATAATGTGCAAATAAAGCTGAATGTTCGATCTTAACTGATTTTGTCGCCCAGTCTCCCTAATAGTGAGTGGAGATCTAAACCTGATGGTGTTTAGCTAAAAATGATTGCGCCGCCCTAAAACTGACTCTTGCGATCTAAAATTGATTATCTAACTAAACACGAGTGTCGACCTAAAACTAATTTTGTCGACCTAAAACAGATGAGTCGATCTAAAACTGCATATGTCTTGATATACCTTGATTCAATATGTCGATCTAATATTGATAGCGTCGACGTAAATCTGTCTGTGTCGACCTAAAAGTGATTGTCGACCTAAACTGATTATCGACCTAAAACTGATTGCATCGACCTAAAACTGACTATGTCGATCTAAAACTGATTGTCGAACTAAAAATGAGTGTCGACCTAAAACAGAGTTTCGACCTAAAGCTGATTTTGTCGACGTAAAACTGATGAGTCGATCTAAAATTGAATATTAGGTTTAGTTTTGAATGGATAGAAAAAAATCGGGTTAAAATTTCAGCTCGATATTTTAACGTTTAGAGGTGTCGAAAGAGTCATCTGTTTTCCCATTTAAATAACATGCGAAACTTAAAAGTTTTTGGTTTTGAATTTTTTGCAAAATCACAAGTACATGACATGTAATATTAGTTTCGAATTTATAAATTTGTAGTCTAAGGATACCTCTTACTTAAGTAGTAGAAAAGCTAACATTCATTGCCCAGTGGAATTTTTTTAAATTTGCATGTTTGATCAAAAACTGTCAATGTGGATGCAACATTTTAAACAATTCTTTTACAACATTACGTGTAGCAAACTCTCTGAGTGTCTATCTATCTCTAGCAGTGTCCACCTAAAACTGACGGTTTTTAGCTAAAACTCATTGCATCGACCTAATACTGTCTGTGTCGACTTAAAACTAATTGTCGACCTAAAACAGAGTGTCGACCTAAAACTGATTTTATCGACGTAAAACTAAAAATTCGATCTAAAACTGCCTGTGTCGACCCAAAACTTATTGTCGACCTAAAACTGATTGTCGACCTAAAACTGATGCGTCGATCTACAACTGAATACTAGGGTTAGTTTCGAAAGGATAGAAAAAAATCGTGTAAAATTTTCAGCTCCATATCTTAACGTTTAGAGGTGCTGCACGAGCCATCTATTTTTAGCCATCCAATTTGTAGTCTAATGGGGGTTTTTGCACCGTTTACATATTAACCCCGCAGAGCATACGTTAGGCTTTTAAAGCCCATGCATAAACTAAAATCGGTGCAAAAGGTCCATAAGTAGAAGGTAGTTTTGTATAAAATTTATTCGTTAGTTGTTTGATTTATACTACAGTAGATGAAGGAGCAGAGGTTTTTGACAACTTATCGCCAAATACACTATCTGTCAGTTAATTTATGTAAACGGTGCAAACGCGCATAAGGATATATATATCTTACTATAAAAGTTTTTTCGGACCTACAACTTCAATTTTTAATGTTTTTAGGTCTTCGAAAAAATTCGAAAGTAGTTGAATGGCTGACTAACATTCATTACCCAGTGGATTTTTTTTAAATTTGCAATTTTGATCTAAAACGTTCAATGTGCATGCAACATTTTAAAAGGCAACTCTTTTACAACATTACGTGTAGCAAAATTACCTGTAACAACTGATTTTGTCGCCCCAAAACTGAGTGTCTATCTAATAAGCAGTGTCCACCTAAAACTGACGGTGTTTAGCTAAAACTCATTGCGTCGACCTAATACTGTCTGTGTCGACTTAAAACTAATTGTCGACCTAAAACTGATTTTATCGACGTAAAACTAAAAATTCGATCTAAAACTGCCTGTGTCGACCCAAAACTTATTGTCGACCTAAAACTGATTGTCGACCTAAAACTGATGCATCGATCTACAACTGAATACTAAGATTAGTTTCAAAAGGATAGAAAAAAATCGTGTAAAATTTTCAGCTCCATATCTTAACGTTTAGAAGTGCTGCACGAGCCATCTATTTTTAGCCATCCAATTTGTAGTCTAATGTGGGTTTTTGCACCGTTTACATATTAACCCCGCAGAGCATACGTTAGGCTTTTAAAGCCCATGCATAAATTAAAATCGGTGCAAAAGGTCCATAAGTAGAAGGTAGTTTTGTATAAAATTTATTCGTTAGTTGTTTGATTTATACTACAGTAGATGAAGGAGCAGAGGTTTTTGACAACTTATCGCCAAATACACTATCTGTCAGTTAATTTATGTAAACGGTGCAAACGCGCATAAGGTTATATATATTTTACTATAAAAGTTTTTTCGGACCTATACAACTTCAATTTTTAATGTTTTTAGGTCTTCGAAAAAATTCGAAAGTAGTTGAATGGCTGACTAACACTCATTACCCAGTGGATTTTTTTTAAATTTGCAATTTTGATCTAAAACTCTCAATGTGCATGCAACATTTTAAAAGGCAACTCTTTTACAACATTACGTGTAGCAAAATTACCTGTAACAACTGATTTTGTCGCCCCAAAACTGAGTGTCTATCTAATAAGCAGTGTCCACCTAAAACTGACGGTGTTTAGCTAAAACTCATTGCGTCGACCTAATACTGTCTGTGTCGACTTAAAACTAATTGTCGACCTAAAACAGAGTGTCGACCTAAAACTGATTTTATCGACGTAAAACTAAAAATTCGATCTAAAACTGCCTGTGTCGACCCAAAACTTATTGTCGAACTAAAACTGATTGTCGACCTAAAACTGATGCGTCGATCTACAACTGAATACTAGGGTTAGTTTCGAAAGGATAAAAAAAAATCGTGTAAAATTTTCAGCTCCATATCTTAACGTTTAGAGGTGCTGCACGAGCCATCTATTTTTAGCCATCCAATTTGTAGTCTAATGGGGGTTTTTGCACCGTTTACATATTAACCCCGCAGAGCATACGTTAGGCTTTTAAAGCCCATGCATAAACTAAAATCGGTGCAAAAGGTCCATAAGTAGAAGGTAGTTTTGTATAAAATTTATTCGTTAGTTGTTTGATTTATACTACAGTAGATGAAGGAGCAGAGGTTTTTGACAACTTATCGCCAAATACACTATCTGTCAGTTAATTTATGTAAACGGTGCAAACGCGCATAAGGTTATATATATCTTACTATAAAAGTTTTTTCGGACCTACAACTTCAATTTTTAATGTTTTTAGGTCTTCGAAAAAATTCTAAAGTAGTTGAATGGCTGACTAACATTCATTACCCAGTGGATTTTTTTTTAAATTTGCAATTTTGATCTAAAACGTTCAATGTGCATGCAACATTTTAAAAGGCAACTCTTTTACAACATTACGTGTAGCAAAATTACCTGTAACAACTGATTTTGTCGCCCCAAAACTGAGTGTCTATCTAATAAGCAGTGTCCACCTAAAACTGACGGTGTTTAGCTAAAACTCATTGCGTCGACCTAATACTGTCTGTGTCGACTTAAAACTAATTGTCGACCTAAAACAGAGTGTCGACCTAAAACTGATTCTATCGACGTAAAACTAAAAATTCGATCTAAAACTGCCTGTGTCGACCCAAAACTTATTGTCGACCTAAAACTGATTGTCGACCTAAAACTGATGTGTCGATCTACAACTGAATACTAAGGTTAGTTTCGAAAGGATAGAAAAAAATCGTGTAAAATTTTCAGCTCCATATCTTAACGTTTAGAGGTGCTGCACGAGCCATCTATTTTTAGCCATCCAATTTGTAGTCTAATGGGGGTTTTTGCACCGTTTACATATTAACCCCGCAGAGCATACGTTAGGCTTTTAAAGCCCATGCATAAACTAAAATCGGTGCAAACGGTCCATAAGTAGAAGGTAGTTTTGTATAAAATTTATTCGTTAGTTGTTTGATTTATACTACAGTAGATGAAGGAGCAGAGGTTTTTGACAACTTATCGCCAAATACACTATCTGTCAGTTAATTTATGTAAACGGTGCAAACGCGCATAAGGTTATATATATCTTACTATAAAAGTTTTTTCGGACCTACAACTTCAATTTTTAATGTTTTTAGGTCTTCGAAAAAATTCGAAAGTAGTTGAATGGCTGACTAACATTCATTACCCAGTGGATTTTTTTTAAATTTGCAATTTTGATCTAAAACTCTCAATGTGCATGCAACATTTTAAAAGGCAACTCTTTTACAACATTACGTGTAGCAAAATTACCTGTAACAACTGATTTTGTCGCCCCAAAACTGAGTGTCTATCTAATAAGCAGTGTCCACCTAAAACTGACGGTGTTTAGCTAAAACTCATTGCGTCGACCTAATACTGTCTGTGTCGACTTAAAACTAATTGTCGACCTAAAACAGAGTGTCGACCTAAAACTGATTTTATCGACGTAAAACTAAAAATTCGATCTAAAACTGCCTGTGTCGACCCAAAACTTATTGTCGAACTAAAACTGATTGTCGACCTAAAACTGATGCGTCGATCTACAACTGAATACTAGGGTTAGTTTCGAAAGGATAAAAAAAAATCGTGTAAAATTTTCAGCTCCATATCTTAACGTTTAGAGGTGCTGCACGAGCCATCTATTTTTAGCCATCCAATTTGTAGTCTAATGGGGGTTTTTGCACCGTTTACATATTAACCCCGCAGAGCATACGTTAGGCTTTTAAAGCCCATGCATAAACTAAAATCGGTGCAAAAGGTCCATAAGTAGAAGGTAGTTTTGTATAAAATTTATTCGTTAGTTGTTTGATTTATACTACAGTAGATGAAGGAGCAGAGGTTTTTGACAACTTATCGCCAAATACACTATCTGTCAGTTAATTTATGTAAACGGTGCAAACGCGCATAAGGTTATATATATCTTACTATAAAAGTTTTTTCGGACCTACAACTTCAATTTTTAATGTTTTTAGGTCTTCGAAAAAATTCGAAAGTAGTTGAATGGCTGACTAACATTCATTACCCAGTGGATTTTTTTTAAATTTGCAATTTTGATCTAAAACTCTCAATGTGCATGCAACATTTTAAAAGGCAACTCTTTTACAACATTACGTGTAGCAAAATTACCTGTAACAACTGATTTTGTCGCCCCAAAACTGAGTGTCTATCTAATAAGCAGTGTCCACCTAAAACTGACGGTGTTTAGCTAAAACTCATTGCGTCGACCTAATACTGTCTGTGTCGACTTAAAACTAATTGTCGACCTAAAACAGAGTGTCGACCTAAAACTGATTTTATCGACGTAAAACTAAAAATTCGATCTAAAACTGCCTGTGTCGACCCAAAACTTATTGTCGAACTAAAACTGATTGTCGACCTAAAACTGATGCGTCGATCTACAACTGAATACTAGGGTTAGTTTCGAAAGGATAAAAAAAAATCGTGTAAAATTTTCAGCTCCATATCTTAACGTTTAGAGGTGCTGCACGAGCCATCTATTTTTAGCCATCCAATTTGTAGTCTAATGGGGGTTTTTGCACCGTTTACATATTAACCCCGCAGAGCATACGTTAGGCTTTTAAAGCCCATGCATAAACTAAAATCGGTGCAAACGGTCCATAAGTAGAAGGTAGTTTTGTATAAAATTTATTCGTTAGTTGTTTGATTTATACTACAGTAGATGAAGGAGCAGAGGTTTTTGACAACTTATCGCCAAATACACTATCTGTCAGTTAATTTATGTAAACGGTGCAAACGCGCATAAGGATATATATATCTTACTATAAAAGTTTTTTCGGACCTACAACTTCAATTTTTAATGTTTTTAGGTCTTCGAAAAAATTCGAAAGTAGTTGAATGGCTGACTAACATTCATTACCCAGTGGATTTTTTTTAAATTTGCAATTTTGATCTAAAACTCTCAATGTGCATGCAACATTTTAAAAGGCAACTCTTTTACAACATTACGTGTAGCAAAATTACCTGTAACAACTGATTTTGTCGCCCCAAAACTGAGTGTCTATCTAATAAGCAGTGTCCACCTAAAACTGACGGTGTTTAGCTAAAACTCATTGCGTCGACCTAATACTGTCTGTGTCGACTTAAAACTAATTGTCGACCTAAAACAGAGTGTCGACCTAAAACTGATTTTATCGACGTAAAACTAAAAATTCGATCTAAAACTGCCTGTGTCGACCCAAAACTTATTGTCGAACTAAAACTGATTGTCGACCTAAAACTGATGCGTCGATCTACAACTGAATACTAGGGTTAGTTTCGAAAGGATAAAAAAAAATCGTGTAAAATTTTCAGCTCCATATCTTAACGTTTAGAGGTGCTGCACGAGCCATCTATTTTTAGCCATCCAATTTGTAGTCTAATGGGGGTTTTTGCACCGTTTACATATTAACCCCGCAGAGCATACGTTAGGCTTTTAAAGCCCATGCATAAACTAAAATCGGTGCAAAAGGTCCATAAGTAGAAGGTAGTTTTGTATAAAATTTATTCGTTAGTTGTTTGATTTATACTACAGTAGATGAAGGAGCAGAGGTTTTTGACAACTTATCGCCAAATACACTATCTGTCAGTTAATTTATGTAAACGGTGCAAACGCGCATAAGGTTATATATATCTTACTATAAAAGTTTTTTCGGACCTACAACTTCAATTTTTAATGTTTTTAGGTCTTCGAAAAAATTCTAAAGTAGTTGAATGGCTGACTAACATTCATTACCCAGTGGATTTTTTTTTAAATTTGCAATTTTGATCTAAAACGTTCAATGTGCGTGCAACATTTTAAAAGGCAACTCTTTTACAACATTACGTGTAGCAAAATTACCTGTAACAACTGATTTTGTCGCCCCAAAACTGAGTGTCTATCTAATAAGCAGTGTCCACCTAAAACTGACGGTGTTTAGCTAAAACTCATTGCGTCGACCTAATACTGTCTGTGTCGACTTAAAACTAATTGTCGACCTAAAACAGAGTGTCGACCTAAAACTGATTTTATCGACGTAAAACTAAAAATTCGATCTAAAACTGCCTGTGTCGACCCAAAACTTATTGTCGAACTAAAACTGATTGTCGACCTAAAACTGATGCGTCGATCTACAACTGAATACTAGGGTTAGTTTCGAAAGGATAAAAAAAAATCGTGTAAAATTTTCAGCTCCATATCTTAACGTTTAGAGGTGCTGCACGAGCCATCTATTTTTAGCCATCCAATTTGTAGTCTAATGGGGGTTTTTGCACCGTTTACATATTAACCCCGCAGAGCATACGTTAGGCTTTTAAAGCCCATGCATAAACTAAAATCGGTGCAAAAGGTCCATAAGTAGAAGGTAGTTTTGTATAAAATTTATTCGTTAGTTGTTTGATTTATACTACAGTAGATGAAGGAGCAGAGGTTTTTGACAACTTATCGCCAAATACACTATCTGTCAGTTAATTTATGTAAACGGTGCAAACGCGCATAAGGTTATATATATCTTACTATAAAAGTTTTTTCGGACCTACAACTTCAATTTTTAATGTTTTTAGGTCTTCGAAAAAATTCGAAAGTAGTTGAATGGCTGACTAACATTCATTACCCAGTGGATTTTTTTTAAATTTGCAATTTTGATCTAAAACTCTCAATGTGCATGCAACATTTTAAAAGGCAACTCTTTTACAACATTACGTGTAGCAAAATTACCTGTAACAACTGATTTTGTCGCCCCAAAACTGAGTGTCTATCTAATAAGCAGTGTCCACCTAAAACTGACGGTGTTTAGCTAAAACTCATTGCGTCGACCTAATACTGTCTGTGTCGACTTAAAACTAATTGTCGACCTAAAACAGAGTGTCGACCTAAAACTGATTTTATCGACGTAAAACTAAAAATTCGATCTAAAACTGCCTGTGTCGACCCAAAACTTATTGTCGAACTAAAACTGATTGTCGACCTAAAACTGATGCGTCGATCTACAACTGAATACTAGGGTTAGTTTCGAAAGGATAAAAAAAAATCGTGTAAAATTTTCAGCTCCATATCTTAACGTTTAGAGGTGCTGCACGAGCCATCTATTTTTAGCCATCCAATTTGTAGTCTAATGGGGGTTTTTGCACCGTTTACATATTAACCCCGCAGAGCATACGTTAGGCTTTTAAAGCCCATGCATAAACTAAAATCGGTGCAAACGGTCCATAAGTAGAAGGTAGTTTTGTATAAAATTTATTCGTTAGTTGTTTGATTTATACTACAGTAGATGAAGGAGCAGAGGTTTTTGACAACTTATCGCCAAATACACTATCTGTCAGTTAATTTATGTAAACGGTGCAAACGCGCATAAGGTTATATATATCTTACTATAAAAGTTTTTTCGGACCTACAACTTCAATTTTTAATGTTTTTAGGTCTTCGAAAAAATTCGAAAGTAGTTGAATGGCTGACTAACATTCATTACCCAGTGGATTTTTTTTAAATTTGCAATTTTGATCTAAAACTCTCAATGTGCATGCAACATTTTAAAAGGCAACTCTTTTACAACATTACGTGTAGCAAAATTACCTGTAACAACTGATTTTGTCGCCCCAAAACTGAGTGTCTATCTAATAAGCAGTGTCCACCTAAAACTGACGGTGTTTAGCTAAAACTCATTGCGTCGACCTAATACTGTCTGTGTCGACTTAAAACTAATTGTCGACCTAAAACAGAGTGTCGACCTAAAACTGATTTTATCGACGTAAAACTAAAAATTCGATCTAAAACTGCCTGTGTCGACCCAAAACTTATTGTCGAACTAAAACTGATTGTCGACCTAAAACTGATGCGTCGATCTACAACTGAATACTAGGGTTAGTTTCGAAAGGATAAAAAAAAATCGTGTAAAATTTTCAGCTCCATATCTTAACGTTTAGAGGTGCTGCACGAGCCATCTATTTTTAGCCATCCAATTTGTAGTCTAATGGGGGTTTTTGCACCGTTTACATATTAACCCCGCAGAGCATACGTTAGGCTTTTAAAGCCCATGCATAAACTAAAATCGGTGCAAAAGGTCCATAAGTAGAAGGTAGTTTTGTATAAAATTTATTCGTTAGTTGTTTGATTTATACTACAGTAGATGAAGGAGCAGAGGTTTTTGACAACTTATCGCCAAATACACTATCTGTCAGTTAATTTATGTAAACGGTGCAAACGCGCATAAGGTTATATATATCTTACTATAAAAGTTTTTTCGGACCTACAACTTCAATTTTTAATGTTTTTAGGTCTTCGAAAAAATTCTAAAGTAGTTGAATGGCTGACTAACATTCATTACCCAGTGGATTTTTTTTTAAATTTGCAATTTTGATCTAAAACGTTCAATGTGCGTGCAACATTTTAAAAGGCAACTCTTTTACAACATTACGTGTAGCAAAATTACCTGTAACAACTGATTTTGTCGCCCCAAAACTGAGTGTCTATCTAATAAGCAGTGTCCACCTAAAACTGACGGTGTTTAGCTAAAACTCATTGCGTCGACCTAATACTGTCTGTGTCGACTTAAAACTAATTGTCGACCTAAAACAGAGTGTCGACCTAAAACTGATTTTATCGACGTAAAACTAAAAATTCGATCTAAAACTGCCTGTGTAGACCCAAAACTTATTGTCGAACTAAAACTGATTGTCGACCTAAAACTGATGCGTCGATCTACAACTGAATACTAGGGTTAGTTTCGAAAGGATAAAAAAAAATCGTGTAAAATTTTCAGCTCCATATCTTAACGTTTAGAGGTGCTGCACGAGCCATCTATTTTTAGCCATCCAATTTGTAGTCTAATGGGGGTTTTTGCACCGTTTACATATTAACCCCGCAGAGCATACGTTAGGCTTTTAAAGCCCATGCATAAACTAAAATCGGTGCAAAAGGTCCATAAGTAGAAAATAGTTTTGTATAAAATTTATTCGTTAGTTGTTTGATTTATACTACAGTAGATGAAGGAGCAGAGGTTTTTGACAACTTATCGCCAAATACCTCTCTGTCAGTTAATTTATGTAAACGGTGCAAACGCGCATAAGGTTATATATATCTTACTATAAAAGTTTTTTCGGACCTACAACTTCAATTTTTAATGTTTTTAGGTCTTCGAAAAAATTCGAAAGTAGTTGAATGGCTGACTAACATTCATTACCCAGTGGATTTTTTTTAAATTTGCAATTTTGATCTAAAACTCTCAATGTGCATGCAACATTTTAAAAGGCAACTCTTTTACAACATTACGTGTAGCAAAATTACCTGTAACAACTGATTTTGTCGCCCCAAAACTGAGTGTCTATCTAATAAGCAGTGTCCACCTAAAACTGACGGTGTTTAGCTAAAACTCATTGCGTCGACCTAATACTGTCTGTGTCGACTTAAAACTAATTGTCGACCTAAAACAGAGTGTCGACCTAAAACTGATTTTATCGACGTAAAACTAAAAATTCGATCTAAAACTGCCTGTGTCGACCCAAAACTTATTGTCGAACTAAAACTGATTGTCGACCTAAAACTGATGCGTCGATCTACAACTGAATACTAGGGTTAGTTTCGAAAGGATAAAAAAAAATCGTGTAAAATTTTCAGCTCCATATCTTAACGTTTAGAGGTGCTGCACGAGCCATCTATTTTTAGCCATCCAATTTGTAGTCTAATGGGGGTTTTTGCACCGTTTACATATTAACCCCGCAGAGCATACGTTAGGCTTTTAAAGCCCATGCATAAACTAAAATCGGTGCAAAAGGTCCATAAGTAGAAGGTAGTTTTGTATAAAATTTATTCGTTAGTTGTTTGATTTATACTACAGTAGATGAAGGAGCAGAGGTTTTTGACAACTTATCGCCAAATACACTATCTGTCAGTTAATATGTAAACGGTGCAAACGCGCATAAGGATATATATCTTACTATAAAAGTTTTTTCGTATCTACAACTTCAATTTTCAATGTTTTTAGGTCTTCGAAAAAATTCGAAAGTAGTTGAATGGCTGACTAACATTCATTACCCAGTGGATTTTTTTTAAATTTGCAATTTTGATCTAAAACTCTCAATGTGCATGCAACATTTTAAAAGGCAACTCTTTTACAACATTACGTGTAGCAAAATTACCTGTAACAACTGATTTTGTCGCCCCAAAACTGAGTGTCTATCTAATAAGCAGTGTCCACCTAAAACTGACGGTGTTTAGCTAAAACTCATTGCGTCGACCTAATACTGTCTGTGTCGACTTAAAACTAATTGTCGACCTAAAACAGAGTGTCGACCTAAAACTGATTTTATCGACGTAAAACTAAAAATTCGATCTAAAACTGCCTGTGTTGACCCAAAACTTATTGTCGAACTAAAACTGATTGTCGACCTAAAACTGATGCGTCGATCTACAACTGAATACTAGGGTTAGTTTCGAAAGGATAAAAAAAAATCGTGTAAAATTTTCAGCTCCATATCTTAACGTTTAGAGGTGCTGCACGAGCCATCTATTTTTAGCCATCCAATTTGTAGTCTAATGGGGGTTTTTGCACCGTTTACATATTAACCCCGCAGAGCATACGTTAGGCTTTTAAAGCCCATGCATAAACTAAAATCGGTGCAAAAGGTCCATAAGTAGAAGGTAGTTTTGTATAAAATTTATTCGTTAGTTGTTTGATTTATACTACTGTAGATGAAGGAGCAGAGGTTTTTGACAACTTATCGCCAAATACACTATCTGTCAGTTAATTTATGTAAACGGTGCAAACGCGCATAAGGTTATATATATCTTACTATAAAAGTTTTTTCGGACCTACAACTTCAATTTTTAATGTTTTTAGGTCTTCGAAAAAATTCTAAAGTAGTTGAATGGCTGACTAACATTCATTACCCAGTGGATTTTTTTTTAAATTTGCAATTTTGATCTAAAACGTTCAATGTGCGTGCAACATTTTAAAAGGCAACTCTTTTACAACATTACGTGTAGCAAAATTACCTGTAACAACTGATTTTGTCGCCCCAAAACTGAGTGTCTATCTAATAAGCAGTGTCCACCTAAAACTGACGGTGTTTAGCTAAAACTCATTGCGTCGACCTAATACTGTCTGTGTCGACTTAAAACTAATTGTCGACCTAAAACAGAGTGTCGACCTAAAACTGATTTTATCGACGTAAAACTAAAAATTCGATCTAAAACTGCCTGTGTCGACCCAAAACTTATTGTCGAACTAAAACTGATTGTCGACCTAAAACTGATGCGTCGATCTACAACTGAATACTAGGGTTAGTTTCGAAAGGATAAAAAAAAATCGTGTAAAATTTTCAGCTCCATATCTTAACGTTTAGAGGTGCTGCACGAGCCATCTATTTTTAGCCATCCAATTTGTAGTCTAATGGGGGTTTTTGCACCGTTTACATATTAACCTCGCAGAGCATACGTTAGGCTTTTAAAGCCCATGCATAAACTAAAATTGGTGCAAAAGGTCCATAAGTAGAAGGTAGTTTTGTATAAAATTTATTCGTTAGTTGTTTGATTTATACTACAGTAGATGAAGGAGCAGAGGTTTTTGACAACTTATCGCCAAATACACTATCTGTCAGTTAATATGTAAACGGTGCAAACGCGCATAAGGATATATATCTTACTATAAAAGTTTTTTCGTATCTACAACTTCAATTTTCAATGTTTTTAGGTCTTCGAAAAAATTCGAAAGTAGTTGAATGGCTGACTAACATTCATTACCCAGTGGATTTTTTTTAAATTTGCAATTTTGATCTAAAACTCTCAATGTGCATGCAACATTTTAAAAGGCAACTCTTTTACAACATTACGTGTAGCAAAATTACCTGTAACAACTGATTTTGTCGCCCCAAAACTGAGTGTCTATCTAATAAGCAGTGTCCACCTAAAACTGACGGTGTTTAGCTAAAACTCATTGCGTCGACCTAATACTGTCTGTGTCGACTTAAAACTAATTGTCGACCTAAAACAGAGTGTCGACCTAAAACTGATTTTATCGACGTAAAACTAAAAATTCGATCTAAAACTGCCTGTGTCGACCCAAAACTTATTGTCGAACTAAAACTGATTGTCGACCTAAAACTGATGCGTCGATCTACAACTGAATACTAGGGTTAGTTTCGAAAGGATAAAAAAAAATCGTGTAAAATTTTCAGCTCCATATCTTAACGTTTAGAGGTGCTGCACGAGCCATCTATTTTTAGCCATCCAATTTGTAGTCTAATGGGGGTTTTTGCACCGTTTACATATTAACCCCGCAGAGCATACGTTAGGCTTTTAAAGCCCATGCATAAACTAAAATCGGTGCAAAAGGTCCATAAGTAGAGGGTAGTTTTGTATAAAATTTATTCGTTAGTTGTTTGATTTATACTACAGTAGATGAAGGAGCAGAGGTTTTTGACAACTTATCGCCAAATACACTATCTGTCAGTTAATTTATGTAAACGGTGCAAACGCGCATAAGGTTATATATATCTTACTATAAAAGTTTTTTCGGACCTACAACTTCAATTTTTAATGTTTTTAGGTCTTCGAAAAAATTCTAAAGTAGTTGAATGGCTGACTAACATTCATTACCCAGTGGATTTTTTTTTAAATTTGCAATTTTGATCTAAAACGTTCAATGTGCATGCAACATTTTAAAAGGCAACTCTTTTACAACATTACGTGTAGCAAAATTACCTGTAACAACTGATTTTGTCGCCCCAAAACTGAGTGTCTATCTAATAAGCAGTGTCCACCTAAAACTGACGGTGTTTAGCTAAAACTCATTGCGTCGACCTAATACTGTCTGTGTCGACTTAAAACTAATTGTCGACCTAAAACAGAGTGTCGACCTAAAACTGATTCTATCGACGTAAAACTAAAAATTCGATCTAAAACTGCCTGTGTCGACCCAAAACTTATTGTCGACCTAAAACTGATTGTCGACCTAAAACTGATGCGTCGATCTACAACTGAATACTAGGGTTAGTTTCGAAAGGATAAAAAAAAATCGTGTAAAATTTTCAGCTCCATATCTTAACGTTTAGAGGTGCTGCACGAGCCATCTATTTTTAGCCATCCAATTTGTAGTCTAATGGGGGTTTTTGCACCGTTTACATATTAACCCCGCAGAGCATACGTTAGGCTTTTAAAGCCCATGCATAAACTAAAATCGGTGCAAAAGGTCCATAAGTAGAAAATAGTTTTGTATAAAATTTATTCGTTAGTTGTTTGATTTATACTACAGTAGATGAAGGAGCAGAGGTTTTTGACAACTTATCGCCAAATACACTATCTGTCAGTTAATTTATGTAAACGGTGCAAACGCGCATAAGGTTATATATATCTTACTATAAAAGTTTTTTCGTATCTACAACTTCAATTTTCAATGTTTTTAGGTCTTCGAAAAAATTCGAAAGTAGTTGAATGGCTGACTAACATTCATTACCCAGTGGATTTTTTTTTAAATTTGCAATTTTGATCTAAAACTCTCAATGTGCATGCAACATTTTTAAAGGCAACTCTTTTACAACATTACGTGTAGCAAAATTACCTGTAACAACTGATTTTGTCGCCCCAAAACTGAGTGTCTATCTAATAAGCAGTGTCCACCTAAAACTGACGGTGTTTAGCTAAAACTCATTGCGTCGACCTAATACTGTCTGTGTCGACTTAAAACTAATTGTCGACCTAAAACAGAGTGTCGACCTAAAACTGATTTTATCGACGTAAAACTAAAAATTCGATCTAAAACTGCCTGTGTCGACCCAAAACTTATTGTCGACCTAAAACTGATTGTCGGCCTAAAACTGATGCGTCGATCTACAACTGAATACTAAGGTTAGTTTCGAAAGGATAGAAAAAAATCGTGTAAAATTTTCAGCTCCATATCTTAACGTTTAGAGGTGCTGCACGAGCCATCTATTTTTAGCCATCCAATTTGTAGTGTAATGGGGGTTTTTGCACCGTTAACATATTAACCCTGCAGAGCATACGTTGGGCTTTTTAAGCCCATGCATAAACTAAAATCGGTGCAAAAGGTCCATAAGTAGAAGGTAGTTTTGTATAAAATTTATTCGTTAGTTGTTTGATTTATACTACAGTAGATGAAGGAGCAGAGGTTTTTGACAACTTATCGCCAAATACACTATCTGTCAGTTAATATGTAAACGGTGCAAACGCGCATAAGGATATATATCTTACTATAAAAGTTTTTTCGGACCTACGCACCAAAACTGAATGTCTATCTAATAAGCAGTGTCCACCTAAAACTGACGGTGTTTAGCTAAAACTCATAAAACAGAGTGTCGACCTAATACTGTCTGTGTCGACTTAAAACTAATTGTCGACCTAAAACAGAGTGTCAAAGTTTTGTCGCTGAAAAACCATGTTGTTGGTTTTGCCAGGGTAGTTGGTTTGGCATTTATATACTTGTTCTGTTCAAGTCGACTGTACAGGTACATTTATTTATTAAAATTACTATTTGTAAGAAAATAATTTATGTCAGTAACCTGTACCACTCGACTTGAACAGAAATTTTGAAAAAATTAAAAAAAAATTTTGTTTTGGAAAAAACAAGAAATTGTTTTATTGATTGTTACATATCGTTGAAAAGAGAAAAAAATTAGCATTTTTTTGAAGTTAAGTTAAAATAGTGCGTGTAGTTAAAAAAGGTATGTTTGTGTCATATCTTTCAAATTAAGCCCTAAAAAAATTTTTCTACTGACTACAGCTTAGAAAGATCTAATTTTTTTATTTGAACTTTTTTTTATATTTCCATTATTTTAGACAGCCTGTATAAGGGCCACCCTATTACATATATCTACCTACAACTGATAGTCGACCTAAAAATAAGTATTGACCTAAAACTAATTATGTCGACTTAAAGCTGATCGTTTCGATCCGAAATAAATTGCAACTATGAAAACTTGATTCATTGTGTCGAACTAACATTGTTAGCGTCGATCTAAAACTGAATGTGTCGAAATAAAACTGCTTTATGTCTACTTAAAACTGAATGTCGACCTAAAACAAGCGACGTCGTAAAATCCATTAAATCGACTTAAAACTTATTGCGTTAACCTGAAACTACTTAACTCCTTCTTTACACAGTTTTACTCGTCTTCAAAATAAGTACTTACTTTTCTTTAGAGGTATATTCTTTACTTCTTCAACGTAACGAATAAAAGTAGCTATTTTAGGAAAAGTTTTAAATTAACCCCTAAAACTTACTTACTTCAATTTATTACTTATACAGGGTTGTTTCCAAGGTTTTTGTTACAAGCCTCTTTACAAACTTTAGCAAATAAAAGTAAGTAGATAAATAAAATTCCATGAAAAAAATGTCCTATCTTACGCTCTTCTGTTAATAAGCTATATCGTGTAAGAAAATGTTGGTGCAACCCAACATAGGAACACTAATTTATTTTTATACTTTACTAAATTTTTATGTTGTTTACGCCATGTTTACGCATATTACGATCTTTTCGCGATGTGCATTGTTTAACATGAGAGGTCAAAAAATTCTTAAGATTTAAGTAGTTTTAGTTAGAATATAAAAATTAATTGGTGACAAGTATTTCTTTTGTTTTTAAAAATATCGATTGTAGAAAAGAAAAGAGTTGAGTTTTGACTGGCTTGAGATTCGGAGGTGTTTTTACTAATAAATGATGTTATTTGTGGATGGGTTGTTTTTATTATTTAATTAAGATTATATTCTTACAATCGTCTTTAAGTTATTATAAAATCTAGTAGGCTAGTAGTAAGGCTACTTACTACTTATTGTACTTAAGTGCACGTGAACTTGAGAGTGTAAGCAGGATTAAAATCGACAATCAGACTCAAAGATATTTATCATAAAATTCAAGGTTGGCATTTGTCATAAAATGTCTTCTTAGATGTTCTTGCAATAGCGTAATTTAAAAACAAAGAATATCTGTTACTTTGCTCTCGGTTGAGCAAAGTCACATCACATCACGTCATCACGATGTGATGTGACCTTCGCTTATATAAATAGTGCTAAAAATAAATCTCAAAAAATCGACCTCAAATTAAGCGTTGATATAATGCGGTAAACCGCGCTAAAATGTCGCGATATTTTTGCTCGTTGAACAACCTGTTATAAGAAGCAAAAAGAATTTTTTTAATAAGATTTGGTATTCAAGATAAACATATGTCTGTCTAAGATTAAAGACGGAGACGTACCTGAATCTTTTTTACATAAATTTATTAGTTACACAAAATTATTTACAAGCCTATTTACAAACATTGCAAATGAAAGTAAGTAACCAGGTAAATAAAATAGGACAAAAATGTCCTATCAGCATTGGTCCTATTCACTTCTATCGATAAGCTATATCGTCTTTAAGTTATTATAAAATATATCCATAGCTATTAACGAGTAAGAAATATCTATCGTAGATTGAAAACCTGGCAAAGCTAAAACGCGTAGGCGCTAACACCATAAAAGCTGAAGGCTCTAGATATTTATCATAAAATTCAACCTTGACACTACTTCTCATAAAATGCACTTTAGATCTTTTTACAATAGCCTAAGTTGAAAAGAGATAAAGAATTTTCGTTACTTTGCCGTTCAAAGCTCGAATCTAGACTTTAGTTGGGAAAGATATTTTGAGATAAGATCTTGATTGGAATTTATAAAACGAGGTCGACCTGAAGCTGTAAAGAACGGTGCTGTGCGGTCGATGTAAAAACGGATTTCCTCGCCCTTTAATATTTTTCCAAAAATTCCATCCTAAAGTCCGTCCGTCTAATTATCTATTAACGAGACTTAGATATCCATACCAGATTGCACGTCCTACGAGGGATCCAAAAATTTCAGATCGATCCATTCTGCGAGTTCGATTTTAGCCTCTAAAAGTGAGGTGAGCTCTCAAGAGGAATTACTTCGCCCGAGAGCGAATACAAAACACGCATTCGAAGGACGCGGTTTATAAACCGAAACGGATCGTCGCCAAATTTGGACGTGTAACTTGGAAAGCGGTCTTGGGCAATGCGTTTTTTGCCCGAGAGCGTGGCCACAAAAATGGAAGGGCGCTTGAGCTGTCCTCCCTTTTCGAGAGGGCGGGATTCGTTTTGAGAACTCGGTGAGGTCGAAATGGGGGCGAAGATGAAATCCTCATTCCAAAAAAATTGGAGTAAGGAAACCTTGAGGAGTTTGGGCGAGATTTCCAACCGAAGCCGGTTTGAATGTGGGAATGAGAGACTCTTTGGCTAATTACCACACCATACTAAAAGTCCGCACGAGAATATGGCCAAACCGGCGTAGGTTAACGGTTATAGGGTGTTGTGTAAGAATACTTTATTATAAATGCTGGAAAATGCCTACTGTTTACACGTAAATGTCGTTTAAAACCTTTATGATGAGAACCATCCAAAGAAACGTCCCTTAAATTTGGTTACAAAAATGTAGAAGTACCCTGTATAAATTAACTTCCAACATGACGCGGTAGAGCTAATGCTGCGAGGTCGGTCTAAAACCTAATTTCGTAGCCCTAAAATCTTTGGCGCCAAATTCCGTCATAAATTCAACCTTGACACTACTTCTCTAAAAATGCATTTGAGATCTTTTTGCAATAGCCTAAGTTGAAAAGAGATAAAGAATTTTCGTTACTTTGTCGTTCAGAGCTCGAATCTAGACTTTACTTTGGAAAGATATATTGAGATAAGATCTTGGTTGGAATTTCTAACACGAGGTCGACCTAAAGCTGTAGAACAGTGCTGTGAGGTCGATGTAGAAACGGATTTCGTCGCCCTTTAATATTTTTCCAAAAATTCCATCCTAAAGTCCGTCCGTCTAATTATCTATTAACGAGACTTAGATATCCATACCAGATTGCACGTCCTACGAGGGATCCAAAAATTTCAGATCGATCCATTCTGCGAGTTCGATTTTAGCCTCTAAAAGTGAGGTAAGCTCTCAAGAGGAATTACTTCGCCCGAGAGCGAATACAAAACACGCATTCGAAGGACGCGGTTTATAAACCGAAACGGATCGTCGCCAAATTTGGACGTGTAACTTGGAAAGCGGTCTTGGGCAATGCGTTTTTTGCCCGAGAGCGTGGCCTCAAAAATGGAAGGGCGCTTGAGCTGTCCTCCCTTTTCGAGAGGGCGGGATTCGTTTTGAGAACTCGGTGAGGTCGAAATGGGGGCGAAGATGAAATCCTCATTCCAAAAAAATTGGAGTAAGGAAACCTTGAGGAGTTTGGGCGAGATTTCCAACCGAAGCCGGTTTGAATGTGGGAATGAGGGACTCTTTGGCTAATTACCACACCATACTAAAGGTCCGCACGAGGATATGGCCAAACCGGCGTAGGTTAACGGTTATAGGGTGTTGTGTAAGAATACTTTATTATAAATGCTGGAAAATGCCTACTGTTTACACGTAAATGTCATTTAAAACCTTTATGATGAGAACCGTCCAAAGAAACGTCCCTTAAATTTGGTTACAAAAATGTTGAAGTACCCTGTATAAATTAAAACTTCCAACATAAAGCGGTGGAGCTAAAGCTGCGAGGTCGGTCTAAAATCTAATTTCGTAGCCCTAAAATCTTTGGCGCCAAATTCCGTCATAAATTCAACCTTGACACTACTTCTCTGAAAAAGCATTTTAGATCTTTTTGCAATAGCCTAAGTTGAAAAGAGATAAAGAATTTTCGTTACTTTGTCGTTCAGAGCTCGAATCTAGACTTTACTTGGGAAAGTTATATTGAGATAAGATCTGGTTGGAATTTCCAACACGAGGTCGACCTAAAGTTATAGAACAGAGTGCTGTGAGGTCGATGTAAAAAGGGATTAGGCTATGATGCACTGTATAAATTCATTTACTACAACAAATAAAGAGCTCAAGTTCCGTTGAAAATTGATTTCTGATAAAATTAGAATCTTTCTTCTCTAAATGAAAGGCCTAATATTTTCGACGTACTTTGTATATTAGTTGACAAGGTTTCACCATGTCGATCTAAAACTGAGTTTGTATATCTAAAGCTCATTATGATTCATCTCCAGTTTATGAAAATCATGTTAATTCCGTCACCAGCTTCAACAACGCGAGCACGTGTAAAGAAGGTAAACGCGGCCGGTACAGTTTTAGTTCATAATTTCGGTACTAATTATCTGTTGAGCGATATGGCAAATAAATATAAAAAACTTTTAGATGATTGGAATTTGGGCAGGTATTATAATGTATTTCTGGGTAAGTAATATTACATTCAATTCAAATGCTTTTCTACAACGTACATATTTATATTACATACGCAATTATCAGAAGAGGGTATTACGGACTCGACCTTTGATCTGCTGGATTTAGAAGCAATATCGAAACTTTTTATCAGGTCTGGTCCAAGATTAATCTTTAAGAAGAAGTACTTTAAATATCTGGCTGACGGTCTGAAGGTTTTAACAGAATCACAGCTACAAGTGAGTGATAATCTTTGCAATATTGAGCTTGTTTTAGGACATACAACAGTTGTCCGATTAATCTCACAACCTCTTTCTCTCTGTCTGTTGAACCAATTGTTAAGTTTTTTCTAAATGCTTTGAAAATTAGCTCATAGTTCGCAGCACACCAAACGAAAAGGGTGAAAATAAATTTTTAATCAAACAAACAATTGATCCAAATTGTCTGTGGAGGAATTTACTTCCTAAGTAGAGTGAAATTTTTTCGAGTTGGCCGGCCAACCTTGAAATCCTGATTACTAAATTATTTGCAGGGAGATACAGTAGCGTCGTATATTTAATTTACTTTTGACAGATAGTAAGCAAAACCGTGTTAAGTAAAACTAAAATTCTACAGCCCCCCATATTTTTAAAATGGACTCGACAGCTCTTAATTTCGTTTCTGCGAACAATGGTTGCCCGGCCAACACGAAAAAATTTCACTCTACCTATAATATTATTTTAACTTTGTTATTTGCCTCCACATTCAATTTGTATCAATTTTTTGCTCGCTAGAGAAACTAAGTGAATAATCAGTGGTGTGTTGTAAACAACCAGTTATAATATAACGTCAACGTTGAGTCATTTTTCTTTATTCAACAGAATGCAACAAATATACTATATCCACCTTCGTTCAACGACTCAACACTGACGTTATAACTTATAAATAAGCGGTTGCTTACAACACACCACTGAATCTCTATTTAGACAAAAAGTGGAGTTGGCTTGTTTGCGAACTGAGTCGTCCCTATGTAAAAGGGCTTGTGGGGAGGCTATACAAAAATTGTTGCCTCTGCTGTTGATTAAGTTTAACAGTCGCCCAAACAAAAAACAACACCTTTATCTTTGCAGCCAGACAACGAGCGTATCTCCAACGTGTCAACGGACACTTTTGAAAGCGAACAAAGTCACAATGGGGAGCCGCCGAAGGGAGTATTTGATGATAAAGAAGATGAAGAAAAAAGAAACCTTACTACAAGTGGTTCTCAAAACCCAGATATGCCAGTATTATTTTAAAGTGGTTGTTTTAATAGTACATACTTAGAAAGTGTCTTAGGGCCCAGTATTATAACATCAACTCAACCTTCGGTTGACTCAACCTGAACCTGAAGTTGAAATGCCATTTAATTTTGACACATAGTGAAATTAATTTTTTTTTTACAATTGCAATCTCCGGTTAAGACAGTCAACCGTGATTAAAATTTGAAAATAAAATTTAATTCCAATATACATAATATGTCAAAATAAAATGACCATTGGTAACATTCCAACCTCAGGTTGAGTCAACCGAAGGTTGACTTGACGTTATAAAATACTGACCGTTAGACCGGCCTCTTTGACAGTCGATACATTTGATTTGTTTTCATAAAAGTGTTTGTTGTAATAGTACTTATAAAGTGTCTTAGGCCGGTATCTTGACTCAATCAAATCAAAAGCTCTTACTATTTTTGCAAGTTTTGCAAGTATTGAGAATTTTCTAATTTAATTTTATTGTAATTTTATGCTTTTTCGATCAATATACTAAATATGTATTATGATGATTAACTTTATTTTCCTTCAATGTCTATAAAAAACAATTTAAAAAAAATGTCCAAAAAGGATATAAAATTTAAAATCAAAAATTTTTTAGCTATTTTTCACCTGTTGGCTCGTGTGATTCTAAACACACCCGTTGAATGGTGGGTTAAAAGTAAGAAACCAACTTTTTTTTAATTATATTTTTTACTACCTAACTATAAAAAGTGCAGTTTCTATTATGAAAGAAAGTTTCTTTTTTAGCTAATTTTTAAGATTTTGTACCCACATTGAATTCACATCAAAAACTGCTTTAAAAAAATTATGAGGCAAATAATGCCCACTTTTTTTACAATATAAACTGTGATCTTAGAGTATCTACTATTTAGAAGTAAGAACTTGGATTTGCATAAGACATAACGCATAAGGCATAAAATTTCAATTCATACACTCTTATGCATTATTACACAATGTTTATGTAACCTTACGTAAATTAATCATGTAAATTTCCATAAGGTTGGATTCCTTATGCGCTATGCGTTATGTCTTATGCAAATCCATTGTGTACGGGGCTTTAAAGCAAGTCAACCGAAGTACAACAACCTAACAGCTGATGAAATTATCGCGACCTTCGCCTTAATAAATGGTGCTAAATAAATCACATAAGAAAGATTTACTTGAAATTAAGTAATTAATTAGAAATTTTTTCCGATTAATATCATTCAATTCAAATGAAAAGATGGGAAAAAAATAAGGACTGATTAGATTATTGTTTAATTATTAGATTATTGTTAAATTTCGACGAAACCTACAAAAAACTATTTTTAGTTAAGTTAAATACGGGTGCGTTTTCATGCCAAATTCTTATGAATCCTTCTTTAAAGTTCTTCTTTAAAAGTACCTATTAAATAAATTTTAGCCGATAATAAAAGCACCTTTATGAAAATTCAAATTTTTAGGTATTTCTAAATGAATTTTTAATTTCACCAAAAGCTTTCTCGAAACTAAAATCCTTTCTGCAAACTATACACAAAAGATTTAGACATCTAAATGTTGTACAAGGGCCATAAATAAAAGCATAACTTAAATTACCTGAAAAAATTGTCTTCTAAACAAAGATTCAGGGTCGAAACTTTCTATGTAAATACGAAGTTCAGTGAGAAAAGAATTTAACTTTTAACGGTTTTTTTTTAAACAGAGTCGAACTAAATTGTTTTTGAGTATTTCTTTTTATACAACTTTATATCTGAAGAATCGTTTTAGATAGCAGTTTGAATTTGCGGAATATCTTTTTCACTTAGTTATGGGAACCTATAATTTTACGAAGTTTAGCGGAAAAAGCACTTATTGAATTGTAAAATTAAATAAATCATGATGAAATAAAACCAAATTTCTACAAATTTGTGGAAATTTGGTTTTATTTCATCATGTTTTATAATATTGATTTCCATCAAGTCCCCTTCGACTTCGATCAATCAATTGTATAGTTTAGTTTCTCGTATAGTTTCTATGAGCAAAAATATTTATTAAATATTCATAACGTTTTTTAACAACTTCCAAGATGTTACATTAGTAAAAATATTTTTGTAAATTAAAAGTTTGTAAAAATAACCAGGGCCGTGCCTAGCTAATTTTGCGCCCGGGGCAAAGTTTGTGTAGCGCCCTCAGCTTATTAAAAGGTTAATTGATTAAATTATTAATTAATTAATTAAATTATTTATATCATTAATTAATTAAGATTGTATAAACCCTATTTGGTAGGTTTACATAACTTGATACGAACTACAAATTAAACGCATGAAACTTTTTCTAAGCCTAGGTACTAGATCTCTGTGTTTTAATACTCAACTTTGATTTTCTTATGAGCGCCATGTTGAATTTTGGCATAAATAAATTGTATTTTTTATTCTAATTTCAACGATGTGTAATAATCTATGTTAAAAAAGAAAGATGGCGGCACACTCCATATTGCTTTTATTAAATCAAGTAGCCATGAAAAAAACACTTTAAAATGACAACTCGGGATAGCTTTTGTTTTAAAAAGTTTTGTTATATTTCAATTGTTTTTTCATGGCTAATACTTGATTTAATAAAAGTAATATGGAGTGTAGTAGTGAATAAAAATAATATGGATAATATTCTTGGTATTGTAGTCATATTTGTAACTTTTTATGCACAGATCTATCATATGGCTACAAAGTGTTACTCATGTTGTCTTTAAATTGAACCAATAAACCGTTAAGATGATAAACACTGTCTTTTTTGTGGTAGTTTTCCTTAACTTTTTGAAAAAGTTTGTGGTTTGAAGCTCTGTATTTCTGTAACTGTAAGGTTTAGAAAAACATGTTATTAAGATAAATTGTAGCAAATTTGGTGCTCTAGAAAAAAGATAACATTAATATTTTTGGTAGGATGTACTAGTAAAGAGTTATCAAGCAAAAACCGAAAAAAGTGACACAAAAGTGGTCGTACTGAAGCGCGCACAGGCGCGCCGAATTCTAAAACTTAAATTAGTACATAAAAAGTAAATGGACCTAAAATAAAAAGGTTCCGTGGCGAAGCTCGGGTACCCGGCTAGTTTATCATAAAATTCAACCTTGACAATTCCAAAAATTTAAAAGTGTTTTTTCTCATTGCACCTCCGCTAAAGTAATGTAAAAAACCATTAGTGTAGCAAAACGGGGTGGTGCTATCACAAACAGGGAATTTTCACTTGCAAGATGTGCATATTTAAATTTGGCGGTATTTTTTTACTAGTTAACGGGTATTTTCCCTTTCCACAACGTATTTCCTCCCACTAAACAACCGTCGAGAAGCAAGTTGTGATTATACATACGTACATACGTAGAACCACGCAGCAAATAAACAAATCATTTGCCATTCGAAGTTGTTAGTGTTAGGTGTTCAAACAAGGGTGTTTCTCTATCATAACAAGGTTAGTTGGTATTTTTTTTATTCTATGTGCGAAGATGTTCAATTAAAACGTTTTTAAGGTTCGCTGACTGAATTATTTCGATTAAAATAATGTCTGCAAAAAAGGAAAAATCGTCGTTCATGTGTACGCTGTTTCTGCTAGGGGAAACATGCCGAAGAAGAAACTGTAATTACGAGCACAAGTACGTTCGATGTAGACACAGCGGTTATTGCACCGAAGACCATTGCAAATTTGTACACTTTTCCGGGTCCGATGAACAATTACCAAATGTAATGAGAGAACAAGATTTTCTAGCAAACTCTGTTCTCGACGAAAGAAAAAGGTTAGCGAAAGTTATCCTAAGTGATTCCAAACCTGGAAAACCATTTCCATGTACGAGGTTTTTGACAACCGACAAATGTTGGTACAAATGTCATAAATGTGTATCGCCGACAGAAAATTCACAGGTTACTAAATGTGCCATTTAACTAAACTATTTTTTTGTAACTTATTCTTTTTCAGGCTCCACAGAATTATGCCAAATGCACAAGTTGTCGACATAAACTAAGCAAGTCCGGTGGTCTTTATTACTTTAGCCTTTGTAATGACGTTATTTGTGGATATTGCCAATTAGACATTCCTTGCGATAGCTCTGGGGCCGTCCCTATGTGGCTCTGCCCTGCATGCAAAGTGCCGTCTTACCTTCATCAAATACATTGAACAACTGTTCTCTGTAATTTTACACGTAAGTTAACAACTTTTCGGTAATCGTTGGATTATTTTTAACTTTGCCAATTTTTTTCAGATATTACATGGTTTGGAAACGATCCGTATAATGGCTTGATATTGGCTTCTATAATTCATCGATGACTTTATAAGAGTAAAAGCGGAACAATTTTACTTAGCGATTTTATAAACGCGTGTAGACCTTTTTTGTATCTTCATATGTAATTTTTGTTTTTATATTAATTTAATTATTTGTTGAAATGTCTCGATAAATAAGATAAATAATGTCTATATTTGCAGAATATAATTTTTTATGTATCTTTGTATTTTTTAAGTATTTATTATAAATAAAGTTTTAATAACTTCTTGTACTTATCGTAGTATATCTCGAGTTTAAAATCTTCGACAGTTAAGGTTATGAGGTCGACGTTAGCTTTTATTTCTCAAGTAATGTACAGAGAAAAACGAAAATAGCAGGCTTTTTTTTCATTTATAGAATAAAATAATTTCAACTTTATTTAAGTTAGTTCAAAATAAAAATGCACATATTTATGTAGAAAATCTCGAGTTTAAGTGCTTGTCGAATCGTACTGCATTAAGGTGTCTTAAATCTATTTTTTTGCCCTAAAATTACACATTTTTTCATATTTCTGCGATTGTCTCAAAAACAGCAATAAACGAAAAATTAGAGTCGAAAATTTAAAGAGGAAAATTATGCGAACACAATCTTCTTTGTGACTTTTCAAAAAACAATAATTTTTGAGAAAAATGATTTATTAAATGGTACTATTGGAAATTACTCACCACCTCGAGAAAAACAAAAAATATGTGTTTTTGAATGTAATATAACCCAATTTCTCTAAAAATTTAAAAACTTAAAATTTTTCATTTACTTGCCTGTAGATAACCAGTACCTATACTTTATAAAATTCTAATACGGTAATAGGCAAAATTCTTTTCAGTTTTATTTACAAAAAAATCAGAGTTTAAAGCAAGTCATCCGAAGTACCTAACAGCTGATGAAATTGAATAAATGCTGCTAAAAATAAATCACATAAGAAAGATTTACTTGAAATTAAGCGTCGATATAATGCCGTAAACCGTGCTAGAATATCCACTTTCTTTACAGCTACATTGTTACATAAATATGAAAAGTAACCATTTTAATTAATTTCTAATCAAATTTAAAAACAACTTACCGTATGAACAACATAAAGTATGAATTGTACTAGCTTTTTTCCAATTAATATCATTCAATTCAAATGAAAAGATGGGAAAAAAATAAGGACTGATTAGATTATTGTTTAATTAATCATTTAGAATTTGATGAAAAAATCTTTATTAGCATTTTAAACTTCTTAAAATTTCGACGAAACCTACAAAAAACTATTTTTAGTTAAGTTAAATACAATAAAAAAGACAATTTGTTTTTTTAAATGGAACTATATAATTTTTTTTAAATCATCCGATAGAGAATTTTTTTCTCTATTCAATGATATAAATTTTTTTTAAATTATTTTGTTTTTAAAAGAGTTTTTACGCAATCAAATATCTAATAATATTTGGCAGTTGACGTTTCTCTGACAATTGTCAAAAAATTTGACAGTTCAGTATTCTTTTGTTTTCTAACTGTTTTGTCTTAAAATAATCAACTAAATCGGAAAGTCTTGTGTTGACACAACAGATATTTATAATATTGATTTCCATCAAGTATCGGCCTCTTCGATCAATCAATTGTAAAATTGACTGCACGAGATGACGTTTACTTTTTTTTTGAATTTTTGATGGAAATTAAATAACAAATAGCCGAAATTTCTCTGCGATAAGAGAAACCTGTAGGATTGCGTTCAGAACATTTTTTATTAAGAAAAATAATTTTTAAATTTATAGAAAAATCCCAATCGAGTGTCAAACAAACTTTCCACTTTCTCATTTTTAAATTTCATTTCATTTCATTCATGCATATACCATTACAATACAATTTATAACAGGGGGGTCATGAAAAACCGTCACCTTTTGTTGCAGATGGCACAGGCGGCGGCGCTAGACGGTAATCGTGGTAAGCGTCGCATAGGGGCGCAATACGTTAATATTTTATAAAATTGATAAACAAAATGGGCGAAATTTTTGAACTTTGCAGGGAGGCATCAGAATAGGTAGCGCCGCCACTGGACGCGGGTTAGTTCAATTAGAAAAGAAAAATTACCTGACCTAGTACACATTTGTAACACATTTTGCTTTAGTTTACTGAATAAGGTATAATTATTCTACGTTTTCTCCAAAAATTCCATCTAGTGCAATTACAATACAATTTACTACAGGGTAGTCATAAAATAGAGTGCATAAAATAGAGTGGCGACAGGTCATGTTTGATGTTTACAATATGTAAAGATTGACCCAAACATATTTTCACCACATTTTAGTTTAATTATTCAAAGTTCGAAAATTTTAGTTCTTCTACGAGTTTTCTTGTGATCTCATATTCTAATTACATATATTCATATTATTCTTGCAAATTAAAAAGAATTTATCATAAGTTTTTGTAATTAGTGTATATGGTAGGCCATTTCCCATTCAAAACGTTTTTGCTTATTGACAAGCGTTCCGCTACTTTTTTAGCTTTTTTTAAGCGCAAGAGCTCAGTATTGAATTTCGAGAATGGACTGTATTTTATATTTATATTTTTTCGAGCTCAAACGAACTTTACTAAATATTTTTTAGTTGTTGAAAAAGAACATTTGAAAAATAGGTAATTCTAACTGTAATTCCTGTTCTAAGTTCTACTACAAACAATAGGAACGCTACGAATGCAAAAAGAGAGTCTGCGTTGCATCCTGCTTAACATAAAGCATTAAACAATCATTAAATACAATTTCTAAATTCTACGTAAAAGTAAATAGGTAAAAGTAAATACAGTTATTTTAAAAGTATTTTAGCCAAAAGCAGCTTTTATGAAAATTCAAATTTTTAGGTATTTGTAAATGATTTAATTTCACCAAAAGCTTTCTGGAAACTAAAATCCTTTTTGGAAACTATACACAAAAGATTTAGACATCTAAATGTTGTACAAGGGCCATAAATAAAAGCATTTATAATTTAAATGACCTGAAAAAATTGTCTTCTAAACGTAATGAACTAAAAAAATGTTGAGCTCCTGTGATATGATGAGAAAGATAAGGATTAAACTCTAATTCAAGTGACAACGTTAATTTATTTAACAAATTAGCAAAACGACAAAAATGCCCTAACTCACAGCTTAACATTTTCATAATTGATGTATCTACATACTTAATCCTTTTTGAGGAAGACTTTTAATGGTTTCATTGTTCTTTGTTCATATAACAAATTATAAACAAATACAAAGCAAGAGACCAAAACTGCAATGGGGAAGATGCATAAATTTTTTTATGGCTTAGTTGGCTATTTAAATTATTTATTTCCGTTTCTATAATAATTAAAAAAATTTTTAAAAATGACAGGTTGCTTCATGTTTCTTACTTAAAACGAAGTGTATATTTAATTTACAGCGGAGGCGCTTGGTGTAGTTTAATTACGAATATATTTTTTTACTTTTTAACATTTTATAATTTCTTTGGCAGATATATGGAAGGCCTGGCCTGCAGGACCTTCCAAACATCTTCCAGGCATAGAAAATTTTAAAAAAAATTTTTCTTGCGGAAAAGCGCTTTTCTGAAGGTTTTCTGGGCGGATCTTTTTTTTCTAGAACATTTTTGTTCTTTTCTAACCGATTGAGGAAAATCGTTAAATTTATTTTAATTTTTTGACTTCCGGAAAATTTATCAAATTTTTGTTCTGTAAAGTACTGTAAACCCCCCAGTGGCGGAACCAACCAAAAAACTCGTGGCCCACCCTGAGTTTTAAATTAAAAAATCATTACAGATCGTTTTAAGTATAAAACTTAAGATTTTTAGAAAAGCAAATACAGTGAAAACCGGTTACAACGACTTTGAAGGGACCGCAAAATTCGGTCGTTATAACCGATAGTCGTATTAAGCAATTATGGTTTTTAGTCAAAAATTAAATTTTTTTATTTAACAGAAATTACTCTATATCAGTCTTTATATCGATATTAAACACTTTTCTTTTTTTTGTGACTTCATAATTCTTTAATAATAACCACTGATTCGAAATCTGAAATATGTTGTAAACGTAAAGGTCAAAACGTGTGGGTGCGCGAAACTGCAGTTTAAACAATTTTACTATATCTAATCTATAACGACTTAATTCAATAAAATGAACAAAGAGTTTACTATAAAATGATGAATCAGTTCTAGAAACTAAACAAAAAGATGCTTTTGTCGTTAGGTATATCCGGTACTATTCTGCGAAAAATATGATAAAAAACGTCGCTTTAAACGGTATGTCGTAATAAGTGGTGTTGTACTAAACGGTTTTTTTTACTATGTGTGTATATGGGATTCAGCCGGGACTTCTACATTTCGTCGTTATATCCGATACGTCGTACTAAGCGGTGTCGTTATAACCGGTTTTGACTGTAAATTCAATATTATTTAATTGTAGAGGCAAAGGTAAACGAAAATGGAAATGGATTAAATGTGATATTAAATCCTTTTAAAAATAAAATTTTGAAATTTACTTGAAATTTCGACCAGTTTTAGTTCTTTACGACTCGGTCACGTGCAGCCCACGAGCTTTTCCCCGACCTATACAGTTAGTAATAATCTAATAATAGAATGATTTCAACTCGAAAAGTGTAATCAAATCATCTTTCCAAGAATTTAAACTATAGCAATTATTAAGTTCACAAGCAAAATATTAAATTTCTAAATAAACACTTGCATGCATAAGGAAAAAGTATACAGGTTGATTCAAATTCAAAAAGTTGCGTAATTGGATAGCAAATAATAATACAAAAAATAAAATTAAAAAATTTTTATAAGGTCCCGAGATTTTTGAAAAAAATCAAAATTTCGGAAAATTTTATTTATTTTCTAAGACATCAAAAAACTAAAAACACATTTTCTTTGCACCTTTTTTTGTCATTAGGTAAGTAATTTTTGAATAAATTAGAACTAACTTCTAACTAATTAACGCTAAGTAAATTTTCAATTTTACGGGCCCACCTAAAATTATGGTGGCCCGGTATTGGCCCGCCCTAAAATGTAACGCTAGTTCCTCCACTGTAACCCCCACCAGGATAATCACGTGTTCGACTAAATAAAGTGACAATTTTTATTTTTTACTCGGCAATTTTAGAAACCCTTTGGACGTGGACCAGCAGGGTAGAAGAAGTGTTTGGTGTGTCTTCATATATAATTTGTGTTTTTATATATTTAATTGTTTGCTGTATATTTAATTGTTTGAAGATTGACGAAATTATGGCACCGTAAGTAGAAACTTATTCATTGTTGATAAATATTACCTATAAAAACCAATGCAAGTCCCAATTTTACCTAAAATATACAGGATGATTCAGAACTCGAGGCGAAAAATTTGCTTTGTTTCCGAGATAACGAGATCAAATTTAAAAAGTTTCCCATATCCAAAATTTTCAATTTCAAAATTGAACTAATTTTGAAAACAAATAATTTAAATAATATTTATAAACTAAATTAAAAGGGTTTCAAAAGTTATCCACACACTAATAGAAGCTGGAGAGTTATGTTTTTGCACGGCCTATCTTGTTTATACGCAAAAATTAACTTCTTTTGGAACTTTGAAAACGATTATCTGGGAAACGAAACCCCAAAGAAAGAAATTTATTTTATATTTTTCACTCTAAATTTGACGTGACATTTTATTTTTCGCCTCGAGTTTTGAATCCCCCTGTATATTTAATTTAATTTTTTTGCTTTGACCCTTTCAATTATTTTTGTAAGCTGTTTTTTGTTTTTACTTTTTAAGTCTTTTTTTTATTTACACATTTAACTGCAGAATTCTCTAATTTTGAGATATGACTGTATTTCGCTTCTACACGTCATGTGTCATGTTAAACTATGAACTATGATGTGAAACAAACCCATAAAGTTAAAATTAAAAGATCTTGTATTTTTTATGGTAAGTTCTATACAGGGCTATATTCAAATTCGAGGGCCAACATTGCGAGGATCTCGGAAACTGTAAAGTAGGTTAAATAGGGGCAAAGTTGCGCAATTAGATAGCGAATAATATTTAAAAAAACAAAAAAATTTCCATTAGGTCCCGAGATTTCTGGAAAAAATCGAAATTTTAGAAAATCTTATTTATTTTTTTCTCAAGTTGTTTTCAAACATATCAGAAAACTTAAAACACATTTTCATTGCACCTTTCTTGTCTCTACAAGTTGGCAATTTTAGATTTTCAAAACAACGTTTCATCGGTTTTGAATTATTATCAACTAAAAAATTTTAAATACGGACCTGCATTTTTATTTTATTTTTGAGTTTAAGTTTTTATAATAGGTAAATGCAATTACGTGCTCAATAAAAAAAATTTTTTATTTAAGATTTCGAAATTTCTGGAAAATAAAAAATGCAGGTCCGTATTTAAAATTTTTAAGTTGATGATGGTAATTTAAAACCGAAATGTTGTTTTGGATATCTAAAATTGCCAACTTGTAGAGACAAGAAAGGTGCAATGAAAATGTGTTTTAAGTTTTCTGATATCTTTGAATACAACTTTAGAAAAAAATAAATAAGATTTTATAAAATTTCGATTTTTTCCAGAAAGAAAGAATTAATGGAAATTTTTTTTTAATATTATTCGCTATCTAATTGCGCAACTTTGGCCCCTATTTAACCTACTTTGTATCTATTACAGTTTCTGAGAACCCCATGTTGGTCCTCGAATTTGATAAATCCTGTATGTATCAAAAAATCTAGTTTACAGTAACTAAAAATTTGTCTCTAGCGTAAAATTGAATGAATCGCAGTTATGGCAGTATTGTGGGTTTGCGTATGTTAAAATAAAAAAAGATTTTTTCTTTGCAATATTTACCTATAAAACATGTTAAAATCATCACCATTGCCCAACAATATAAATCTAAAATTTTACACATTTTAATAAATTAAACTAATCTCGGTCCGGCGAACAGATTGAGCTAAACCACCCCCCACAAATTTATGCACCAGAAAAATTTCATTCTAATATCGCGTGCTTTTTGTGGGAGTAGCTTAGCTGCATTTGTTCGCTGAACTGACATTAGTATTTATAAAAAATAAATAATAGAGTATTCGTAATGCAATTTGTTAATATAAATTAATTTTTTCAGTCCGTATTGTAACCTATTCAACGATTACGACAGTTATCGATGCACAAACGATAACTGTAGGAAATACCATCGCTATCGATTTTGTAGGATGTACTATAACGGTCAGTGCAAAAATACTTTGTGCAGGTACATGCACGTTAGCGAACTAGAAGTTCAGATTTACAATAATGATGCTATCATAACGGAAAACATCAGAAGGGAGGCGTACCGGACAGGCCAATATAAAGGAGTTTGTAAAAATTTCTTATGGAAGACTTGCGAGAAATGCAATTACAGACATCCGAAAGTGTTGCAGTTCGAAACGGTTGGAGAAGAACATCTTATATGTTGTGTGTGTTTCGACCCGCTAACACACACAAACATGAACAAATTTATAAATTGTTCGCATTTAATTTGTGGCGTTTGCTATGGCAAGATAGAGCGAATTTGGGAATTTGAATACTGCAAACGTTGTCCCGTATGTCGAGAAACATCTCCAGACGTCATAAAATTAAATTGTTTGTAATTTTGTTTCCGATCCGTCTAATTAATTTAACAAGTAAGTTTTCAAATATTGTGTTAGATATATTTTTGACATTAAAATTTTTTTCAGATCACCTATGATTCGATCGTTTCCAATGTCTCGATAAATTTCTGTTTAAATAATTTTTAATGTCTCCATGAAGTTAACAAGCTTAACTTAACTTAAGTTAATAAGTTTAACTGTCATAAAGTCCACAATCGTACGTTTTTAAGGTTCGCTGACCGAATTATTTCGATTAAAATAATGTCTGCAAAAAAGGAAAAATCGTCGTTCATGTGTACGCTGTTTCTGCTAGGGGAAACATGCCGAAGAAGAAACTGTAATTACGAGCACAAGTACGTTCGATGTAGGCACAGCGGTTATTTCACCGAAGACCTTTGCAAATTTGTACACTTTTCCGGGTCCGATGAACAATTACCAAATGAAATGAGAGAAGAAGATTTTCTAGCAAACTCTGTTCTCGACGAAAGAAAAAGGTTAGCGAAAGTTATCCTAAGTGATTCCAAACCTGGACTGGACAACCATTTCCATGTACGAGGTTTTTGACAACCGACAAATGTTGGTACAAATGTCATAAATGTGTATCGCCGACAGAAAATTCACAGGTTACTAAATGTGCCATTTAACTAAACTATTTTTTTGTAACTTATTCTTTTTCAGGCTCCACAGAATTATGCCAAATGCACAAGTTGTCGACATAAACTAAGCAAGTCCGGTGGTCTTTATTACTTTAGCCTTTGTCCCACTTGATTTATACCAGAATTAGAATTACTTGAAGATTGTGAAGCTGCCGAAGATGACCGTGCTAGCTGTCGAGCTTCTTTTAAAATTCCTAGTTTATTTTTTGGCCTATTAACGCATTTTTGGTGATGTTTGTAAAGTGATTTTGGAGCAAATAATGACTTGCAATTCGGACACGGAACCGTATCTTCTACCAATTAGACATTCCTTGCGATACCTCTGGGGCCGTCCCTATGTGGCTCTGCCCTGCATGCAAAGTGCCGTCTTACCTTCATCAAATACATTGAACAACTGTTCTCTGTAATTTTACACGTAAGTTAACAACTTTTCGGTAATCGTTGGATTATTTTTAACTTTGCCAATTTTTTTCAGATATTACATGGTTTGGAAACGATCCGTATAATGGCTTGATATTGGCTTCTATAATTCATCGATGACTTTAGAAGAGTAAAAGCGGAACAATTTTACTTAGCGATTTTATAAACGCGTGTAGACCTTTTTTGTATCTTCATATGTAATTTTTGTTTTTATATTAATTTAATTATTTGTTGAAATGTCTCGATAAATAAGATAAATAATGTCTATATTTGCAGAATATAATTTTTTATGTATCTTTGTATTTTTTAAGTATTTATTATAAATAAAGTTTTAATAACTTCTTGTACTTATCGTAGTATATCTCGAGTTTTAAACCTTCGACAGTTAAGGTTATGAGGTCGACTTAGCTTTAATTTCTCAAGTAATGTACAGAGAAAAACGAAAATAGCAGGCTTTTTTTTCATTTATAGAATAAAATAATTTAAACTTTATTTAAGTTAGTTCAAAATAAAAATGCACATATTTATGTAGAAAATCTCGAGTTTAAGTGCTTGTCGAATCGTACTGCATTAAGGTGTCTTAAATCTATTTTTTTGCCCTAAAATTACACATTTTTTCATATTTCTGCGATTGTCTCAAAAAACTGCAATAAACGAAAAATTTAAAGAGGAAAATTATGCGAAAACAATCTTATTTGTGACTTTTCAAAAAACAATAATTTTTGAGAAAAATGTTTTATTAAATGGTACTTTATTGGAAATTACTCACCACCTCGAGAAAAACAAAAAATATGTGGTTTTGAATGTAATATAACCCAATTTCTCTAAAAATTTAAAAACTTAAAATTTTTCTTTTACACAACAGTACCTAAACTTTAGAAAATTCTAATACGGTAATAGGCAAAATTCTTTTCAGTTTTATTTACAAAAAAATCAGAGTATAAAGCAAGTCAATCTAAGTAACAGCTGATGAACTTATTGCGACGATTTCGCCTTACGTATAAATGGTGCTAAAAATAAATCACATAAGAAAGATTTACTGTGAATACTTTATTATAAATGCTAGAAAATTTGGAACAAAATGCATTTTAGATCTTTTTCCAATAGCCTAAGTTGAAAAGAGACAAAGAATTTTCCTTACTTTGCCGTTCAAAGCTCGAATCTAGACTTTAGTTGGGAAAGATATTTTGAGATAAGATCTTGATTGGAATTTATAAAACGAGGTCGACCTGAAGCTGTAAAGAACATTGCTGTGAGGTCGACGTAAAAACGGATTTCGTCGCCCTAAAATATTTTTTCAAAAATTCCGTCGTAAAGTCGGTCCGTCTAATTATCTATTAACGATACTTAAATATCCATAAGAGATTGCACATCCTACTCTCCTCCCTTTTCGAGAGGGCGGGATTCGTTTTGAGAACTCGGTGAGGTCGAAACGGGGTCGAAGGTGAAATCCTCATGCCAAAAAAATTGGAGTAAGAAACCCTTGAGGAGTTTAGGCGAGATTTCCAACCGAAGCCGGTTTGAATATGGAATGAGGGACTCTTTGGCTAATTACCACACCATACTACTAAAGGTCCGCACGAAAATATGGCCAAACCGGCGTAGGTTAAAGGTTATAGGGTGTTGTGTAAGAATACTTTATTATGAATGCTGGAAAATGCCTAATGTTTACACGTAAATGTCATTTAAAACCTTTATGATGAGAACCGTCCAAAGAAACGTCCCTTAAATTTGGTTACAAAAATGTAGAAGTACTCTGTATAAATTAACTTCCACCATGACGCGGTAGAGCTAAAGCTGCGAGGTCGGTGTAAAACCTTATTTCGTAGCCCTAAAAATTTTCCCGCCAAATTCTGACATAAATTCAACCTTGATATTACTTGTCATAAAATGCATTTTAGATCTTTTTACAATAGCCTAAGTTGAAAAGAGACAAAGAATTTTCCTTACTTTGCCGTTCAAAGCTCGAATCTAGACTTTAGTTGGGAAAGATATTTTGAGATAAGATCTTGATTGGAATTTATAAAACGAGGTCGACCTGAAGCTGTAAAGAACGGTGCTGTGAGGTCGACGTAAAAACGGATTTCGTCGCCCTAAAATATTTTTCCTAAAATTAAATCGTCCGTCTAATTATCTATTAAAGAGACTTAAATGGGAATGAGCTACTCTTTGGCCAATTACTGTAGTAAATGTATTACTACGCTTAAATTGGTTATGATGTCTCTCGCACAGTTACGGAGCAATCCTCTTGTATATTATAAAAAACAAAACAATTCACCAGTGTCGCAACTAAGAACTTGGGGGCCTCTCTGAAACATTCAGAGTGGGGCCCTACTCACCCATAATAAAGGTACCTATGTTCAAAAACATATGTTCAAAGTTAACGGGACTTTATTCAAATTTTAAATTCAAGTGGTTTTATTTCAACACCTCAACATTAGGTAAAATTCAGGTAAAAATCCTACAAATTTACCTGCAGTAAAAGACTATCTTATTCATTTTGGGGAAAGTACAGCTTAAACATGGTTTGTTCAAACAATTACTCTGTGTTCAAATTCAAATTTTATAATCTTTAGGTAAAATGTTGTTAGTAAAACATCACAATATAGAATTTTAATTTTTTTCGGAAAAACCCAACCAGTTTAGTTTAAATTTTTTTTAAATTTTTCTTGCATTTTCAATATTTTTAGGTAAAATTTTGTTAAAAAAGATCACTAAATAGAAGTTTAACATCATAATTTAGGGGTATTTTTACATGCACTTTAGCTTGAAGATCAAGATCCTCGAAAAAACGTCACTAAATAGGGGAAATCACTAAATAGAGGGTCACTAAATAGAGGTTCGACTGTATTATTAAATATTTATTTAGAAAATTTATAGGTAATTAAATTAATTAATTATTGAATATTTTAAAAGTCACGTGTCGGTAGTCTTTTAAAAATTCTAGTAAACCATTGATTTCCTTGAAAAGAAATAACGCGATTTTTCCTCACAAAAAGATTTAATTTTTATCTAAATTTTTGCAATACAATTTTTTCATTGTTACGGAAATTCTCGGTAGCCTGGCCAATCAAGCCCTGTCTAGGTACTTGTAACTTATTTTTTCTACTCCCATATGTGAAACTAAGCATTTCGTCATCACTTACTCGTTACGAAAATAGCATTTTCGTCTCTAGTGAGAAAAAGTTTTATTACAAGCGGATGTTGTTTACAACATGAGGTGAAACCAGTTTTTTTGTGGTCGGTTCACATTTTAGTAAAAAGAATTATTTTTTTAAAACGTACTAATTATCGTCGTAGAAAAAATAGCATTTACGACTCGAGATGAAATCCGTTTTTTTCGTTCGAAAGATTAATTCACTCGCCCCTACGGGGCTCTTGAATTAAATTCTATCTCACGAAAAAAACGTATATTTCATCTCATATTGTAAAAAATACTATTAATAACTAAATTTTAATTATTACTTAATAAACAGTTTACACCTAGAATTTTAAGTTAAAATTTATTTAATCGCTTATCAACAAGTAAAAATTAAAATTCCAAAATAGGTTGTTATTTCATATTTATTTCTTAAACTCGACGCTAGGGAGATTGCTTTTCTCTGTCTTGGTAATTGCGCTCTAATAATTAACAAGTGAACCCAAGTACGTAACAGCTGATGAACTTATTGCGACGTTTTCGCCTTACGTATAAACGGTGCTAAAAATATATCACATAAGAAAGATTTACTTGAAATTAAGTAATTAATTAGAAATTTTTTCCAATTAATATCATTCAATTCAAATGAAAAGATGGGAAAAAAATAAGGACTGATTAGATTATTGTTTAATTAATCAATTAGAATTTGATGAAAAAATCTTTATTAGCATTTTAAACTTCTTAAAATTTCGACGAAACCTACAAAAAACTATTTTTAGTTAAGTTAAATACGGGTGCGTTTTCATGCCAAATTCTTATGAATCCTTCTTTAAAGTTCTTCTTTAAAAGTACCTATTAAATAAATTTTAGCCGATAATAAAAGCACCTTTATGAAAATTCAAATTTTTAGGTATTTCTAAATGAATTTTTAATTTCACCAAAAGCTTTCTCGAAACTAAAATCCTTTCTGCAAACTATACACAAAAGATTTAGACATCTAAATGTTGTACAAGGGCCATAAATAAAAGCATAACTTAAATTACCTGAAAAAATTGTCTTCTAAACAAAGATTCAGGGTCGAAACTTTCTATGTAAATACGAAGTTCAGTGAGAAAAGAATTTAACTTTTAACGGTTTTTTTTTAAACAGAGTCGAACTAAATTGTTTTTGAGTATTTCTTTTTATACAACTTTATATCTGAAGAATCGTTTTAGATAGCAGTTTGAATTTGCGGAATATCTTTTTCACTTAGTTATGGGAACCTATAATTTTACGAAGTTTAGCGGAAAAAGCACTTATTGAATTGTAAAATTAAATAAATCATGATGAAATAAAACCAAATTTCTACAAATTTGTGGAAATTTGGTTTTATTTCATCATGTTTTATAATATTGATTTCCATCAAGTCCCCTTCGACTTCGATCAATCAATTGTATAGTTTAGTTTCTCGTATAGTTTCTATGAGCAAAAATATTTATTAAATATTCATAACGTTTTTTAACAACTTCCAAGATGTTACATTAGTAAAAATATTTTTGTAAATTAAAAGTTTGTAAAAATAACCAGGGCCGTGCCTAGCTAATTTTGCGCCCGGGGCAAAGTTTGTGTAGCGCCCTCAGCTTATTAAAAGGTTAATTGATTAAATTATTAATTAATTAATTAAATTATTTATATCATTAATTAATTAAGATTGTATAAACCCTATTTGGTAGGTTTACATAACTTGATACGAACTACAAATTAAACGCATGAAACTTTTTCTAAGCCTAGGTACTAGATCTCTGTGTTTTAATACTCAACTTTGATTTTCTTATGAGCGCCATGTTGAATTTTGGCATAAATAAATTGTATTTTTTATTCTAATTTCAACGATGTGTAATAATCTATGTTAAAAAAGAAAGATGGCGGCACACTCCATATTGCTTTTATTAAATCAAGTAGCCATGAAAAAAACACTTTAAAATGACAACTCGGGATAGCTTTTGTTTTAAAAAGTTTTGTTATATTTCAATTGTTTTTTCATGGCTAATACTTGATTTAATAAAAGTAATATGGAGTGTAGTAGTGAATAAAAATAATATGGATAATATTCTTGGTATTGTAGTCATATTTGTAACTTTTTATGCACAGATCTATCATATGGCTACAAAGTGTTACTCATGTTGTCTTTAAATTGAACCAATAAACCGTTAAGATGATAAACACTGTCTTTTTTGTGGTAGTTTTCCTTAACTTTTTGAAAAAGTTTGTGGTTTGAAGCTCTGTATTTCTGTAACTGTAAGGTTTAGAAAAACATGTTATTAAGATAAATTGTAGCAAATTTGGTGCTCTAGAAAAAAGATAACATTAATATTTTTGGTAGGATGTACTAGTAAAGAGTTATCAAGCAAAAACCGAAAAAAGTGACACAAAAGTGGTCGTACTGAAGCGCGCACAGGCGCGCCGAATTCTAAAACTTAAATTAGTACATAAAAAGTAAATGGACCTAAAATAAAAAGGTTCCGTGGCGAAGCTCGGGTACCCGGCTAGTTTATCATAAAATTCAACCTTGACAATTCCAAAAATTTAAAAGTGTTTTTTCTCATTGCACCTCCGCTAAAGTAATGTAAAAAACCATTAGTGTAGCAAAACGGGGTGGTGCTATCACAAACAGGGAATTTTCACTTGCAAGATGTGCATATTTAAATTTGGCGGTATTTTTTTACTAGTTAACGGGTATTTTCCCTTTCCACAACGTATTTCCTCCCACTAAACAACCGTCGAGAAGCAAGTTGTGATTATACATACGTACATACGTAGAACCACGCAGCAAATAAACAAATCATTTGCCATTCGAAGTTGTTAGTGTTAGGTGTTCAAACAAGGGTGTTTCTCTATCATAACAAGGTTAGTTGGTATTTTTTTTATTCTATGTGCGAAGATGTTCAATTAAAACGTTTTTAAGGTTCGCTGACTGAATTATTTCGATTAAAATAATGTCTGCAAAAAAGGAAAAATCGTCGTTCATGTGTACGCTGTTTCTGCTAGGGGAAACATGCCGAAGAAGAAACTGTAATTACGAGCACAAGTACGTTCGATGTAGACACAGCGGTTATTGCACCGAAGACCATTGCAAATTTGTACACTTTTCCGGGTCCGATGAACAATTACCAAATGTAATGAGAGAACAAGATTTTCTAGCAAACTCTGTTCTCGACGAAAGAAAAAGGTTAGCGAAAGTTATCCTAAGTGATTCCAAACCTGGAAAACCATTTCCATGTACGAGGTTTTTGACAACCGACAAATGTTGGTACAAATGTCATAAATGTGTATCGCCGACAGAAAATTCACAGGTTACTAAATGTGCCATTTAACTAAACTATTTTTTTGTAACTTATTCTTTTTCAGGCTCCACAGAATTATGCCAAATGCACAAGTTGTCGACATAAACTAAGCAAGTCCGGTGGTCTTTATTACTTTAGCCTTTGTAATGACGTTATTTGTGGATATTGCCAATTAGACATTCCTTGCGATACCTCTGGGGCCGTCCCTATGTGGCTCTGCCCTGCATGCAAAGTGCCGTCTTACCTTCATCAAATACATTGAACAACTGTTCTCTGTAATTTTACACGTAAGTTAACAACTTTTCGGTAATCGTTGGATTATTTTTAACTTTGCCAATTTTTTTCAGATATTACATGGTTTGGAAACGATCCGTATAATGGCTTGATATTGGCTTCTATAATTCATCGATGACTTTAGAAGAGTAAAAGCGGAACAATTTTACTTAGCGATTTTATAAACGCGTGAAGACCTTTTTTGTATCTTCATATGTAATTTTTGTTTTTATATTAATTTAATTATTTGTTGAAATGTCTCGATAAATAAGATAAATAATGTCTATATTTGCAGAATATAATTTTTTATGTATCTTTGTATTTTTTAAGTATTTATTATAAATAAAGTTTTAATAACTTCTTGTACTTATCGTAGTATATCTCGAGTTTTAAACCTTCGACAGTTAAGGTTATGAGGTCGACTTAGCTTTAATTTCTCAAGTAATGTACAGAGAAAAACGAAAATAGCAGGCTTTTTTTTCATTTATAGAATAAAATAATTTAAACCTTATTTAAGTTAGTTCAAAATAAAAATGCACATATTTATGTAGAAAATCTCGAGTTTAAGTGCTTGTCGAATCGTACTGCATTAAGGTGTCTTAAATCTATTTTTTTGCCCTAAAATTACACATTTTTTCATATTTCTGCGATTGTCTCAAAAACAGCAATAAACGAAAAATTAGAGTCGAAAATTTAAAGAGGAAAATTATGCGAACACAATCTTATTTGTGACTTTTCAAAAAACAATAATTTTTGAGAAAAATGATTTATTAAATGGTACTATTGGAAATTACTCACCACCTCGAGAAAAACAAAAAATATGTGGTTTTGAATGTAATATAACCCAATTTCTCTAAAAATTTAAAAACTTAAAATTTTTCATTTACTTGCCTGTAGATAACCAGTACCTATCTCTATATATAAGAATCAAAGTCCTGAATGACTGACTGACTGACTGACCTATCATCGCCCAGCCCAAACCGCTGAACCTAGAATCGCGAAATTTGGAGAGCGTGTTCCTTTCACGATGTAAGCACCCACTAAGAAGGGATTTTTCAAAATTCCACTCCTGAAGGGATATACAGGGTGTTGAAATATTTTTTATTATTTTTTAATACTACCAAACGGCTGGCCCTAGACACACGAAATTTTGGAAATACATTCATTTGACGATATAAGCAGACACGTGTTCAAGGATTTTTTGATATTTGACTCCTGAAGGTATGTACAAGGTGTTTATCTATACAGTGTAAGGAAGCATTGCAATATTATCATTCCCGATAGGAATATCAAAAAACTGTTTGATACGTCAAATCGATTTATTCAAAACCAAACATTTTCCGATAATTTTCATTTTTCTACCCCTTACCCCCTTCGAGCAATGACGTCACCGGGATTTTTTTTAAACGATAATTTATTTTTTCTTGCGGAATCGAATAGTACAGTTTGTTATGGTCACAATTTGATAAAAGGATTTTTTGAAATTCCACCCCTGAAGAGATATACAAGGTGTTGAAAAGTTTTAAGGTATTTTTTGTTAATCCCAAACCGTTGGTCCTAGAAACACGAAATTTTGGAACTGTATTCCTCTGACGAAATAAGCGAACACCCCTTAAAGGGTTTTTTGAAATTCAACTCCTGAAAGAATATACAAGGTGTTTAAAGTTTTTTATATTATTCGTTAACAATGGAAAACCGCGCGGGTTGTAGAAACAAAATTTTGAAAATATAATCCTTTGAAGAAGATTTTCCACAATGCCACTCCTAAAGTGCTATACAGGGTGTTTAAAGGTTTAATCGTGTTCTTTGAGATCAATTGATAACAAATATGCTTCTTTTACCGACATAAACAGTAGACGCCTACCATCAAAAGATATTTCGAAATGCAAATCCTAAGGGATATACATTCTACAGGGTGTTTAATGAAAGATACAGGGTGTTGAAAATTGTAATACTCATTTGTAACAGACACAGCGTAGCATTCTACATTTATTTAACTACGTAGGCACCATCCGCTAAGAAGGGAGTGTTCGAAATGCGACTACTAAAGTGTGGTACTACAGGGTGTTCACAATGTTAATAGTGCTCTGTAAGCTACACATACGATTAGCCTTCTACATTCATTTCATCAAATAAACAAGTATTAAGAGGAACATTCTATAAATGGAAATACTAAAGAAATATACAGGGTGTTGAAAATTGTAAGAGTTATTTGTAGAACACGCAGCTTAGCATTCTACATTCCTTTAACGACGTAGGCACCCGCTAAGAAGGGATGGTTCGAAATTCGACTTCTAAAGTGCTATACAGGGTGTTCGCAATGTTAATAGTGTTGTAGAGCTCTGTAAGCAACACAAATGATTAGCATTCTACATTCCTTTCATGAAATAAACAAACATTAAGAGGAATGTTGTATAAGTACATGGCAAAGCTATAGAAACATACAGGGTGTTCATAATTTTAATAGTCATTTGTAAAAGATACAGCTTAGCATTCTACATTCCTTTAACGACGTTGGTACCCGCTAAGAAGGGATTATTTGAAATGCAATCACGAAAGTGCTATATACAGGGTGTTCAAAATGTTAATAGTGCTTTGTAATCAACACAAATGATTAGCACTCTACATTTATTTGATGAAATGAACACACATTAATAGGGACATTGCATAAATTCAAATGCTAAAGAATTATACAGGGTGTTGAAAATTGTAATAGTAATTTTAAGAAACACACTTTAGCATTCTACGTTCCTTTAACGTCGTAGGCATCGGCTAAGAAGGGATTTTTCGAAATGCAACTACTAAAGTGCTATACAGGGTGTTCAAAATGTTAATAGTGCTTTGTCAGCAACCCAAATAATTACCATTTTACATTCCTTTGATGAAATGAACACGCCGCATTCAGAGGGACTTTGCATACATTCACATGCTAAACAATTATACAAGGTGTTCATTATCAAGTAGTAATTTGTAATTACTCACTGTACCAGTGAGCATTTTACATTCTATTAACGACATAGCCACCTGCTAAGAAGGGAATTCAGTAACTTAGGTTCCTAGAGGACTACCTATACAGGATGTTCAAAATGGTAATATATTTTTTAAACAACAGAAATTAGCATTTTATTTTCATTTGGCGCCATTGCTACATTCTGAATGTGTAAGAATGTGAAAGTGTAACGCACCTATTTATACAGGGTACTAATATTTACGGACGATTACTACAAAAACTTAATCTTCGATGTTGACGTCCCTCATTGTAAAAAAATAAAAATATCAAATTTCATACTCATAAACCATTCTAAATTAGTACATAAAAAGTAAATGGACATAAAATAAAAAGGTTCCGTGGCGAAGCTCGGGTACCCGGCTAGTACTTTATAAAATTCTAATACGGTAATAGCGTTGATTGAAAGAGTTTTATGAAGATACGCATCGCTTAGTTAAAATGTGTGCCTGTTTTCCTACCAGTTTTTTCTCCCCGCTGCCTACAAACTAGCAGTTTGGGTCGAGATGCGCCAATGGCAGAGCACCATCGCCACAAGGTCGACCCATTGTACGGCACATTTTGTTCCATAAGCTTGCGTATCTTGTAAAACTCCTTCAATCAACGGTAATAGGCAAAATTCTTTTCAGTTTTATTTACAAAAAAATCAGAGTTTAAAGCAAGTCATCAGAAGTACCTAACAGCTGATGAAATTGAATAAATGCTGCTAAAAATAAATCACAAGAAAGATTTACTTGAAATTAAGCGTCGATATAATGCCGTAAACCGTGCTAGAATATCCACTTTCTTTACAGCTACATTGTTACATAAATATATGAAAAGTAACCATTTTAATTAATTTCTAAAATTTAAAAACAACATACCGTATGAACAACTTAAAGTATAAATTGTACTAGCTTTTTTCCAATTAATATCATTCAATTCAAATGAAAAGATGGGAAAAAAATAAGGACTGATTAGATTATTGTTTAATTAATCAATTAGAATTTGATGAAAAAATCTTTATTAGCATTTTAAACTTCTTAAAATTTCGACGAAACCTACAAAAAACTATTTTTAGTTAAGTTAAATACGGGTGCGTTTTCACGCCAAATTCTTATGAATCCTTCTTTAAAGTTCTTCTTTAAAAGTACCTATTAAATAAATTTTAATTAGCTTTTATGAAAATTCAAATTTTTAGGTATTTGTACCCTGTATAAATTAACTTATTCCAACAAAACGCGGTAGAGCTAAAGCCGCGAGGTCGGTCTAAAACCTAATTTCGTAGCCAAATTCCGTCATAAATTCAACCTTGACACACACTAATTGGAACAAAATGCATTTGAGATCTTTTTACAATAGCCTAAGTTGAAAAGAGACAAAGAATTTGCGTTACTTTGCCGTTCAAAGCTCGAATCTAGACTTTAGTTGGGAAAGATATTTTGAGATAAGATCTTGATTGGAATTTATAAAACGAGGTCGACCTGAAGCTGTAAAGAACAGTGCTGTGAGGTCGACGTAAAAACGGATTTCGTCGCCCTAAAATATTTTTTCAAAAATTCCGTCGTAAAGTCCGTCCGTCTAATTATCTATTAACGATACTTAAATATCCATAAGAGATTGCACATCCTACGTCGAATCCAAAAATTTCAGATCGATCCATTCTGCGAGTTCGATTTTAGCTTCTAAAGATGAGGTGAACTCTCAAGAGAAATTACTTCGCCCGAGAGAGAATTCAAAACACGCATTCGAAGGACGCGGTTTATAAACCGAAACAAATCGTCGCCAAACTTGGACGTGGAACTTGGAAAGCGGTCTTGGGCAATGCGTTTTCTGCCCGAGAGCGTGGCCCCAAAAATTGAGGGGCGCCTGAGCTCTCCTCCCTTTTCGAGAGGGCGAGATTCGTTTTGAGAACTCGGTGAGGTCGAAACGGGGTCGAAGGTGAAATCCTCATGCCAAAAAAATTGGAGTAAGAAACCCTTGAGGAGTTTAGGCGAGATTTCCAACCGAAGCCGGTTTGAATATGGAATGAGGGACTCTTTGGCTAATTACCACACCATACTACTAAAGGTCCGCACGAAAATATGGCCAAACCGGCGTAGGTTAAAGGTTATAGGGTGTTGTGTAAGAATACTTTATTATGAATGCTGGAAAATGCCTAATGTTTACACGTAAATGTCATTTAAAACCTTTATGATGAGAACCGTCCAAAGAAACGTCCCTTAAATTTGGTTACAAAAATGTAGAAGTACTCTGTATAAATTAACTTCCACCATGACGCGGTAGAGCTAAAGCTGCGAGGTCGGTGTAAAACCTTATTTCGTAGCCCTAAAAATTTTCCCGCCAAATTCTGACATAAATTCAACCTTGATATTACTTGTCATAAAATGCATTTTAGATCTTTTTACAATAGCCTAAGTTGAAAAGAGACAAAGAATTTTCCTTACTTTGCCGTTCAAAGCTCGAATCTAGACTTTAGTTGGGAAAGATATTTTGAGATAAGATCTTGATTGGAATTTATAAAACGAGGTCGACCTGAAGCTGTAAAGAACGGTGCTGTGAGGTCGACGTAAAAACGGATTTCGTCGCCCTAAAATATTTTTCCTAAAATTAAATCGTCCGTCTAATTATCTATTAAAGAGACTTAAATGGGAATGAGCTACTCTTTGGCCAATTACTGTAGTAAATGTATTACTACGCTTAAATTGGTTATGATGTCTCTCGCACAGTTACGGAGCAATCCTCTTGTATATTATAAAAAACAAAACAATTCACCAGTGTCGCAACTAAGAACTTGGGGGCCTCTCTGAAACATTCAGAGTGGGGCCCTACTCACCCATAATAAAGGTACCTATGTTCAAAAACATATGTTCAAAGTTAACGGGACTTTATTCAAATTTTAAATTCAAGTGGTTTTATTTCAACACCTCAACATTAGGTAAAATTCAGGTAAAAATCCTACAAATTTACCTGCAGTAAAAGACTATCTTATTCATTTTGGGGAAAGTACAGCTTAAACATGGTTTGTTCAAACAATTACTCTGTGTTCAAATTCAAATTTTATAATCTTTAGGTAAAATGTTGTTAGTAAAACATCACAATATAGAATTTTAATTTTTTTCGGAAAAACCCAACCAGTTTAGTTTAAATTTTTTTTAAATTTTTCTTGCATTTTCAATATTTTTAGGTAAAATTTTGTTAAAAAAGATCACTAAATAGAAGTTTAACATCATAATTTAGGGGTATTTTTACATGCACTTTAGCTTGAAGATCAAGATCCTCGAAAAAACGTCACTAAATAGGGGAAATCACTAAATAGAGGGTCACTAAATAGAGGTTCGACTGTATTATTAAATATTTATTTAGAAAATTTATAGGTAATTAAATTAATTAATTATTGAATATTTTAAAAGTCACGTGTCGGTAGTCTTTTAAAAATTCTAGTAAACCATTGATTTCCTTGAAAAGAAATAACGCGATTTTTCCTCACAAAAAGATTTAATTTTTATCTAAATTTTTGCAATACAATTTTTTCATTGTTACGGAAATTCTCGGTAGCCTGGCCAATCAAGCCCTGTCTAGGTACTTGTAACTTATTTTTTCTACTCCCATATGTGAAACTAAGCATTTCGTCATCACTTACTCGTTACGAAAATAGCATTTTCGTCTCTAGTGAGAAAAAGTTTTATTACAAGCGGATGTTGTTTACAACATGAGGTGAAACCAGTTTTTTTGTGGTCGGTTCACATTTTAGTAAAAAGAATTATTTTTTTAAAATGTACTAATTATCGTCGTAGAAAAAATAGCATTTACGACTCGAGATGAAATCCGTTTTTTTCGTTCGAAAGATTAATTCACTCGCCCCTACGGGGCTCTTGAATTAAATTCTATCTCACGAAAAAAACGTATATTTCATCTCATATTGTAAAAAATACTATTAATAACTAAATTTTAATTATTACTTAATAAACAGTTTACACCTAGAATTTTAAGTTAAAATTTATTTAATCGCTTATCAACAAGTAAAAATTAAAATTCCAAAATAGGTTGTTATTTCATATTTATTTCTTAAACTCGACGCTAGGGAGATTGCTTTTCTCTGTCTTGGTAATTGCGCTCTAATAATTAACGGTCAAATCTCTTTAGATTTCGATGACAGGTTGACATGTCGCGTTTTACGAAGACGGTTTATTGTGGTAGTTATGAGACAATAGTCATGTTTTTATAAATAAATAGTTGTTTTTATAAAATAGTTGGTATAATAAATTAATTTCTATATAATTCGTGAAAATAAGTGATTTCAAAATTGTTTTTGTTGCAAACAAACACGTGGAAGTTACCTATAGTTAATGGTACATCTCAAAAAAGAAGTAATTAATGTAAGTAAATTTCCATTTTTTTATTTTTCTGTCTTAACCCTATAAAAGTGAAAATGACGCAACATTTCCAAAAATCTGATTGTTTTAACTCTTTCTGTGTTTCACAAAGCGACTACGGGAATCCCCGCGCTGATTATGATTACATCATCATTCGCAGATTCGCACGTTGAATTTTATTGGAATATACAGGGTGTTTTGTTTAAGAGATACTTAAACTAACTTTGTTATTTTAAATGGAACGTCCTATGTATTTTTGCATATTTTGATTCCCCATCACATTTGTAATCAAATGATATAAAATTTAACGTACCTCTGTTACTAACCGTTTTGGAGATATTGTCACTTTAATGTCTAAATAGTCTACTTTGGAGCCATGTTGCCAGGATGCCAGGGCTGCAATCAAGATTTTTTAAATGTGCTTGTTCCACCTACTACTGATAATGTGATAATAGTCACATGAATAATAAAACTTTTATAAAAGCCTAATACTATACAGGGTGATTTCTTTAAGCGAAATGTAAGTTTTCTCTAATTTTTCAAATGGAACACCCTGTATACTTTTGCAGATTTAGATTCCTGGTAAAAGTAGATGCTAAATGTTCAAAAATATAGAGGGTGTTTTACTGTAACTTTTTCTCGATTTTTCAAATAAAACACCCTGTATATTGTTGCAAATTTAGCATCTACGTTTTACCAGGAGTCCAACTCGGTAAAAAATATAGTGAGGGTTCCATTTGAACGCATTTGAATAATTCGAGAAACATGACATTTCGCGTACAGGACCGTAGCCAAGCCAGACCGTGTTTTCAGGGCAGGCTCAAAAAATTTCAAGGGAAGATGAAAAGCTCAAATTAGGGTTTTCTCTCTTCTGGGTTTTTATAAATCTGTTGATCACTGTAATCTCTTCTGAGGATGGAAGTTTTTTGTCCATAGTTTACAAAAATTTGACTTTTTATAAATCAATGTTCTCGTCTTCGGCACTAATTAGGAACTTATCGTTCAAATCTTTGGCAAGCTCTAACTAGAATAGGCTTAACAATAAGGCGTACCTCTGACTACGGTCCTGTTCGCGGATATTTCTAAGTAAATAATCATCCTATATAGTATGTGGTATTAAGCCATTTTGAAAAAGTTTACCACGTATTTTGTAAGTAGACTCTTATCAATAGTTTAAATAACTAAACGGCAAAGGAGTTGTCAAAAGGTTACATTTTTTTTTATTTGAGAGTGCTCGTCAAGATCTTTCTTTTAAAATATGCAAAAATATACAGGGCGTTTAATCAAAAAAAATCATTTGCAAATAATTCGTAAACCCGATGTTCAATTGTTTTTCTGCTTTCATCGCTATAATCTACGTCAAAAATACCACTAGTTTTCCCATTGCATGGAAGTCGTAGTTCCAAAAAAAACGAGGTTACCAATAGTGGCGATTAAACTTTGAACAGCCTGCATCTGTGTCGCATTTCTAAACCTTTGAAGCTCCTATTGAGCACAAAATTTTATATTAAGTTATAATATACCGGGTGATTAGCACCAAACCTGGCCATAGGGCGACTTAACATTACGTTAATTTCCAAAAATATATGAATTGCCATGAAATATATTTCTTTAAATCACACACTGACAGTTTAAAATTTCCTATGATAAATAAAATCGCTATTGCCGGATTTGGTAACCATGGACGTTACCATGGCAATTCATATATTTTTGGAAATATGCATAATGTTAAATTGCCCTATGGCCAGGTTTGGTGCTAATCACCCGGTATATAATATATATATAAAACTCAAATTTTGTTGCAAAATTACAAAAATGCATAGTAATTTTTAAATTTTTCTTTAGACTCGTTTATAATGGAAGATGATGAACCATTTCAAGATTCTGGATCGGAATGGACAGGCAGTAACCCCGATGGAACTTCTTCAGATTCTACGTCGTTCTCATCTCCATCATTATCGAACTATCTAGGATCTGCGTATTCAAGGCGACAATTTATATAACGAAAATTGTTGTAGCAAGAACCGTACCCCAGTTAGAGTATCCAAAAAAATTGCTGTACAAAAGATGGTTCAGTGTCCAAATTGCAAGACATTGTTCGTTCCAAAATCATTTTACAAACACCACCAAAACTGCGTTAATAGACCCAAAAATAGACCACAAATTTTAAAAGAGGCTCGACAGCTAACAGTTGGTCACCTTCAAGGAGTCTTCAAGTAATTCGAATCAAGAGAAACAGTCCAGTTTGGATAAGGAGCTGCTTCGTGAGTTATTAGAACCTTTAATAAAACTAGTCAACGTTCTTCTTATCAGTGATTATGGAATGCAAAGTTTGTTACCTACTGATGGAGTTCTTCTTCGTTTGTTAGATTTCAAAAACTTTCACGAAGGTGAATTTTTAATACAAGTTGGAAAAACAGCTTATATTTCGACACAAAAGAACCGAACAAAAGTTCTTGATGGATTTGTTTATATCTTTTAAGAAAATGTCTGTTATATCTGAAAGTAATGAATTTCTGTTTTGATCCAAAAATACGGATGGACACTTGGAAGCTGGAGATCGTGCTGTGCGCATTTTTGCTGAAAAGTGTGGTGCAGATAATCCAAAATTGCTTCGCTGTACTCGCTTTTTAAAAAGAAAATATACAGAACAAGAAGTAACCCTTTTAAGTCAAGCGTTTCGAGCACACATTAATACTGGTCGTACGCCTTCCGCCTTCTAAACAAGAATTCAAAGACTTTGCTAAAAATCGTACAGTATTTTTTGATTGCACCCACGATCATTTGTATCCTTTCTTGCAGTACAGATTTAAAATCCTGCACTTTGACAGAAGAAAAAAGCTTAAGTGATCACAATTGGCTGTCGTACAGAAATTTTTATCTTCATAATGTTTGTGTTTTTATATTCGTGTGTTGATAATATGTATTTGTGTTTTCATAAATTAGACTGAGTTAATTGGGAAGCGAACTAAAGTACTTTCAGCTTTACTAACAAATGATCAAATCAATTACTCCTATTTGTTTATATCTCTTACAAAAAATGTCTGGTGTACCTGAAACTAATTCATGTTTTCATAATGTAATGTTCGTGTTTTCATAATATTCTTGATTTTGTAAATTAGACTGAGTATTCAGAAAATACTCGCTTCTGGAAAATCAAGATTATTAAAAAAAAAAGATAGTGAGCAATGTATTTATTATAATCCATAATGTATAAAGAACATGGGTGTGATGATTATTGTATTTCAATTAAGTTTACTTCTAAATTAATTTTCCTACTTTTGCGTCTAAAATCGTACTTTACGCTTCATGAATGCACGTCTAAAGTTAGTCATTTCGATCGAACGAAAGTACATAACCAGAAAAAATTGTACATAGGAAAGTATATAAACAAAAAAAATTATACATAGAAACAATATAATCAAAAAAGAAGTACGACATATTTAAAAAGAGGTGTGTCTTCAACAACTGTCATACATAACCTAAAAACTCCAAGTAAAATTTATTTAATTTTGCAAAAGGAGGAAAAATTTTGTATGTATCACGAGCTAAAAGCGTTTTTAGGCGTTCAGTCGATTATTTGCGACCTCAACTTCGTTTCGGTCGCAAAAACGACTTCACGCCTAAAAACTAGCTTTTAGGCTCTAGATACATAAATAACTATTATAAACTGTGTTTTATGTAAATTTTATTTTAAACTACTTTTAACATTTGTAACTATTTCAAGTTTAGGTTATTGTGTATTCTTTTAACTTCTCTTGTCGTTGTAGAGAATTTAGCAATAAAACTTTTTTTCTTATGTGTTGGTATTTTTAAGCTCTCGAAAAAATTCGGCAACATCTTTTATATGTCTACGTAAAACTGATCGTTGACCTAGAACTAAAAATTGACCTAAAACTGATCATTTCGATCCGAATCAAATTGGGGCTTTTAAATTTGATTGTGTCGACATAAAACTGCTTATGTCTATTATCCATTCACTCTTTATTTGCGCTATGGTTGGCCATGTTAGGGTGACAGATTCCACCCGGTATAAATTTGAAAAAAATCGGTTAGGTTATGTATTGTAGAGTAGTGGCTTTTATTCAATTGTGTTAATAGTTGGTCTGTCATTTTTTTGGTATTGTCAAGAGCTGTTGGTCAACTTAATAGGGACTTTTTATTTTGGCAAACCAAAAAATAAAAGTTCATGGCCAACCATAGCACAAATAAAGAGTGAATGGATTATACCTAACACTGATTGTCGACCTAACACTAAAATGTCCTAAAATCCATTTATCGGCTTAAAACTTATTGTGTTGACCTGAAACTACTTAACTCTTCTTTACACCGTTTTACTCATCTTATGTATAATCTCGACTTCTCCAATCTAATGAATGATTGAAAAGTAGCTATTTCAGGAAAAGTTTTAAATTATGCTCCAAAACTTATTTACATAAATTTATTGCTTATACAAGATTTTTTACAAACTTTATCAAACGAAATGATGAAAGAAAGATGTCCAATCAACATAAGGTACGTTCAGGTAATAGAGCTCACGTTCACTTGAAACGCTTGTAATAAGAAAACAATTAACTTAAAAAATAAAGTTTTGTTCTAAAATAATCATCAACTTCGCTCGAGAGCGAATACAAAACACGCATTCGAGTGTGAAATTTGGACGTGGGACTTGGAAAGCTGTCGTGCGCAATGCGTTTTTTGCCCGAGAGCGTGGCCTCAAAAATAGAGAGGCGCTTGAGCTTTCCTCCCTTTTCTAGAGGGCGCGCTTCGTTTCGAAAACTCGTTGAGGTCGAAATGGGGGCAAAGGTGAAACCCCCATTCCAGAAAAATTGGAGTTCGAAAACCTTGAGGAGTTTAGGCGAGATTTCGAACCGAACTCGGTTTGAATATGGGAATGAGCTATTCTTTGGCCAATTACCACACCACAATTTAAAGGTTCGCACGAAAATACGGCCTTTATTATAATAAATGCTGGAAAATGCCTAATGTTTACACATAAATGTCCGTTAAAACCTTTATGATGAGAACCGTCCTAAGAAACGTCACTAAATTCGGTTACAAAAATGTATAAACTCCCTATACAAATTCACTTCCAACCACACTCAAGGAGCAAAAGCATGGGAATCTAAGCTATAACGTCGTACCTAGAAATTTGGAACCACGACCGTGCACGGCATTAAAGCTTAGATTCTCGTGCTTTTGCTCCTCGAGTTGATTCACTACTAACAAGTTGGTACGAATTTTGGTCCAGGTAAGACGGCCCTTAGATGTTCTAACAAGAGAAAATTTGAAAAGAGATAAAGAATTATCGTTACCTAAACCTGTAGAACCGTGCTATGGGGTCGGTGTAAAAAGGGATTAGACTATGATGCACTGTATAAATTCATTTACTACAACACATAAAGAGCTGCAAGTTCCGTCGAAAATTGATTTCTGATAAAATTAGAAACTTTCTTCTCTAAATTAAAGGCCTAATATTTTCGACGTACTCTGTATATTAGTTGACAAGAGGTTTGTTCCTACACAGCTCGAACTAGTTCGTAACTGGGCGGAGTGTGCGCAAATTGAAATTTGTATTGCCAACTTCAATGTGCGCTTGCGCTGTTCTGTTCTGAACCGTTCTGAACTGGTTCGACTGTTTGTAAGAACAAACCTATGGTTAACCATGTCGATCTAAAACTGAGTTTGTATAAAAGCTCATTTGCTCATTATGATTCATCTCCAGTTTATGAAAATCATTTTAATTCCGTCACCAGCTTCAACAACGCGAGCACGTGTAAAGAAGGTAAACGCGGCCGGTACAGTTTCAGTTCATAATTTCGGTACTAATTTTCTGTTGAGCGAATATGGAATATAATTATAAAAAGCTTTTTGAAGATTGGAATTTGCATTATTACATTACTTTTGTCGAAGCAAAATAATTACAAGCATTTTAATAATGTGAAGATCTCACTTACAAAGTATTAAATCGGTAATTAATTATTATTAATACTTCAAATAAAAATTTAAATTAAGTAAGTAATTATTTTAAATTAAGTAATTATTTTAAATTTTGACAACTTTAGAAAATCATTTTTTTGTCAGAAGAAATAACTAGCTGCGCCACTGGAATCTGAAGCCCCGCCTCGCGCAGGTTTGGGCACGTGGTGTGCTCAGATTAAGTTGGGAGTGGGCGAGTGGGACCAGTCTAATTTGTGTTTGCATGCAGCGGTTGAAGAAACTATTTTAGTGTTTTCATTAATTGTTTGCTAATAGTGAAGATTGAAGAAATATGGGACCGTAAGTACTTATTTATAATTATAAATATTACCTATAGAAAATTTATGTTATTTAAAGACATTATTTCTACGTTCATTTTACCTAAGGAGCCAATAAAAACAAATCCTTGTGATGTGCACGTGAACGATAGTTGGAGCAAATCATACTGCTAAACAGAAGTGTTCACTTGCACACAACGAAGTATTTAGTTACAAGAAATTACTTCAAAATTTTTGTGATAAAAGCAAAGTCTTAATTTTATAGCCCAGTGGTCAGGTCGTGATAAGTAGAGCTCGGATTTATAAGCATTTATTATTTCAAAAAAAGCACTAAAAAATCCAAAAATGAACATCGAAATTTAATTTTTATTCAAAATTTGAATTATCATTTTGAAAAAAAAAATTAATTATATTTTATAAATTATTTAAAACTGAAAAAATACGAATTATACAAATTTATCGAAGTTATTCAAAATTTAATAAAAAAAATACTTGAAAAATCAGCGTAATGCAATTTGTTGATATAAATTAATTTTTTCAGCCCACGCTGCTGTCTATTCAATGGTTACCCAGACAGATATCGATGCAATAACGACAATTGTAAGAAACTCCATCATTATCGATACTGTTTCAATTATTTTAACGGACGATGCACAAATACGTTATGCAAGTACATGCACATTAATGAGCAAGAGGCCCAAGTTTATAATAATGATGCTATAATAACCGAGAATATCAGACGAGAGGCCTACCGCACCGGACAATATAAAGGTGTGTGCAAAAAGTTCCTTTGGGAGAGTTGTGAGAAATGCAGTTACCGACATCCCAGTGTGTTACAGATTGAAAAGGATGGACCGGGACACATTACGTGTTCAGTGTGTTTCGAACCGCTAAGTTGTACAAATATGAACATATTAGCAACGTGTACACATTTAATTTGTGGTGAACATTGTATGCGTTGTTCAGTGTGTCGCAAGACATCTCTAACCATCATAAAACTAAATTGTTCATAGTGTGCTTTTCGATCTCTAATTAATTTAACAAGTAAGTTTTCAAATATTGTGTTAGATATATTTTTGACTTTAAATTTTTTTTCAGATCATCCTACGATTCGATCGTTTCCACTGTGTCGATAAATTTCTGATTAAATAATTCCTATAATTTTTAATGTCTCTTGGAAGTAGGATCGAACTGTGGCCACATAACCTATTTAACGATTACCACAGATATCGATGCACAAACGATAACTGTAGGAAATACCAGCGTTATCGATTTTGTACGATGTACTATAACGGTCTGTGCTCAAATACCTTGTGCAGGTACATGCACGTTAGTGAACGAGAGGTGCAGATTTACAATAATGATGCTATCATAACTGATAAAATTTCTTATGGAAGACTTGCGAGAAATGTAATTACAGACATCCGAAAGTGTTGCAGTTCGAAACGGTTGGAAAAGAACATCTTATATGTTGTGTGTGTTTCGATCCATTAACACACACAAACATGAACAAATTTATAAATTGTTTGCATTTAATTTGTGGCGTTTGCTATGGCAAGTTAGAGCGAATTTGGGAATTTGAATACTGCAAACGTTGTCCCGTATGTCGAGAAACATCTCCAGACGTCATAAAATTAAATTGTTTGTAATTTTGTTTCCGATCTTTCTAATTAATTTAACAAGTAAGTTTTCAAATATTGTGTTAGATATATTTTTGACATTAAAATTTTTTTCAGATCACCTATGATTCGATCGTTTCCAATGTCTCGATAAATTTCTGTTTAAATAATTTTTAATGTCTCCATGAAGTTAACAAGCTTAACTTAACTTAAGTTAATAAGCTTAACTGTCATAAAGTCCACAATCGTACGTTTTTAAGGTTCGCTGACCGAATTATTTCGATTAAAATAATGTCTGCAAAAAAGGAAAAATCGTCGTTCATGTGTACGCTGTTTCTGCTAGGGGAAACATGCCGAAGAAGAAACTGTAATTACGAGCACAAGTACGTTCGATGTAGACACAGCGGTTATTTCACCGAAGACCTTTGCAAATTTGTACACTTTTCCGGGTCCGATGAACAATTACCAAATGAAATGAGAGAAGAAGATTTTCTAGCAAACTCTGTTCTCGACGAAAGAAAAAGGTTAGCGAAAGTTATCCTAAGTGATTCCAAACCTGGACTGGACAACCATTTCCATGTACGAGGTTTTTGACAACCTTTTTTGTATCTTCATATGTAATTTTTGTTTTTATATTAATTTAATTATTTGTTGAAATGTCTCGATAAATAAGATAAATAATGTCTATATTTGCAGAATATAATTTTTTATGTATCTTTGTATTTTTTAAGTATTTATTATAAATAAAGTTTTAATAACTTCTTGTACTTATCGTAGTATATCTCGAGTTTTAAACCTTCGACAGTTAAGGTTATGAGGTCGACTTAGCTTTAATTTCTCAAGTAATGTACAGAGAAAAACGAAAATAGGCTTTTTTTCATATATAGAATAAAATAATTTAAACCTTATTTAAGTTAGTTCAAAATAAAAATGCACATATTTATGTAGAAAATCTCGAGTTTAAGTGCTTGTCGAATCGTACTGCATTAAGGTGTCTTAAATCTATTTTTTTGCCCTAAAATTACACATTTTTTCATATTTCTGCGATTGTCTCAAAAACAGCAATAAACGAAAAATTAGAGTCGAAAATTTAAAGAGGAAAATTATGCGAACACAATCTTATTTGTGACTTTTCAAAAAACAATAATTTTTGAGAAAAATGTTTTATTAAATGGTACTTTATTGGAAATTACTCACCACCTCGAGAAAAACAAAAAATATGTGGTTTTGAATGTAATATAACCCAATTTCTCTAAAAATTTAAAAACTTAAAATTTTTCATTTACTTGCCTGTAGATAACCAGTACCTATACTTTATAAAATTCTAATACGGTAATAGGCAAAATTCTTTTCAGTTTTATTTACAAAAAAATCAGAGTTTAAAGCAAGTCATCAGAAGTACCTAACAGCTGATGAAATTGAATAAATGCTGCTAAAAATAAATCACATAAGAAAGATTTACTTGAAATTAAGCGTCGATATAATGCCGTAAACCGTGCTAGAATATCCACTTTCTTTACAGCTACATTGTTACATAAATATATGAAAAGTAACCATTTTAATTAATTTCTAAAATTTAAAAACAACATACCGTATGAACAACTTAAAGTATAAATTGTACTAGCTTTTTTCCAATTAATATCATTCAATTCAAATGAAAAGATGGGAAAAAAATAAGGACTGATTAGATTATTGTTTAATTAATCAATTAGAATTTGATGAAAAAATCTTTATTAGCATTTTAAACTTCTTAAAATTTCGACGAAACCTACAAAAAAAAGACAATGCAAGGGTGCGTTTTAACGCCAAATTCTTATGAATCGAAATGAAGGGTACACGGGAAAAACGATCTAAGTCACATCATATCATAGCACTAAATGAGCTTTACATTTTAACATAAAGTTTCAAGGGAATTCTTTCACATGGAATTGTCTAAATGTTCGAAAGAACGATCTAAGTCGTATTAAAGATGCGTTAAACAATCTGTGGTTTTAAAAATATTTTATTAGAAGTTTTGTCTTATTTTGAATCACAGAATCTCCAGTTTTCGTTTGTCGGCGATTTTAACTTACTAAATACTTTATACTTTATAAAATTCTAATACGGGGTAATAGGCAAAATTCTTTTCAGTTTTATTTACAAACAAATCAGGGTTAAAGCCCCGTACACAATGGATTTGCATAAGACATAACGCATAAGGCATAAAATTTCAATTCATACACTCTTATGCATTATTACACAATGTTTATGTAACCTTACGTAAATTAATCATGTAAATTTCCATAAGGTTGGATTCCTTATGCGCTATGCGTTATGTCTTATGCAAATCCATTGTGTCCGGGGCTTTAAAGCAAGTCAACCGAAGTACAACAACCTAACAGCTGATGAAATTATCGCGACCTTCGCCTTAATAAATGGTGCTAAATAAATCACATAAGAAAGATTTACTTGAAATTAAGTAATTAATTAGAAATTTTTTCCGATTAATATCATTCAATTCAAATGAAAAGATGGGAAAAAATAAGGACTGATTAGATTATTGTTTAATTAATCATTTAGAATTTGATGAAAAAATCTTTATTAGCATTTTAAACTTCTTAAAATTTCGACGAAACCTACAAAAAACTATTTTTAGTTAAGTTAAATACGGGTGCGTTTTCATGCCAAATTCTTATGAATCCTTCTTTAAAGTTCTTCTTTAAAAGTACCTATTAAATAAATTTTAGCCGATAATAAAAGCACCTTTATGAAAATTCAAATTTTTAGGTATTTCTAAATGAATTTTTAATTTCACCAAAAGCTTTCTCGAAACTAAAATCCTTTCTGCAAACTATACACAAAAGATTTAGACATCTAAATGTTGTACAAGGGCCATAAATAAAAGCTTTAATAACTTAAATGACCTCAAAAAATTGTCTTCTAAACAAAGATTCAGGGAAAGAATTTAAATTTTAACGGTTTTTTTTAACAGAGTCGAACTAAATTGTTTTTGAGTATTTCTTTTTATACAGCTTTATATCTGAAGAATCGTTTTAGATAGCAGTTTGAATTGTGGAATATCTTTTTCACTTATGGGAAGCTGCTCTAATTTTACGAAGTTTAGCGAAAAAAACTCGTATAATGAATTGTAAAATTGACTGCTCGAGTCTTTGCGATGAAATGATATTTAAATATTACGAGTAGTAACTTTTTACGTTTTTACGTCTTCAGATTAATTTTAACGTACCTAGTATAAATAAGGGTTTTAATTTTTTAGATAAAAAGAAAACCATTTCTAATCAATGTTATTAATTAATTGAATTAAAATTCGTACTTTTGTTAAAGTCACTAGACGCAAAATTTTTTTTTAGGGGACTAACAAACGGACTTACATTTTCTTAATTAAGGGAGTTACTCAAAAATTGATAACTCGCATTCATTTCAATAAGCATTATGGTTAACAATTTTAGACCAAAAATATTATTTATGTATTTTTTAGCTTGCTTCTTGAGATAATGTAACAATATTTCGGTTTTCGTAAAAAAATGTCTAGGATTTAAATTTTTATATTTGTCAAAGTTGCAAAAATTTTATTCCATTGTAAATTTCAAAAAACTTTTTCTTTGAAAAAGATAAAATTATTGCCTGTGAACGTTTATTTAAAAGAGAGCTGTGTTTAGAATCGTTTGAAGCAGAGGTTCTCAAACCTTTTTTTTCGAGTACCACTCATGTGTACCACGGATTCGTCGCGTATCACCAAATTATTAAAAATTTTCTGTATCAGAATGATAGAGAAAAATCCTAATATACAGGGTGTATCCGAAATAGATGGACAAACGTCGAGGGTACATTCCTTAGCTGAAATTAAGGTACCCGTATTTTTATTGGTCATCCAATTTTCAGCGGTGTGGGAGCCCCTAACAGCGGGCCCCCTGTAACCCCCCATTCTGTTAACATTTTCACCGCTCAGAAATTGGAATTGACCAAAACAATAAAATACGGATGCCCAATTGCTACGAATTAGCAATTAAGTTCACAAGCAAAATATTAAATTTCTAAATAAACACTTGCATGCATAAGGAAAAAGTACTTATACAGATTTATTCAAATTCAAAAAGTTGTGTAATTGGATAGCAAATAATAATTCAAAAAATAAAATTAAAAAATTTTTATAAGGTCCCGAGATTTTTGAAAAAAATGAAAATTTCCGAAAATCTTATTTGTTTTCTAAGACATCAAAAAACTAAAAACACATTTTCCTTGCACCTTTTTTTGTCATTAGGTAAGTAATTTGAAACGCCACTGAACCCCCCACCAAAATGACCACGTTGTCGACTTAAAATAACGTGACAATTTTTACTCGGCAACGTTAGAAACATTTTGAACGTAGACGAGACAGAAGTGTTTTGTGTTTTCATATAATAATTAGTGTTTTTATATTTAATTGTTTGAAGATTGACGAATAAATTATGGCTCCGTAAGTAGAAAATTATTTATTTTTGAATATACAGGATGATTCAGAACTCGAGGCAAAAAATTTGCTTTGTTTCCGAGATCAAATTTAAAAAGTTTCCCATATCCAAAATTTTCAATTTCAAAATTGAACCAATTTTGAAAACAAATAATTTAAATAATATTTATAAACTAAATTAAAAGGGTTTCAAAAGTTATCCACACACTAATATAGAAGCTGGAGAGTTATGTTTTTGCACGGCCTATCTTGTTTATACTCAAAAATTAACTTCTTTTGGAACTTTGAAAACGATTATCTGGGAAACGAAACCCCAAAGAAAGAAATTTATTTTATATTTTTCACTCTAAATTTGACGTGACATTTTATTTTTCGCCTCGAGTTTTGAATCCCCCTGTATATTTAATTTAATTTTTTTGCTTTGACCCTTTCAATTATTTTTGTAAGCTGTTTTTTGTTTTTACTTTTTAAGTCTTTTTTTTATTTACACATTTAACTGCAGAATTCTCTAATTTTGAGATATGACTGTATTTCGCTTCTACACGTCATGTGTCATGTTAAACTATGAACTATGATGTGAAAAAAACCCATAAAGTTAAAATTAAAAGATCTTGTATTTTTTATGGTAAGTTCTATACAGGGCTATATTCAAATTCGAGGGCCAGATTTCTGGAAAAAATCGAAATTTTAGAAAATCTTATTTATTTTTTTCTCAAGTTGTTTTCAAAGATATCAGAAAACTTAAAACACATTTTCATTGCACCTTTCTTGTCTCTACAAGTTGGCAATTTTAGATTTTCAAAACAACGTTTCATCGGTTTTGAATTATTATCAACTAAAAAATTTTAAATACGGACCTGCATTTTTATTTTATTTTTGAGTTTAAGTTTTTATAATAGGTAAATGCAATTACGTGCTCAATAAAAAAAATTTTTTATTTAAGATTTCGAAATTTCTGGAAAATAAAAAATGCAGGTCCGTATTTAAAATTTTTAAGTTGATGATGGTAATTTAAAACCGAAATGTTGTTTTGGATATCTAAAATTGCCAACTTGTAGAGACAAGAAAGGTGCAATGAAAATGTGTTTTAAGTTTTCTATCTTTGAATACAACTTTAGAAAAAAATAAATAAGATTTTATAAAATTTCGATTTTTTCCAGAAAGAAAGAATTAATGGAAATTTTTTTTAAATATTATTCGCTATCTAATTGCGCAACTTTGGCCCCTATTTAACCTACTTTGTATCTATTACAGTTTCTGAGAACCCCATGTTGGTCCTCGAATTTGATAAATCCTGTATGTATCAAAAAATCTAGTTTACAGTAACTAAAAATTTGTCTCTAGCGTAAAATTGAATGAATCGCAGTTATGGCAGTATTGTGGGTGTGCGTATGTTAAAATAAAAAAAGATTTTTTCTTTGCAATATTTACCTATAAAACATGTTAAAATCATCACCATTGCCCAACAATATAAATCTAAAATTTTACACATTTTAATAAATTGAACTAATCTCGGTCCGGCGAACAGATTGAGCTAAACCACCCCCCACAAATTTATGCACCAGAAAAATTTCATTCTAATATCGCGTGCTTTTTGTGGGAGTAGCTTAGCTGCATTTGTTCGCTGAACTGACATTAGTATTTATAAAAAATAAATAATAGAGTATTCGTAATTCAATTTGTTAATATAAATTAATTTTTTCAGTCCGTATTGTAACCTATTCAACGATTACGACAGATATCGATGTACAAACGATAACTGTAGGAAATACCATCGCTATCACTTTTGTACGATGTACTATAACGGTCTGTGCGAAAATACTTTGTGCAGGTACATGCACGTTAGCGAACTAGAAGTTCAGATTTACAAGAATGATGCTATCATAACGGAAAACATCAGAAGGGAGGCGTACCGGACAGGCCAATATAAAGGAGTTTGTAAAAATTTCTTATGGAAGACTTGCGAGAAATGCAATTACAGACATCCGAAAGTGTTGCAGTTCGAAACGGTTGGAGAAGAACATCTTATATGTTGTGTGTGTTTCGACCCGCTAACACACACAAACATGAACAAATTTATAAATTGTTCGCATTTAATTTGTGGCGTTTGCTATGGCAAGTTAGAGCGAATTTGGGAATTTGAATACTGCAAACGTTGTCCCGTATGTCGAGAAACATCTCCAGACGTCATAAAATTAAATTGTTTGTAATTTTGTTTCCGATCCGTCTAATTAATTTAACAAGTAAGTTTTCAAATATTGTGTTAGATATATTTTTGACTTTAATTTTTTTTTCAGATAATCCTACGATTCGATCGTTTCCAATGTCTCCATAAATATTTCAATGTTTTAAATAATTTAATATGTCTCCATGAAGTTAACAAACTTAACTTAAGTTAATAAGCTTAACTGTGATAAAGTCCACAATCGTCATAAAGCAAAAACCGTTTTTAAGGTTCGCTGACTGAATTATTTCGATTAAAATAATGTCTGCAAAAAAGGAAAAATCGTCGTTCATGTGTATGCTGTTTCTGCTAGGGGAAACATGCCGAAGAAGAAACTGTAATTACGAGCACAAGTACGTTCGCTGTAGGCACAGCGGTTATTGCACCGAAGACCATTGCAAATTTGTACACTTTTCCGGGTCCGATGAACAATTACCAAATGTAATGAGAGAACAAGATTTTCTAGCAAACTCTGTTCTCGACGAAAGAAAAAGGTTAGCGAAAGTTATCCTAAGTGATTCCAAACCTGGACTGGACAACCATTTCCATGTACGAGGTTTTTGACAACCTTTTTTGTATCTTCATATGTAATTTTTGTTTTTATATTAATTTAATTATTTGTTGAAATGTCTCGATAAATAAGATAAATAATGTCTATATTTGCAGAATATAATTTTTTATGTATCTTTGTATTTTTTAAGTATTTATTATAAATAAAGTTTTAATAACTTCTTGTACTTATCGTAGTATATCTCGAGTTTTAAACCTTCGACAGTTAAGGTTATGAGGTCGACTTAGCTTTAATTTCTCAAGTAATGTACAGAGAAAAACGAAAATAGGCTTTTTTTCATATATAGAATAAAATAATTTAAACCTTATTTAAGTTAGTTCAAAATAAAAATGCACATATTTATGTAGAAAATCTCGAGTTTAAGTGCTTGTCGAATCGTACTGCATTAAGGTGTCTTAAATCTATTTTTTTGCCCTAAAATTACACATTTTTTCATATTTCTGCGATTGTCTCAAAAACAGCAATAAACGAAAAATTAGAGTCGAAAATTTAAAGAGGAAAATTATGCGAACACAATCTTATTTGTGACTTTTCAAAAAACAATAATTTTTGAGAAAAATGATTTATTAAATGGTACTATTGGAAATTACTCACCACCTCGAGAAAAACAAAAAATATGTGGTTTTGAATGTAATATAACCCAATTTCTCTAAAAATTTAAAAACTTAAAATTTTTCATTTACTTGCCTGTAGATAACCAGTACCTATACTTTATAAAATTCTAATACGGTAATAGGCAAAATTCTTTTCAGTTTTATTTACAAAAAAATCAAGAGTTTAAAGCAAGTCATCAGAAGTACCTAACAGCTGATGAAATTGAATAAATGCTGCTAAAAATAAATCACATAAGAAAGATTTACTTGAAATTAAGCGTCGATATAATGCCGTAAACCGTGCTAGAATATCCACTTTCTTTACAGCTACATTGTTACATAAATATATGAAAAGTAACCATTTTAATTAATTTCTAAAATTTAAAAACAACATACCGTATGAACAACTTAAAGTATAAATTGTACTAGCTTTTTTCCAATTAATATCATTCAATTCAAATGAAAAGATGGGAAAAAAATAAGGACTGATTAGATTATTGTTTAATTAATCAATTAGAATTTGATGAAAAAATCTTTATTAGCATTTTAAACTTCTTAAAATTTCGACGAAACCTACAAAAAACTATTTTTAGTTAAGTTAAATACGGGTGCGTTTTCACGCCAAATTCTTATGAATCCTTCTTTAAAGTTCTTCTTTAAAAGTACCTATTAAATAAATTTTAATTAGCTTTTATGAAAATTCAAATTTTTAGGTATTTGTACCCTGTATAAACAGTGGCGGCGCTAGGTTTTTGTGGCCCCTGGGTACACATTGATGAAAAGAGGCCAGTTTTTTTATAACGCCGCAGGCTAAAAAATTTCATGCCCCAAGGTCAACAGCATTTAAATCACAATTTAGCATCGAGCTCAATTTCAGAAGATACTATTTCTTTGAACTAATTGCAAAAAGAAAAATATATCTAACGGTTTAAAACTACACATTTTTTATTACTATAAACCACGGTAATAAATATACAAGATATGCCGACGGTCGTTCTAAGTTGAAGCAAAACTTGAAGCTTTTGATGACTGATGATTAAACGCGACTATCCGCATTTGATTGGTGCAAATAATATCCCTTGATATGTTTTCTCTGTCTTATATTAGCGCGACAATTACCCTTGATATGCTTTCTCTCTCTCACAAAGTAGTTCACAATTGGCCTCAGTTTTGTTGAACAAAGTAATATTTTTTTTTCACTTCTTATTTTAAACTTATAAAAATAATCTTATATTTCGGATAGGAGAGCCTCAAAAAGTTGTGTTATGGTCCCCCTTTCAATATCATATTACGGTCTACGACAGCGATTAATTTATTTTTTGTTCTACAGCAAGACAAATAACTTTCTTTCTCTTCTTTCTTCTTCTGGTTTTTAGAGGCCACTTGAACCATAGCGAGAATGAGGTGGGTAAGAATAAGGCCCATCTCGCACCCCCCTGGCGCCGCCACTGTGTATAAATTAACTTATTCCAACAAAACGCGGTAGAGCTAAAGCCGCGAGGTCGGTCTAAAACCTAATTTCGTAGCCAAATTCCGTCATAAATTCAACCTTGACACACACTAATTGGAACAAAATGCATTTTAGATCTTTTTACAATAGCCTAAGTTGAAAAGAGACAAAGAATTTTCCTTACTTTGCCGTTCAAAGCTCGAATCTAGACTTTAGTTGGGAAAGATATTTTGAGATAAGATCTTGATTGGAATTTATAAAACGAGGTCGACCTGAAGCTGTAAAGAACATTGCTGTGAGGTCGACGTAAAAACGGATTTCGTCGCCCTAAAATATTTTTTCAAAAATTCCGTCGTAAAGTCCGTCCGTCTAATTATCTATTAACGATACTTAAATATCCATAAGAGATTGCACATCCTACGTCGAATCCAAAAATTTCAGATCGATCCATTCTGCGAGTTCGATTTTAGCTTCTAAAGATGAGGTGAACTCTCAAGAGAAATTACTTCGCCCGAGAGAGAATTCAAAACACGCATTCGAAGGACGCGGTTTATAAACCGAAACAAATCGTCGCCAAACTTGGACGTGGAACTTGGAAAGCGGTCTTGGGCAATGCGTTTTTTGCCCGAGAGCGTGGCCCCAAAAATTGAGGGGCGCCTGAGCTCTCCTCCCTTTTCGAGAGGGCGGGATTCGTTTTGAGAACTCGGTGAGGTCGAAACGGGGTCGAAGGTGAAATCCTCATGCCAAAAAAATTGGAGTAAGAAACCCTTGAGGAGTTTAGGCGAGATTTCCAACCGAAGCCGGTTTGAATATGGAATGAGGGACTCTTTGGCTAATTACCACACCATACTACTAAAGGTCCGCACGAAAATATGGCCAAACCGGCGTAGGTTAAAGGTTATAGGGTGTTGTGTAAGAATACTTTATTATGAATGCTGGAAAATGCCTAATGTTTACACGTAAATGTCATTTAAAACCTTTATGATGAGAACCGTCCAAAGAAACGTCCCTTAAATTTGGTTACAAAAATGTAGAAGTACTCTGTATAAATTAACTTCCACCATGACGCGGTAGAGCTAAAGCTGCGAGGTCGGTGTAAAACCTTATTTCGTAGCCCTAAAAATTTTCCCGCCAAATTCTGACATAAATTCAACCTTGATATTACTTGTCATAAAATGCATTTTAGATCTTTTTACAATAGCCTAAGTTGAAAAGAGACAAAGAATTTTCCTTACTTTGCCGTTCAAAGCTCGAATCTAGACTTTAGTTGGGAAAGATATTTTGAGATAAGATCTTGATTGGAATTTATAAAACGAGGTCGACCTGAAGCTGTAAAGAACGGTGCTGTGAGGTCGACGTAAAAACGGATTTCGTCGCCCTAAAATATTTTTTCAAAAATTCCGTCGTAAAGTCCAGTCCGTCCGTCTAATTATCTATTAACGATACTTAAATATCCATAAGAGATTGCACATCCTACGTCGAATCCAAAAATTTCAGATCGATCCATTCTGCGAGTTCGATTTTAGCTTCTAAAGATGAGGTGAACTCTCAAGAGAAATTACTTCGCCCGAGAGAGAATTCAAAACACGCATTCGAAGGACGCGGTTTATAAACCGAAACAAATCGTCGCCAAACTTGGACGTGGAACTTGGAAAGCGGTCTTGGGCAATGCGTTTTTTGCCCGAGAGCGTGGCCCCAAAAATTGAGGGGCGCCTGAGCTCTCCTCCCTTTTCGAGAGGGCGGGATTCGTTTTGAGAACTCGGTGAGGTCGAAACGGGGTCGAAGGTGAAATCCTCATGCCAAAAAAATTGGAGTAAGAAACCCTTGAGGAGTTTAGGCGAGATTTCCAACCGAAGCCGGTTTGAATATGGAATGAGGGACTCTTTGGCTAATTACCACACCATACTACTAAAGGTCCGCACGAAAATATGGCCAAACCGGCGTAGGTTAAAGGTTATAGGGTGTTGTGTAAGAATACTTTATTATGAATGCTGGAAAATGCCTAATGTTTACACGTAAATGTCATTTAAAACCTTTATGATGAGAACCGTCCAAAGAAACGTCCCTTAAATTTGGTTACAAAAATGTAGAAGTACTCTGTATAAATTAACTTCCACCATGACGCGGTAGAGCTAAAGCTGCGAGGTCGGTGTAAAACCTTATTTCGTAGCCCTAAAAATTTTCCCGCCAAATTCTGACATAAATTCAACCTTGATATTACTTGTCATAAAATGCATTTTAGATCTTTTTACAATAGCCTAAGTTGAAAAGAGACAAAGAATTTTCCTTACTTTGCCGTTCAAAGCTCGAATCTAGACTTTAGTTGGGAAAGATATTTTGAGATAAGATCTTGATTGGAATTTATAAAACGAGGTCGACCTGAAGCTGTAAAGAACGGTGCTGTGAGGTCGACGTAAAAACGGATTTCGTCGCCCTAAAATATTTTTCCTAAAATTAAATCGTCCGTCTAATTATCTATTAAAGAGACTTAAATGGGAATGAGCTACTCTTTGGCCAATTACTGTAGTAAATGTATTACTACGCTTAAATTGGTTATGATGTCTCTCGCACAGTTACGGAGCAATCCTCTTGTATATTATAAAAAACAAAACAATTCACCAGTGTCGCAACTAAGAACTTGGGGGCCTCTCTGAAACATTCAGAGTGGGGCCCTACTCACCCATAATAAAGGTACCTATGTTCAAAAACATATGTTCAAAGTTAACGGGACTTTATTCAAATTTTAAATTCAAGTGGTTTTATTTCAACACCTCAACATTAGGTAAAATTCAGGTAAAAATCCTACAAATTTACCTGCAGTAAAAGACTATCTTATTCATTTTGGGGAAAGTACAGCTTAAACATGGTTTGTTCAAACAATTACTCTGTGTTCAAATTCAAATTTTATAATCTTTAGGTAAAATGTTGTTAGTAAAACATCACAATATAGAATTTTAATTTTTTTCGGAAAAACCCAACCAGTTTAGTTTAAATTTTTTTTAAATTTTTCTTGCATTTTCAATATTTTTAGGTAAAATTTTGTTAAAAAAGATCACTAAATAGAAGTTTAACATCATAATTTAGGGGTATTTTTACATGCACTTTAGCTTGAAGATCAAGATCCTCGAAAAAACGTCACTAAATAGGGGAAATCACTAAATAGAGGGTCACTAAATAGAGGTTCGACTGTATTATTAAATATTTATTTAGAAAATTTATAGGTAATTAAATTAATTAATTATTGAATATTTTAAAAGTCACGTGTCGGTAGTCTTTTAAAAATTCTAGTAAACCATTGATTTCCTTGAAAAGAAATAACGCGATTTTTCCTCACAAAAAGATTTAATTTTTATCTAAATTTTTGCAATACAATTTTTTCATTGTTACGGAAATTCTCGGTAGCCTGGCCAATCAAGCCCTGTCTAGGTACTTGTAACTTATTTTAATAACTAAATTTTAATTATTACTTAATAAACAGTTTACACCTAGAATTTTAAGTTAAAATTTATTTAATCGCTTATCAACAAGTAAAAATTAAAATTCCAAAATAGGTTGTTATTTCATATTTATTTCTTAAACTCGACGCTAGGGAGATTGCTTTTCTCTGTCTTGGTAATTGCGCTCTAATAATTAACAAGTGAACCCAAGTACGTAACAGCTGATGAACTTATTGCGACGTTTTCGCCTTACGTATAAACGGTGCTAAAAATATATCACATAAGAAAAAAGAAAGATTTACTTGAAATTAAGTAATTAATTAGAAATTTTTTCCAATTAATATCATTCAATTCAAATGAAAAGATGGGAAAAAAATAAGGACTGATTAGATTATTGTTTAATTAATCAATTAGAATTTGATGAAAAAATCTTTATTAGCATTTTAAACTTCTTAAAATTTCGACGAAACCTACAAAAAAAAGACAATGCAAGGGTGCGTTTTAACGCCAAATTCTTATGAATCGAAATGAAGGGTACACGGGAAAAACGATCTAAGTCACATCATATCATAGCACTAAATGAGCTTTACATTTTAACATAAAGTTTCAAGGGAATTCTTTCACATGGAATTGTCTAAATGTTCGAAAGAACGATCTAAGTCGTATTAAAGATGCGTTAAACAATCTGTGGTTTTAAAAATATTTTATTAGAAGTTTTGTCTTATTTTGAATCACAGAATCTCCAGTTTTCGTTTGTCGGCGATTTTAACTTACTAAATACTTTATACTTTATAAAATTCTAATACGGGGTAATAGGCAAAATTCTTTTCAGTTTTATTTACAAACAAATCAGGGTTAAAGCCCCGTACACAATGGATTTGCATAAGACATAACGCATAAGGCATAAAATTTCAATTCATACACTCTTATGCATTATTACACAATGTTTATGTAACCTTACGTAAATTAATCATGTAAATTTCCATAAGGTTGGATTCCTTATGCGCTATGCGTTATGTCTTATGCAAATCCATTGTGTCCGGGGCTTTAAAGCAAGTCAACCGAAGTACAACAACCTAACAGCTGATGAAATTATCGCGACCTTCGCCTTAATAAATGGTGCTAAATAAATCACATAAGAAAGATTTACTAGAAATTAAGTAATTAATTAGAAATTTTTTCCGATTAATATCATTCAATTCAAATGAAAAGATGGGAAAAAAATAAGGACTGATTAGATTATTGTTTAATTAATCATTTAGAATTTGATGAAAAAATCTTTATTAGCATTTTAAACTTCTTAAAATTTCGACGAAACCTACAAAAAACTATTTTTAGTTAAGTTAAATACAATAAAAAAGACAATGCTGCAAAGGAGTGTTTGCACGCCAAATTTTTATGAATCCGAAAAAATGTCATCAGTTGAGTAGCAATACAATTTGCTTATTGTCTGGTACATGTGGTTCTTCTTTAAAAGTAGCTATTAAATAAATTAAAGTATTTTCGTATTTTAAAATTCAAATTTTTAGGTATTTGTAAATGAATTTTTAATTTCACCAAAAGCTTTCTGGAAACTAAAATCCTTTTTGGAAACTATACACAAAAGATTTAGACATCTAAATGTTGTACAAGGGCCATAAATAAAAGCATAACTTAAATTACCTGAAAAAATTGTCTTCTAAACAAAGATTCAGGGTCGAAACTTTCTATGTAAATACGAAGTTCAGTGAGAAAAGAATTTAACTTTTAACGGTTTTTTTTAAACAGAGTCGAACTAAATTGTTTTTGGGTATTTCTTTTTATACAACTTTATATCTGAAGAATCGTTTTAGATAGCAGCTTGAATTTGCGGAATATCTTTTTCACTTAGTTATGGGAACCTATAATTTTACGAAGTTTAGCGGAAAAGGCACTTATTGAACTGTAAAATTAAATAAATCATGATGAAATAAAACCAAATTTCTACAAATTTGTGGAAATTTGGTTTTATTTCATCATGTTTTATAATATTGATTTCCATCAAGTATCGGCCTCTTCGACTTCGATCAATCAATTGTATAGTTTAGTTTCTCGTATAGTTTCTATGAGCAAAAATATTTATTAAATATTCATAACGTTTTTTAACAACTTCCAAGATGTTACATTAGTAAAAATATTTTTGTAAATTAAAAGTTTGTAAAAATAACCAGGGCCGTGCCTAGCTAATTTTGCGCCCGGGGCAAAGTTTGTGTAGCGCCCTCAGCTTATTAAAAGGTTAATTGATTAAATTATTAATTAATTAATTAAATTATTTATATCATTAATTAAGATTGTATAAACCCTATTTGGTAGGTTTACATAACTTGATACGAACTACAAATTAAACGCATGAAACTTTTTCTAAGCCTACTAGATCTCTGTGTTTTAATACTCAACTTTGATTTTCTTATGAGCGCCATGTTGAATTTTGGCATAAATAAATTGTATTTTTTATTCTAATTTCAACGATGTGTAATAATCTATGTTAAAAAAGAAAGAACACTCCATATTGCTTTTATTAAATCAAGTAGCCATGAAAAAAACACTTTAAAATGACAACTCGGGATAGCTTTTGTTTTAAAAAGTTTTGTTATATTTCAATTGTTTTTTCATGGCTAATACTTGATTTAATAAAAGTAATATGGAGTGTAGTAGTGAATAAAAATAATATGGATAATATTCTTGGTATTGTAGTCATATTTGTAACTTTTTATGCACAGATCTATCATATGGCTACAAAGTGTTACTCATGTTGTCTTTAAATTGAACCAATAAACCGTTAAGATGATAAACACTGTCTTTTTTGTGGTAGTTTTCCTTAACTTTTTGAAAAAGTTTGTGGTTTGAAGCTCTGTATTTCTGTAACTGTAAGGTTTAGAAAAACATGTTATTAAGATAAATTGTAGCAAATTTGGTGCTCTAGAAAAAAGATAACATTAATATTTTTGGTAGGATGTACTAGTAAAGAGTTATCAAGCAAAAACCGAAAAAAGTGACACAAAAGTGGTCGTACTGAAGCGCGCACAGGCGCGCCGAATTCTAAAACTTGAATTTTTAATAAGTGTCTAGGTGCATACAACATATCCAAAATCCAAAACTACATAACCTTTTGCAAGGTAACATAGGCTTATGGCTTATTATTACATTACCTGACCACTGGGCTATAGATATTTATCATAAAATTCAACCTTGGCAATTCCAAAAATTTAAAAGTGTTTTTTCTCATTGCACCTCCGCTAAAGTAATGTAAAAAAACATTAGTGTAGCAAAACGGGGTGGTGCTATCACAAACAGGGAATTTTCACTTGCAAGATGTGCATATTTAAATTTGGCGGTATTTTTTTACTAGTTAACGGGTATTTTCCCTTTCCACAACGTATTTCCTCCCACTAAACAACCGTCGAGAAGCAAGTTGTGATTATACATACGTACATACGTAGAACCACGCAGCAAATAAACAAATCATTTGCCATTGCCATTCGAAGTTGTTAGTGTTAGGTGTTCAAACAAGGGTGTTTCTCTATCATAACAAGGTTAGTTGGTATTTTTTTTATTCTATGTGCGAAGATGTTCAATTAAAACGTTTTTAAGGTTCGCTAACTGAATTATTTCGATTAAAATAATGTCTGCAAAAAAGGAAAAATCGTCGTTCATGTGTACGCTGTTTCTGCTAGGGGAAACATGCCGAAGAAGAAACTGTAATTACGAGCACAAGTACGTTCGATGTAGGCATAGCGGTTATTGCACCGAAGACCATTGCAAATTTGTACACTTTTCCGGGTCCGATGAACAATTACCAAATGAAATGAGAGAACAAGATTTTCTAGCAAACTCTGTTCTCGACGAAAGAAAAAGGTTAGCGAAAGTTATCCTAAGTGATTCCAAACCTGGAAAACCATTTCCATGTACGAGGTTTTTGACAACCGACAAATGTTGGTACAAATGTCATAAATGTGTATCGCCGACAGAAAATTCACAGGTTACTAAATGTGCCATTTAACTAAACTATTTTTTTGTAACTTATTCTTTTTCAGGCTCCACAGAATTATGCCAAATGCACAAGTTGTCGACATAAACTAAGCAAGTCCGGTGGTCTTTATTACTTTAGCCTTTGTAATGACGTTATTTGTGGATATTGCCAATTAGACATTCCTTGCGATAGCTCTGGGGCCGTCCCTATGTGGCTCTGCCCTGCATGCAAAACGCCGTCTTACCTGCATCAAATACATTGAACAACCGTTCTCTGTAATTTTACACGTAAGTTAACAACTTTTCGGTAATCGTTGGAATATTTTTAACTTTGCCAATTTTTTTCAGATATTACATGGTTTGGAAACGATCCGTATAATGGCTTGATATTGGCTTCTATAATTCATCGATGACTTTAGAAGAGTAAAAGCGGAACAATTTTACTTAGCGATTTTATAAACGCGTGAAGACCTTTTTTGTATCTTCATATGTAATTTTTGTTTTTATATTAATTTAATTATTTGTTGAAATGTCTCGATAAATAAGATAAATAATGTCTATATTTGCAGAATATAATTTTTTATGTATCTTTGTATTTTTTAAGTATTTATTATAAATAAAGTTTTAATAACTTCTTGTACTTATCGTAGTATATCTCGAGTTTTAAACCTTCGACAGTTAAGGTTATGAGGTCGACTTAGCTGTAATTTCTCAAGTAATGTACAGAGAAAAACGAAAATAGCAGGCTTTTTTTTCATTTATAGAATAAAATAATTTAAACCTTATTTAAGTTAGTTCAAAATAAAAATGCACATATTTATGTAGAAAATCTCGAGTTTAAGTGCTTGTCGAATCGTACTGCATTAAGGTGTCTTAAATCTATTTTTTTGCCCTAAAATTACACATTTTTTCATATTTCTGCGATTGTCTCAAAAACAGCAATAAACGAAAAATTAGAGTCGAAAATTTAAAGAGGAAAATTATGCGAACACAATCTTATTTGTGACTTTTCAAAAAACAATAATTTTTGAGAAAAATGATTTATTAAATGGTACTATTGGAAATTACTCACCACCTCGAGAAAAACAAAAAATATGTGGTTTTGAATGTAATATAACCCAATTTCTCTAAAAATTTAAAAACTTAAAATTTTTCATTTACTTGCCTGTAGATAACCAGTACCTATACTTTATAAAATTCTAATACGGTAATAGGCAAAATTCTTTTCAGTTTTATTTACAAAAAAATCAAGAGTTTAAAGCAAGTCATCAGAAGTACCTAACAGCTGATGAAATTGAATAAATGCTGCTAAAAATAAATCACAAGAAAGATTTACTTGAAATTAAGCGTCGATATAATGCCGTAAACCGTGCTAGAATATCCACTTTCTTTACAGCTACATTGTTACATAAATATATGAAAAGTAACCATTTTAATTAATTTCTAAAATTTAAAAACAACATAGGTACCGTATGAACAACTTAAAGTATAAATTGTACTAGCTTTTTTCCAATTAATATCATTCAATTCAAATGAAAAGATGGGAAAAAAATAAGGACTGATTAGATTATTGTTTAATTAATCAATTAGAATTTGATGAAAAAATCTTTATTAGCATTTTAAACTTCTTAAAATTTCGACGAAACCTACAAAAAACTATTTTTAGTTAAGTTAAATACGGGTGCGTTTTCACGCCAAATTCTTATGAATCCTTCTTTAAAGTTCTTCTTTAAAAGTACCTATTAAATAAATTTTAATTAGCTTTTATGAAAATTCAAATTTTTAGGTATTTGTACCCTGTATAAATTAACTTATTCCAACAAAACGCGGTAGAGCTAAAGCCGCGAGGTCGGTCTAAAACCTAATTTCGTAGCCAAATTCCGTCATAAATTCAACCTTGACACACACTAATTGGAACAAAATGCATTTTAGATCTTTTTACAATAGCCTAAGTTGAAAAGAGACAAAGAATTTGCGTTACTTTGCCGTTCAAAGCTCGAATCTAGACTTTAGTTGGGAAAGATATTTTGAGATAAGATCTTGATTGGAATTTATAAAACGAGGTCGACCTGAAGCTGTAAAGAACAGTGCTGTGAGGTCGACGTAAAAACGGATTTCGTCGCCCTAAAATATTTTTTCAAAAATTCCGTCGTAAAGTCCGTCCGTCTAATTATCTATAACGATACTTAAATATCCATAAGAGATTGCACATCCTACGTCGAATCCAAAAATTTCAGATCGATCCATTCTGCGAGTTCGATTTTAGCTTCTAAAGATGAGGTGAACTCTCAAGAGAAATTACTTCGCCCGAGAGAGAATTCAAAACACGCATTCGAAGGACGCGGTTTATAAACCGAAACAAATCGTCGCCAAACTTGGACGTGGAACTTGGAAAGCGGTCTTGGGCAATGCGTTTTTTGCCCGAGAGCGTGGCCCCAAAAATTGAGGGGCGCCTGAGCTCTCCTCCCTTTTCGAGAGGGCGGGATTCGTTTTGAGAACTCGGTGAGGTCGAAACGGGGTCGAAGGTGAAATCCTCATGCCAAAAAAATTGGAGTAAGAAACCCTTGAGGAGTTTAGGCGAGATTTCCAACCGAAGCCGGTTTGAATATGGAATGAGGGACTCTTTGGCTAATTACCACACCATACTACTAAAGGTCCGCACGAAAATATGGCCAAACCGGCGTAGGTTAAAGGTTATAGGGTGTTGTGTAAGAATACTTTATTATGAATGCTGGAAAATGCCTAATGTTTACACGTAAATGTCATTTAAAACCTTTATGATGAGAACCGTCCAAAGAAACGTCCCTTAAATTTGGTTACAAAAATGTAGAAGTACTCTGTATAAATTAACTTCCACCATGACGCGGTAGAGCTAAAGCTGCGAGGTCGGTGTAAAACCTTATTTCGTAGCCCTAAAAATTTTCCCGCCAAATTCTGACATAAATTCAACCTTGATATTACTTGTCATAAAATGCATTTTAGATCTTTTTACAATAGCCTAAGTTGAAAAGAGACAAAGAATTTTCCTTACTTTGCCGTTCAAAGCTCGAATCTAGACTTTAGTTGGGAAAGATATTTTGAGATAAGATCTTGATTGGAATTTATAAAACGAGGTCGACCTGAAGCTGTAAAGAACGGTGCTGTGAGGTCGACGTAAAAACGGATTTCGTCGCCCTAAAATATTTTTCCTAAAATTAAATCGTCCGTCTAATTATCTATTAAAGAGACTTAAATGGGAATGAGCTACTCTTTGGCCAATTACTGTAGTAAATGTATTACTACGCTTAAATTGGTTATGATGTCTCTCGCACAGTTACGGAGCAATCCTCTTGTATATTATAAAAAACAAAACAATTCACCAGTGTCGCAACTAAGAACTTGGGGGCCTCTCTGAAACATTCAGAGTGGGGCCCTACTCACCCATAATAAAGGTACCTATGTTCAAAAACATATGTTCAAAGTTAACGGGACTTTATTCAAATTTTAAATTCAAGTGGTTTTATTTCAACACCTCAACATTAGGTAAAATTCAGGTAAAAATCCTACAAATTTACCTGCAGTAAAAGACTATCTTATTCATTTTGGGGAAAGTACAGCTTAAACATGGTTTGTTCAAACAATTACTCTGTGTTCAAATTCAAATTTTATAATCTTTAGGTAAAATGTTGTTAGTAAAACATCACAATATAGAATTTTAATTTTTTTCGGAAAAACCCAACCAGTTTAGTTTAAATTTTTTTTAAATTTTTCTTGCATTTTCAATATTTTTAGGTAAAATTTTGTTAAAAAAGATCACTAAATAGAAGTTTAACATCATAATTTAGGGGTATTTTTACATGCACTTTAGCTTGAAGATCAAGATCCTCGAAAAAACGTCACTAAATAGGGGAAATCACTAAATAGAGGGTCACTAAATAGAGGTTCGACTGTATTATTAAATATTTATTTAGAAAATTTATAGGTAATTAAATTAATTAATTATTGAATATTTTAAAAGTCACGTGTCGGTAGTCTTTTAAAAATTCTAGTAAACCATTGATTTCCTTGAAAAGAAATAACGCGATTTTTCCTCACAAAAAGATTTAATTTTTATCTAAATTTTTGCAATACAATTTTTTCATTGTTACGGAAATTCTCGGTAGCCTGGCCAATCAAGCCCTGTCTAGGTACTTGTAACTTATTTTAATAACTAAATTTTAATTATTACTTAATAAACAGTTTACACCTAGAATTTTAAGTTAAAATTTATTTAATCGCTTATCAACAAGTAAAAATTAAAATTCCAAAATAGGTTGTTATTTCATATTTATTTCTTAAACTCGACGCTAGGGAGATTGCTTTTCTCTGTCTTGGTAATTGCGCTCTAATAATTAACAAGTGAACCCAAGTACGTAACAGCTGATGAACTTATTGCGACGTTTTCGCCTTACGTATAAACGGTGCTAAAAATATATCACATAAGAAAAAAGAAAGATTTACTTGAAATTAAGTAATTAATTAGAAATTTTTTCCAATTAATATCATTCAATTCAAATGAAAAGATGGGAAAAAAATAAGGACTGATTAGATTATTGTTTAATTAATCAATTAGAATTTGATGAAAAAATCTTTATTAGCATTTTAAACTTCTTAAAATTTCGACGAAACCTACAAAAAAAAGACAATGCAAGGGTGCGTTTTAACGCCAAATTCTTATGAATCGAAATGAAGGGTACACGGGAAAAACGATCTAAGTCACATCATATCATAGCACTAAATGAGCTTTACATTTTAACATAAAGTTTCAAGGGAATTCTTTCACATGGAATTGTCTAAATGTTCGAAAGAACGATCTAAGTCGTATTAAAGATGCGTTAAACAATCTGTGGTTTTAAAAATATTTTATTAGAAGTTTTGTCTTATTTTGAATCACAGAATCTCCAGTTTTCGTTTGTCGGCGATTTTAACTTACTAAATACTTTATACTTTATAAAATTCTAATACGGGGTAATAGGCAAAATTCTTTTCAGTTTTATTTACAAACAAATCAGGGTTAAAGCCCCGTACACAATGGATTTGCATAAGACATAACGCATAAGGCATAAAATTTCAATTCATACACTCTTATGCATTATTACACAATGTTTATGTAACCTTACGTAAATTAATCATGTAAATTTCCATAAGGTTGGATTCCTTATGCGCTATGCGTTATGTCTTATGCAAATCCATTGTGTCCGGGGCTTTAAAGCAAGTCAACCGAAGTACAACAACCTAACAGCTGATGAAATTATCGCGACCTTCGCCTTAATAAATGGTGCTAAATAAATCACATAAGAAAGATTTACTAGAAATTAAGTAATTAATTAGAAATTTTTTCCGATTAATATCATTCAATTCAAATGAAAAGATGGGAAAAAAATAAGGACTGATTAGATTATTGTTTAATTAATCATTTAGAATTTGATGAAAAAATCTTTATTAGCATTTTAAACTTCTTAAAATTTCGACGAAACCTACAAAAAACTATTTTTAGTTAAGTTAAATACAATAAAAAAGACAATGCTGCAAAGGAGTGTTTGCACGCCAAATTTTTATGAATCCGAAAAAATGTCATCAGTTGAGTAGCAATACAATTTGCTTATTGTCTGGTACATGTGGTTCTTCTTTAAAAGTAGCTATTAAATAAATTAAAGTATTTTCGTATTTTAAAATTCAAATTTTTAGGTATTTGTAAATGAATTTTTAATTTCACCAAAAGCTTTCTGGAAACTAAAATCCTTTTTGGAAACTATACACAAAAGATTTAGACATCTAAATGTTGTACAAGGGCCATAAATAAAAGCATAACTTAAATTACCTGAAAAAATTGTCTTCTAAACAAAGATTCAGGGTCGAAACTTTCTATGTAAATACGAAGTTCAGTGAGAAAAGAATTTAACTTTTAACGGTTTTTTTTAAACAGAGTCGAACTAAATTGTTTTTGGGTATTTCTTTTTATACAACTTTATATCTGAAGAATCGTTTTAGATAGCAGCTTGAATTTGCGGAATATCTTTTTCACTTAGTTATGGGAACCTATAATTTTACGAAGTTTAGCGGAAAAGGCACTTATTGAACTGTAAAATTAAATAAATCATGATGAAATAAAACCAAATTTCTACAAATTTGTGGAAATTTGGTTTTATTTCATCATGTTTTATAATATTGATTTCCATCAAGTATCGGCCTCTTCGACTTCGATCAATCAATTGTATAGTTTAGTTTCTCGTATAGTTTCTATGAGCAAAAATATTTATTAAATATTCATAACGTTTTTTAACAACTTCCAAGATGTTACATTAGTAAAAATATTTTTGTAAATTAAAAGTTTGTAAAAATAACCAGGGCCGTGCCTAGCTAATTTTGCGCCCGGGGCAAAGTTTGTGTAGCGCCCTCAGCTTATTAAAAGGTTAATTGATTAAATTATTAATTAATTAATTAAATTATTTATATCATTAATTAAGATTGTATAAACCCTATTTGGTAGGTTTACATAACTTGATACGAACTACAAATTAAACGCATGAAACTTTTTCTAAGCCTACTAGATCTCTGTGTTTTAATACTCAACTTTGATTTTCTTATGAGCGCCATGTTGAATTTTGGCATAAATAAATTGTATTTTTTATTCTAATTTCAACGATGTGTAATAATCTATGTTAAAAAAGAAAGAACACTCCATATTGCTTTTATTAAATCAAGTAGCCATGAAAAAAACACTTTAAAATGACAACTCGGGATAGCTTTTGTTTTAAAAAGTTTTGTTATATTTCAATTGTTTTTTCATGGCTAATACTTGATTTAATAAAAGTAATATGGAGTGTAGTAGTGAATAAAAATAATATGGATAATATTCTTGGTATTGTAGTCATATTTGTAACTTTTTATGCACAGATCTATCATATGGCTACAAAGTGTTACTCATGTTGTCTTTAAATTGAACCAATAAACCGTTAAGATGATAAACACTGTCTTTTTTGTGGTAGTTTTCCTTAACTTTTTGAAAAAGTTTGTGGTTTGAAGCTCTGTATTTCTGTAACTGTAAGGTTTAGAAAAACATGTTATTAAGATAAATTGTAGCAAATTTGGTGCTCTAGAAAAAAGATAACATTAATATTTTTGGTAGGATGTACTAGTAAAGAGTTATCAAGCAAAAACCGAAAAAAGTGACACAAAAGTGGTCGTACTGAAGCGCGCACAGGCGCGCCGAATTCTAAAACTTGAATTTTTAATAAGTGTCTAGGTGCATACAACATATCCAAAATCCAAAACTACATAACCTTTTGCAAGGTAACATAGGCTTATGGCTTATTATTACATTACCTGACCACTGGGCTATAGATATTTATCATAAAATTCAACCTTGGCAATTCCAAAAATTTAAAAGTGTTTTTTCTCATTGCACCTCCGCTAAAGTAATGTAAAAAAACATTAGTGTAGCAAAACGGGGTGGTGCTATCACAAACAGGGAATTTTCACTTGCAAGATGTGCATATTTAAATTTGGCGGTATTTTTTTACTAGTTAACGGGTATTTTCCCTTTCCACAACGTATTTCCTCCCACTAAACAACCGTCGAGAAGCAAGTTGTGATTATACATACGTACATACGTAGAACCACGCAGCAAATAAACAAATCATTTGCCATTGCCATTCGAAGTTGTTAGTGTTAGGTGTTCAAACAAGGGTGTTTCTCTATCATAACAAGGTTAGTTGGTATTTTTTTTATTCTATGTGCGAAGATGTTCAATTAAAACGTTTTTAAGGTTCGCTAACTGAATTATTTCGATTAAAATAATGTCTGCAAAAAAGGAAAAATCGTCGTTCATGTGTACGCTGTTTCTGCTAGGGGAAACATGCCGAAGAAGAAACTGTAATTACGAGCACAAGTACGTTCGATGTAGGCATAGCGGTTATTGCACCGAAGACCATTGCAAATTTGTACACTTTTCCGGGTCCGATGAACAATTACCAAATGAAATGAGAGAACAAGATTTTCTAGCAAACTCTGTTCTCGACGAAAGAAAAAGGTTAGCGAAAGTTATCCTAAGTGATTCCAAACCTGGAAAACCATTTCCATGTACGAGGTTTTTGACAACCGACAAATGTTGGTACAAATGTCATAAATGTGTATCGCCGACAGAAAATTCACAGGTTACTAAATGTGCCATTTAACTAAACTATTTTTTTGTAACTTATTCTTTTTCAGGCTCCACAGAATTATGCCAAATGCACAAGTTGTCGACATAAACTAAGCAAGTCCGGTGGTCTTTATTACTTTAGCCTTTGTAATGACGTTATTTGTGGATATTGCCAATTAGACATTCCTTGCGATAGCTCTGGGGCCGTCCCTATGTGGCTCTGCCCTGCATGCAAAACGCCGTCTTACCTGCATCAAATACATTGAACAACCGTTCTCTGTAATTTTACACGTAAGTTAACAACTTTTCGGTAATCGTTGGAATATTTTTAACTTTGCCAATTTTTTTCAGATATTACATGGTTTGGAAACGATCCGTATAATGGCTTGATATTGGCTTCTATAATTCATCGATGACTTTAGAAGAGTAAAAGCGGAACAATTTTACTTAGCGATTTTATAAACGCGTGAAGACCTTTTTTGTATCTTCATATGTAATTTTTGTTTTTATATTAATTTAATTATTTGTTGAAATGTCTCGATAAATAAGATAAATAATGTCTATATTTGCAGAATATAATTTTTTATGTATCTTTGTATTTTTTAAGTATTTATTATAAATAAAGTTTTAATAACTTCTTGTACTTATCGTAGTATATCTCGAGTTTTAAACCTTCGACAGTTAAGGTTATGAGGTCGACTTAGCTGTAATTTCTCAAGTAATGTACAGAGAAAAACGAAAATAGCAGGCTTTTTTTTCATTTATAGAATAAAATAATTTAAACCTTATTTAAGTTAGTTCAAAATAAAAATGCACATATTTATGTAGAAAATCTCGAGTTTAAGTGCTTGTCGAATCGTACTGCATTAAGGTGTCTTAAATCTATTTTTTTGCCCTAAAATTACACATTTTTTCATATTTCTGCGATTGTCTCAAAAACAGCAATAAACGAAAAATTAGAGTCGAAAATTTAAAGAGGAAAATTATGCGAACACAATCTTATTTGTGACTTTTCAAAAAACAATAATTTTTGAGAAAAATGATTTATTAAATGGTACTATTGGAAATTACTCACCACCTCGAGAAAAACAAAAAATATGTGGTTTTGAATGTAATATAACCCAATTTCTCTAAAAATTTAAAAACTTAAAATTTTTCATTTACTTGCCTGTAGATAACCAGTACCTATACTTTATAAAATTCTAATACGGTAATAGGCAAAATTCTTTTCAGTTTTATTTACAAAAAAATCAAGAGTTTAAAGCAAGTCATCAGAAGTACCTAACAGCTGATGAAATTGAATAAATGCTGCTAAAAATAAATCACAAGAAAGATTTACTTGAAATTAAGCGTCGATATAATGCCGTAAACCGTGCTAGAATATCCACTTTCTTTACAGCTACATTGTTACATAAATATATGAAAAGTAACCATTTTAATTAATTTCTAAAATTTAAAAACAACATAGGTACCGTATGAACAACTTAAAGTATAAATTGTACTAGCTTTTTTCCAATTAATATCATTCAATTCAAATGAAAAGATGGGAAAAAAATAAGGACTGATTAGATTATTGTTTAATTAATCAATTAGAATTTGATGAAAAAATCTTTATTAGCATTTTAAACTTCTTAAAATTTCGACGAAACCTACAAAAAACTATTTTTAGTTAAGTTAAATACGGGTGCGTTTTCACGCCAAATTCTTATGAATCCTTCTTTAAAGTTCTTCTTTAAAAGTACCTATTAAATAAATTTTAATTAGCTTTTATGAAAATTCAAATTTTTAGGTATTTGTACCCTGTATAAATTAACTTATTCCAACAAAACGCGGTAGAGCTAAAGCCGCGAGGTCGGTCTAAAACCTAATTTCGTAGCCAAATTCCGTCATAAATTCAACCTTGACACACACTAATTGGAACAAAATGCATTTTAGATCTTTTTACAATAGCCTAAGTTGAAAAGAGACAAAGAATTTGCGTTACTTTGCCGTTCAAAGCTCGAATCTAGACTTTAGTTGGGAAAGATATTTTGAGATAAGATCTTGATTGGAATTTATAAAACGAGGTCGACCTGAAGCTGTAAAGAACAGTGCTGTGAGGTCGACGTAAAAACGGATTTCGTCGCCCTAAAATATTTTTTCAAAAATTCCGTCGTAAAGTCCGTCCGTCTAATTATCTATAACGATACTTAAATATCCATAAGAGATTGCACATCCTACGTCGAATCCAAAAATTTCAGATCGATCCATTCTGCGAGTTCGATTTTAGCTTCTAAAGATGAGGTGAACTCTCAAGAGAAATTACTTCGCCCGAGAGAGAATTCAAAACACGCATTCGAAGGACGCGGTTTATAAACCGAAACAAATCGTCGCCAAACTTGGACGTGGAACTTGGAAAGCGGTCTTGGGCAATGCGTTTTTTGCCCGAGAGCGTGGCCCCAAAAATTGAGGGGCGCCTGAGCTCTCCTCCCTTTTCGAGAGGGCGGGATTCGTTTTGAGAACTCGGTGAGGTCGAAACGGGGTCGAAGGTGAAATCCTCATGCCAAAAAAATTGGAGTAAGAAACCCTTGAGGAGTTTAGGCGAGATTTCCAACCGAAGCCGGTTTGAATATGGAATGAGGGACTCTTTGGCTAATTACCACACCATACTACTAAAGGTCCGCACGAAAATATGGCCAAACCGGCGTAGGTTAAAGGTTATAGGGTGTTGTGTAAGAATACTTTATTATGAATGCTGGAAAATGCCTAATGTTTACACGTAAATGTCATTTAAAACCTTTATGATGAGAACCGTCCAAAGAAACGTCCCTTAAATTTGGTTACAAAAATGTAGAAGTACTCTGTATAAATTAACTTCCACCATGACGCGGTAGAGCTAAAGCTGCGAGGTCGGTGTAAAACCTTATTTCGTAGCCCTAAAAATTTTCCCGCCAAATTCTGACATAAATTCAACCTTGATATTACTTGTCATAAAATGCATTTTAGATCTTTTTACAATAGCCTAAGTTGAAAAGAGACAAAGAATTTTCCTTACTTTGCCGTTCAAAGCTCGAATCTAGACTTTAGTTGGGAAAGATATTTTGAGATAAGATCTTGATTGGAATTTATAAAACGAGGTCGACCTGAAGCTGTAAAGAACGGTGCTGTGAGGTCGATGTAAAAACGGATTTCGTCGCCCTAAAATATTTTTCCTAAAATTAAATCGTCCGTCTAATTATCTATTAAAGAGACTTAAATGGGAATGAGCTACTCTTTGGCCAATTACTGTAGTAAATGTATTACTACGCTTAAATTGGTTATGATGTCTCTCGCACAGTTACGGAGCAATCCTCTTGTATATTATAAAAAACAAAACAATTCACCAGTGTCGCAACTAAGAACTTGGGGGCCTCTCTGCAACATTCAGAGTGGGGCCCTACTCACCCATAATTAAGGTACCTATGTTCAAAGACCCCAAGGTTTGGAAAACACATTTTTGATTTTCTTCACGATAGCATTAACTGCCAACCCTTACAAGAATTTTTATTGCTATGCACTTTTTAGCCGTTGGGTTGCACTGACTATTTCACTAGACTGTATTATAGCGACAATAAAATCAAGTATTCAGGTGACAAAACAAGTACCTTGGCAAAACTAACAACATGGAATCTCAGCGACAATTTTTTTGACGTTTTAAACGTTCAAGTCAGCTTGGAAATTAAATCATTGTCAAAATGACATTTTTGCATCGCATTGCGTTTTGCAGTAAAAAATAAGTTTTTTAAGTGAAAATAGACTTAATTTTTCTCTCGTAAAATAGTCATGTCGAATACCACTCCAGATAAAATTTTGTAGGCAAAATTGTTCTCTTGTAAGTATTCAAGTTTGTTTCTTTTTGACAATTTCGCTCATGACATTTAATTAAAAATCACTCGCCGTACGGCTCGTGATTTTTTGACAAATGTCATTCGCGAAATTATCAAGCAACAAACTTTCATAACAATCGAACAATTTTGCCGACAAAATTTTATCTCTAGTGGTATTATATATGAAAATCTCCACAATGGCAAGTCGATTTTACTAATCGATTAGGAGTACTATATTTTCCTTGAACATAAAAGTTTTTTATTAGATAGTAGTACTTTCTTTTAATAAATGCGATGAACAAATTAATTTTTGATCGGCTTTTAGTGCTTAAAAATTTTTTCAATAAATTTATTGAAACAAAAGGATCTAGTATGTGTGGCGCGGCCTTTAAATTATTTACAATAGAGTTTGCTAAAAATAAATCATCTAGTAAACAAGTAAACCATTCATTTCCTTGAAAAGAAATAACGCGATTTTTCTTCACAAAAAGATTTAATTTTTATTTAAATTTTTGCAATACAATTTTTTCATTGTCACGGAAATTCTACTGTCTACTTGTAAATTATTTTAATAACTAAATTTTAATTACTACTTAATAAACAGTTTACACATAGAGAATTTTAAGTTAAAATTTATTTAATCGCGCTTACAACGTGAACCAAGTAAAAATTAAAATTCAAAAATACGTTATTTCTTAAACTCGACGCTAGGGAGATTGCTTTTCTCTGTCTTGGTAATTGCGCTCTAATAATTAACGGTCAAATCTCTTTAGCTTTATATCGATATGGGTTGACGCATGGTTGACGTGTCGCGTTTTACGAAGACAATAGTTATGTTTTTATAAATAAATAGTTGTTTTTATAAAATAGTTGTTTATAATAAATTAATTTCTATATAATTCGTGAAAATAAGTGATTTCAAAATTGTTTTTGTTCCAACACAAACACGTGGAAGTTATAGCAAATGGTGCATCTTAAAAAAGAAGTAATTAATGTAAGTAAATTTCCATTTTTTTGTTTTTCTGTCTTAACCCTATAAAAGTGAAAATGAAGCAACATTTCCAAAAATCGGATTGTTTTACGATTTCTGTGTTTCACAAAGAGACTACGGGAATCCCCGCGCTGATTAAAAAGTAAAAGTACGCGTCGATCTAATTTTGTAGAATTAGCTCGACAAACATTGACCTTCGTCGGGTTTGTTTGTTGGACCATTTATAACTTTGTTATTTTAAATGGAACCTCCTATGTATTTTTGCATATTTTGATTCCCCATCACATTTGTAATCAAATGGTATAAATTTTAACGTACCTCTGTTACTAACCGTTTTGGAGATATTGTCACTTTAAGTCTAGATAAATAGTCTACTTTGGAGCCATGTTGCCAGGGCTGCAATCAAGATTTTTTAAATGTGCTTGTTCCACCTAATACTGATAATGTGATAATAGTCACATAAATAATAAAACTTTTATAAAAGCCTAATACTATACAGGGTGATTTCTTTAAGCGAAATGTAAGTTTTCTCTAATTTTTCAAATGGAACACCCTGTATACTTTTGCAGATTTAGATTCCTGGTAAAAGTAGATGCTAAATTTTCAAAAATATAGAGGGTGTTTTACTGTAACTTTTTCCCGATTTTTCAAATAAAACACCCTGTATATTTTTGCAATTTTAGCATCTACGTTTTACCAGGAGCCCAACTCTGTAAAAAATATAGTGAGCGTTTCATTTGAACGCATTTGAATAATTCGAGAAACTTGACATTTCGCGTACAGGGCCGTAGCCAGATCGTGTTTTCAGGGCAGGCTCAAAAAATTTCAAGGGAAGATGATAAGCTCAAATTAGGGTTTTCTCTCTTCTGGGTTTTTATAAATCTGTTGATCACTGTAATCTCTTCTGAGGATGGAAGTTTTTTGTCCATAGTTTACAAAAATTTGACTTTTTATAAATCAATGTTCTCGTCTTCGGCACCAATTAGGAACTTATCGTTCAAATCTTTGGCAAGCTCTAACTAGAATAGGCTTAACAATAATTAACAATAAGGCGTACCTCTGGCTCAAGCCATTTTGAAAAAGTTTACCACGTATTTTGTAAGTAGACTCTTATCAATAGTTTAAATAACTAAACGGCAAAGGAGTTGTCAAAAGGTTACAATTTTGTAATATGCAAAAATATACAGGGCGTTTAATCAAAAAAAATCATTTGCAAATAATTAGTAAACCCGATGTTTAATTGTTTTTCTGCTTTCATCACTATAATCTACGTCAAAAATACCACTAGTTTTCCCATTGCATGGAAGTCGTAGTTCCGAAAAATACGAGGTTACCAATAGTGGCGATTAAACTTTGAACAGCCTGTATCTGTATCGCATTTCTAAACCTTTGAAGCTCCCATTGAGCACAAAATTTTATAATAGGTTATAAAGTTGTGCTTACTTAAAAAATACTAAGCTTTTGATATAAAACTCAAATTATTGCAAAATTACAAATGCATAGTAATTTTTAAATTTTTCTTTAGACTCGTTTATAATGGAAGATGATGAACCATTTCAAGATTCTGGATCGGAATGGACAGGCAGTAACCCCGATGGAACTTCTTCAGATTCTACGTCCATCTCATCTCCATCACAACGAACTATTAAAAAGAAGAAACAAAGCAATGTGGAACGTGCTAAAAAGGATTTATTTGCCAACAATTTTTCTCTTCAAAATGGTCTTTATGAATGTGTTGATGATATTGCTAATGTAGTAGAAGAAGTAGTTACTGAGGCATTAAATTTTGAAAGTTCCGAAATCCCAAATCTCAATAAGAGCGACAGCACAAGCGACAAACCATCATCATCACATTGTACAGAATCTGTTTCCAATCAACCTTCCGGTCAAGAACAAAAGGCAAATATTTTAATTAAAGACTCGACTGCAACACTAACGGTGTTGAAGAGTTTACATCGTGGAACGTACACTGTGTTAATAGACGAACTTAACAACCAGGAAGATAACTTAGCCGATAATAGTGAAACTAATATTGCTAACATGTTAAACAAGGAATATATATCGTTTATAATAGCTGACCAAAATACATCACAACAACATTTATGTCGTAAGTACATTTATTCCATATTGATTGCAAAGTTGCTCATAAATGTTTGTTTTCAGAATTTGACGACAAAAATATTCCTTGCTACATCAGCATAGACGATAAGAAGACCATGAACTTGAATGTTCGTTGGTGTTTATCACCAGGTGAGCTAAGCGGAGCAGTATCTTTAACTGGTAATAATCTCATTGCCGGATTGATTTATGCGAAGTTAAATCAAAACGATCTTGGCACAAAATCTGAATTGAAAACTAAAGCTCATTGTTGTTTATTTTGCTCTAAACATGTGACAGTACTACCCAGACATTTGTTAACCAAACATCTTGATAGAGATGAGGTGAAAGAAGTCGAAGGATTGCCTTTAAAATCCAAGGAACGAGCTAAATTGCTGAAGAAGCTGCGTATTCAAGGCGACAATCTATATAACGAAAATTGTTGTAGCAAGGACCGTATTCCAGTTAGAGTATCCAAAAAAATTGCTGTAGAAAAGATGGTACCGTGTCCAAATTGCAAGGCATTGTTTGTTCCAAAATCACTTTACAAACACCACCAAAACTGTGTTAATAGACCCAAAAATAGACCACAAATTTTGAAAGAGGCTCGACGGCTAGCAGATGGATCATCTTCGCAATCTTTAAGTAATTCGAATCAAGAGAAACAGTCCAGTTTGGATCAGGAGCTGCTTCGTGAGTTATTAGAACCTTTAAAAAACGATGAAATTTCTAAAATTATTAGACAGGACAAAACCCTACTAAAATTAGCACAGAGTTTGGCTAAAAAAAATTGTGCGTGTCGTCATAATTACAGAAATTGTAGACAAACGTTACGTTTAGGCGCTCGTGTTTTCTTTGAAATGAATAAACTTAATCCTAATATTAGATGTGTCCAAGATTTTCTAGATACTGTTCACTACCGAAATATAATAGAAGTAGTAAAATTAATTTGTTCGGGAGACAAGTACACATTTAAGACGCCTACTATCGTTGCTGCTATACGACTTACTATAATAAAACTAGTCAACGTTCTTATCAGTGATTATAGAATGCAAGGTTTGTTACCTACTGATGGAGTTCTTCTTCGTTTGTTAGATTTCAAAAACTTTCACGAAGGTGAATTTTTAATACAAGTTGGAAAAACAGCTTATATTTCGACACAAAAGAACCGAATGTTTAAAAGCAGAGATTTACCTAATATCGGTGATATTGGAAAATTGACAGAGTATTTACAAACGGAAGCGGAGAAGTGCTATAGAATTTTGAAGGAAAAGTATAATTATAACTCGTGGATCAGATTAGGTACACTTATTTTACACCAGGTAGTTCTATTTAACCGACGAAGACCTGGAGAGGTTTCGCGAATACTGTTACAGTCGTATCTTACTAAAAGAACAATACGTAAGGAAGACCATGGGAAAATGACCCGCATGGAAGTTATGCTAGCTGAACGATTTACTTTAATTCAGTTAATTGGGAAGCGAGCTAGAGTACTTTCAGCCTTATTAACGAACGAGCAAATTAAAAACTTGGATTTGTTTATATCTTTTAGAAAAATGTCTGGCATATCTGAAAGTAATGAATTTCTCTTTTGCTCCACAAATACGGATGGTCACTTGGAAGCTGGAGGTCGTGCTTTGCGCATTTTCGCTGAAAAATGTGGTGCAGATAATCCAAAATTGCTTCGCTGTACCCGCTTACGTAAGCAAGTGGCAACTGTTTCACAGTTTTTAGTTCTAAATGAAAACGAAATTCAGCAACTGGCTGATTTTATGGGTCACGATGTAAGCGTTCATAAGGCAAACTACAGGCAACCTGAATTACAAAGAGAAATCACCATATTGTCTCGTTTTTTCATGGCCGCAGGTGGAGACCTTGATGTTTCGAAATTCAAAGGTAAAACGATGACCGAATTAGAGGTTTTGATAGATACTGAACCAACTCTAGAAGAAACAGATGAAGAAGTGGAAGACATAGTAGACGCGTTTTTAGGTGATAGTTTTCCTAACGAAACACTACAATGAAAAATAATTTAAAAAATTTCAGGTGTAAATTCGTGTAATTCTAGTCTTGGTGACGTGTCGCAAACTTCAACGACAAAATCCGTAACAACAGCTGCATATCCATCATTAGGTAACAATGAAAAATTGCAATAACTATTTCACTGGAGCGTATAAAATAAACGTAGCAATAAAATAATCAAGAGTGCAGGTGCCTAAACAAGTACCTTGACAAAACTAGTATTATTCTATTGTAGTCATCAAGTTTATTACTTTTTGGCAAAGTGATTTTTTTTTACAAATTTCAAGTCTTACGCGAAACTTTCAATTTTAACATACCTAGCTGATAAATAGTACCAACCCCAAGAGAATTTTTTACGCTTATGATTACATCAAAAACTTCATTATTTAATGCATTTATTATTTTAAAATTTTATCAGCCACATTATGTTAAAATAGGAACCACTGTTCTGAATTTGTACAGACAGCTGATGACTGCCCAGTCTGCCATTGACTGCCCATGACTATCGTTGACTCCTCAATTTTTGTACATTGACTGCCGAGAGTGGATGATCCCTCGATATTATCTAAATTCACTTCTGATAATTTTTATAGTTCATTAAATTGCCTTCCGAATACTACTCGTAACTAGGAAATCACTTGCAATTTATGAATAGTAGGTACTTGGACTTTATTTATTTATTACTGTTCTGCGTCAGTGACTGAAGCTCTTGGCGATGTAACATTTCTTAAATTGTTGCTTTTGGAAATCCATGTTTGTATAACTAACTAGCACTACCACCTACTTAACCCTATATTGTCGGCCATTTCCTAGTTATGAGTATAGTAACATAATAAGAAACTGTAAATTTTTTTGTAGATGAACGTTCATATAATTCTAATTTGGATGAAGAATCGCAGACTTCAACAATTAGACCTGTATCAACAAAATCGAATGAGACCGTTGACCAATCGCATGACCCACTTCCGTGTTGTAGCAAACAAGGTCCTATTGTCCGTTTAGAAAGATTACAGAAAATTAAACGGAAAAGATCTCCAATTAAAACTCGAAGTGCAAAATTGAGAATTACTACTAGGAAGCTTGGATCTTGCTCACATGGTACTTACTTTATCTTTTTTTTTTTCAAATTATTTATTTGTTTTATTGTAGAAGAGGAACCTGTTAAAAAAATACCTACTCCAAAGAAACGTTCACCGTTGATTATGGAGATTTTAAATGAAATACGGAGTCCTGTAAAGAGAAACAAACGAAAGAGAAGATATACAGAAGAAGAAGTAACACTTTTAAGCCAAGCCTTTAAAGCACACATTAATACTGGTCGTATGCCTTCTAAACAAGAATTCAAAGACTTTATTGCTAAAAATCGTAAAGTATTTTTCGATCGCACCCACGAGCATTTGTATTCTTTCTTGCAGTACAGATTTAAGATTTTGATCTTTGACAGAAAAAAAAGGCCTAAGTAATCACAGTTGACTGTCGTACCTGTTTTTATATTATTTGTGTTTTGATAATGTGTATTTGTGTTTTTATGAATCGAACTGAGTATTCAAGAAAATATTCTCTAATTACGGTCTTCTGTAAAATTAAAATACCTATATAAAAATTAAGAATAAAAGATTGTGAGCAATGTACATATATTATAATCCATAATGTATAAAGAACATGGGTGTGATGATTATTGTATTGAATTAAGTTTAATTCCAAATTAGTTTAAAAAAACTGTGTCTTATATTTTCTACTTTTAAATTTCTACTTTTAACATTTGTAGCTATTTTAAGTTTAGGTTATTGTCTATTCTTTTAAGTTTTCTTGCCTTTATAGGGAATTTAGCAATAAAACTTTTTTCCTAATGTTTTGCTTTTAATTTCATTGGTTTTGTTTTATTTATTATAACAGAAGTCAAAATCAAGTCATCTGTGAACGGTATTTCAGTGAATAGGCTGTACTTTTTTCAATGAAGTAGTAAATTGTCGCTCTTAAAATGTTAACATCGAATCGAGAATGCTTGGTAATGTTCATAAGTTACAAACGCATAATAAATTTGACAATCGCAAGCTGAACATTTATAAGCTTCCTCGATTCGATCTTATTTTGATTGCTTGTCTTTTAATTAAGATTTATTTTTATAAGTGATCAACGGTTTTTTACGTTTCTTAAGTAATTAAGTGTATTTAAACTTTAATTGTAATATCAATTATGTAGTAATTAGGTTTTTTAGACATTTTAAGCTTTCTTGTCTTAATAGTGAATTGAGTAATAAATCGAATTTTGTTTTTAATATTCTTTTTTTATTTAACTTTATTTTAAGTAACAATCGACATACCTATTTCTAAAATGTAACCTTTTAAAACATATAAATACTTTGCTTTTGTTAAAAAGTTCTAAACAATCAAACGATAAATTCTGGCCATATTTTAGTTTGAGTTTACAAAGGTGCTAAATTTTAATTTGCTTAATTTATGTTTGTTAATGGAGTAATTGTATTGTAATCGTGGTGTGTTAAGTTCTTATGTAATATATTTGCTAAATTATGTACTGGAATTGATAAATATTGAATAATTTTCAAAATATAATCAATTTTGAAAAACCCATAGTAAATTCTCCATAAAGCTAAGTCGCAAACTTATGACATTAATTAACTGTTAATCCAGCAGCTGCAAAAATACCGTGGTGCTATCTAAGATTGAGTGGCGGAAACCCCTCTAGCCCGACGTCCCTTTAAAAATATGTCGTCCTAAATGTGTTTGCAGACTTATTATTATTATTATATTATTATTATACCAATCGATAGATAATCGTTTGTAAGTGTTTGTAACTCTTGTCCCGACGTTTGTAACTTAAAAATAAAAAAGATACGGCCCAAAAACTAACGTCAACTTAGTAGGGACTTTTTGTCCGATAAGAATTTTTTTTATACCAATTGATAGGTAATTGTTTGTAAGTATTTGTAACTCTTGTCCCGACGTTTGTAACTCAAAAATAAAAAAGATACTGCCCAAAAACTAACGTCAACTTGGCAGCGACGTTTTGTCCGATAAGAATTTTTTTATACCAATAGATAATCGTTTATAAGTATTTGTAACTCTTGTCCCGACGTTTGTAACTCAAAAATAAAAAAGATACGGCCCAAAAACTAACGTCAACTTGGCAGGGACTTTTTGTCCGATAAGAATTTTTTTATACCAATCGATAGATAATCGTTTGTAAGTGTTTGTAACTCTTGTCCCGACGTTTGTAACTTAAAAATAAAAAAGATACGGCCCAAAAACTAACGTCAACTTGGCAGGGACTTTTTGTCCGATAAGAATTTTTTCTATACCAATTGATAGATAATTGTTTGTAAGTGTTTGTAACTCTTGTCCCGACGTTTGTAACTTAAAAATAAAAAAGATACGGCCCAAAAACTAACGTCAACTTGGCAGGGACTTTTTGTCCGATAAGAATTTTTTTTATACCAATCGATAGATAATCGTTTGTAAGTGTTTGTAACTCTTGTCCCGACGTTTGTAACTTAAAAATAAAAAAGATACGGCCCAAAAACTAACGTCAACTTGGCAGGGACTTTTTGTCCGATAAGAATTTTTTCTATACCAATTGATAGATAATCGTTTGTAAGTGTTTGTAACTCTTGTCCCGACGTTTGTAACTTAAAAATAAAAAAGATACGGCCCAAAAACTAACGTCAACTTGGCAGCGACGTTTTGTCCGATAAGAATTTTTTTATACCAATAGATAATCGTTTATAAGTATTTGTAACTCTTGTCCCGACGTTTGTAACTCAAAAATAAAAAAGATACGGCCCAAAAACTAACGTCAACTTGGCAGGGACTTTTTGTCCGATAAGAATTTTTTTTATACCAATCGATAGATAATCGTTTGTAAGTGTTTGTAACTCTTGTCCCGACGTTTGTAACTTAAAAATAAAAAAGATACGGCCCAAAAACTAACGTCAACTTGGCAGGGACTTTTTGTCCGATAAGAATTTTTTTTATACCAATTGATAGGTAATTGTTTGTAAGTATTTGTAACTCTTGTCCCGACGTTTGTAACTCAAAAATAAAAAAGATACTGCCCAAAAACTAACGTCAACTTGGCAGCGACGTTTTGTCCGATAAGAATTTTTTTATACCAATAGATAATCGTTTGTAAGTGTTTGTAACTCTTGTCCCGACGTTTGTAACTCAAAAATAAAAAAGATACGGCCCAAAAACTAACGTCAACTTGGCAGGGACTTTTTGTCCGATAAGAATTTTTTTTATACCAATCGATAGATAATCGTTTGTAAGTGTTTGTAACTCTTGTCCCGACGTTTGTAACTTAAAAATAAAAAAGATACGGCCCAAAAACTAACGTCAACTTGGCAGGGACTTTTTGTCCGATAAGAATTTTTTCTATACCAATTGATAGATAATTGTTTGTAAGTGTTTGTAACTCTTGTCCCGACGTTTCTAAGTCAAAAATAAAAACGATTCGGCCCAAAAACTAACGTTAACATTGCAGGGATTTTTTGTTTGATAAAAATTATTTTAGACCAATCGATAGATAGTCGTTTGTGTTTTTAACTCTTGTTTCGACGTTTTTAAGTCAAAAACAAAAAAGATACGTATTGGCAGATATGTGGTACGATTCACTAACTATTTTCGATAGCGAACGACGTCGGTCACCATAAAATTCGTTAAGTATGAATTTTATAATTCAAAGTTAGAGATTTATATGGATAAATATATCGTGAGATACATAGAAAATTGCAATTAATTAACGATTTTCGGTAGCTATAGACATATTTATCCACAAAAATCGAAAACTTTGAGTTACAAAATCGAAACATAACCTCAATCGCTAGTTATCGATATCGTTAAGCTACCGAAAAAGTTAGTGAATCGCGGCACTGATATTTTAAATAAAAGACAGAAGCACAAACTAAGAACTTTATTTAATTATTATCAATTGCACGTGTGTACGGTTCTACAAGTTCTTATCTTTGTTTCCCCAAAAAGGAAAATATAAAATTATAAAGTTAGACGCATTTATAAATATAAAACATATTATAGTTGAGTGACTGTGTCACCCTAAGTTCACAGGTTACTCCGGTTACAAAGAAACATTTATGTAAATAGCTATAAAAATCAAACCATACAATTTTTGTATAATTCCATTAATACGGCCCAAAAACTAACGTCAACATGGCAGAGACTTTTTGTCCGATAAGAATTTTTTTATACCAATCGATAAATAATCGTTTGTAAGTGTTTGTAACTCTTGTCCCGACATTTGTAAGTCAAAAATAAAAAAGATACAAAATTGTATTGCTGATTGGGTCCTGTTACTTGCAGGGGTTGCAAAAGAGTTTTACTACCTCCACCTATTAACACAAATTAAGAGTTACAAACACTTACAAACGATTATCTATCAATTGGTATAAAAAAATTCTTATCGGACAAAAAGTCCCTGCCAAGTTGACGTTAGTTTTTGGGCCGTATCTTTTTTAACTTTTTCCAATCCAAGAAAAAGTTGTTGTAATCGAGAGAAAAATAATAATAATAATAAAAAATTTTTTTAATTAAGTTCTCGACGTTTTGAGTCACCCTGATTCCAAAAATCGAAAAAAAATTTTTTCAATTTTTTGAACCAAAATGTCTGCGTGTGTAATTGCCTACTTTTCAATCGAAAAAATTTTTTTTCAATTTTTTGAACCAAAATGTCTGTGCGTGTGTAATGTGTATGTGTGTCCGGAACTGTGGGGCAAAAACTACTTAACCGATTTTGATGAAATTTGATTTTAGGAACTTTAACATTATTTCATTTCTATACAGGGTGTCTAAAAATAAGGTGGTATTTTGGGCGCATATTTGCAAATTTGGGCCAAATTCGTTTCTACTTGGCTATAAGATAGTACATCCCAAAGCCCAATAGTAGAGCTCAAACTTAAAAAAAAAATCTGGGAATGAATCTGGACTCAAAGTTAAAATGGAAGGAACATGTTAAAATAAAAAGAAACGCCCTCAATTTGAAATTTAGAAATTTGTATTGGTTGATTGGAAGATACTCTGAGCTATCAATACATAATAAGCTTTTAATATATAAGCAGGTTCTAAAGCCAATCTGGACTTATGGTGCGCAGCTATGAGGATCCACAAAGAAAAGTAATATTTTAATAATTCAGCGTTTCCAGAACAAAGTGCTACGCAGTATTGTTAATGCCCCGTGGTATGTAAGAAATGAGGATATCCACAGAGACCTTGGAATTCCAGCGGTTGCTTTAGAGATACAGCGATTTGCACAAAAACATGAAAACAGACTTCATCAGCATGAAAACACCGATATGTTACGGCTTTTAGACAATTGTGGACTTGTTGGTAGGTTAGATAGAGTTAAACCATTCGAACTAGTGTGAGAGTACGAAGAAGTAATTTTGGAATACATCAGTGGATGTATATCCACCTCAAAGTGAACTAAGAATGCTAAAGTAAAATTGCTAGATAGACAATAGTCTTGTTGCAGTAGAATTCATTAGAAAAAAAAAAAAAAAAAATTTAAGTTAATTTTTAAAAATATTTGACAATTGAACTACAAGTAATTGACAAGAGATGTAAAAATCAAAATTTTCAGTTTTACGCTTTACGTTTGCAGAAAAAATTTAATGTTTTATAAGGAGTCAAAGTAGTTTTGTGTGACTCGCCTGTATTGCCAGACTCGCTCGCTACTCTTGCTCTTCAGCCAAACACAGTCTTATCACACAAAACGTCACTTTGTCTCCTTATAAAACAAATAACTATTCTCTGTCTAGACAGACGTGAGACAGACAAAGTAAATTCTTAACCCAACTTAATTTTTATTTTTATAACGTAAAAAATGTTTTCTAAGCATTTCTAATGTAAAAGATTTAAAGTTTTTTAAATTTTCCTTTATAATTAGTTCGTTGCGTTTAATTATTAGCTTTTTTTTACAAATTAAAGTTAATTTAAAAAAATATTTGACAATTGAACTACAAGTATTTGACAAGAGATCTCTCTTTCAAAAATCAAAATTTTCAGTTTTACGCTTTACACTTGCAGAAAAAATATAATGTTTTATACGGAGCCACTTAGTTTTGTGTGACTCGCCTGTATTGCCAGACTCGCTCGCTACGCTAGCTCAGCCAAACACAGACTTGTCACACAAAACGTCACTTTGTCTCCTTATAAAACAAATAACTATTTTTAGTCTTCTATTATCATTAGAGAGCGTAATTATATGCAAGAAATTTTTTGAAAATATGTTTATTAATATGCAAAGATTTTATGAAAATATACCCAATTTTCCATAAATATGGAGCTATTTTCTTTAAATATTTGTTCAAAATTATAACAAATAAAATTTATTTGAAATTTTTCTTCATAATTTTTTTTAGAAATTTTTATTTAAATTTTTTTAAGAATAAAAAGTAAAATGAAAATTTTAACAGAATTTATAAATTTATTTTAATTTATGTTTTACACCACAATATTTACTAAATATGCAAAATGTGCAAAAAGTTGTAGAAATATATGTAAAAATTTTTAAATTACGCAAAAAATGCAAAATTAGTCTTAAAAGTCTTACAATAGTATAATGCCGTTTTATCCAATGTTTCATCGCTTGTCTACAAAATCTGACAAATATGCAGAATGCATAAATTCCGCTCTCTAATGATCATTAAGTGATTCTTCTTCTTACGGCTACGTCACTAACTTAATTGATATAATAAATATTTCGTTTCCCGTCAAGTAACCTCAATTCATCAATACTGAAAAACGAAACGATAATTTTACCTTTTTACAAATTCTAAAAAATTAATGAGAACCACATCCCTTTTGTCGTTCGTACATATTATAAACTATTAAAAAAATTTTTTTTTACTGTAAACTCCAGTACAATTTGAAAAATTGCTCTCACTAATTTTGGATTACATTGTACATAAAATGACAATAAACTTTGTTTTAAGTAATTTATTGCATTTCTTCTACATTCTATAAAAGTAATTTGATTTTTACATGCTTATTTTGTATCTATACCTACTTCGCAAGTTTCGCAAAGATGTCTATTTGACGGCTTCATTATCACATTTCCAATTTAGTGCATTGTGCTAACTAAGGTGTTATTTTGAACAAGTATAATTATTTTAAAAGACGAACATTGGTGAGTGTTATCCGGTGACCGAAAAAAATTTCTTTTGTACAGAAACGTGTATTTAAAAATTATCTGAGAATAATATCTCGGAAAATATTGATAAAACAAAAAAAAAAGTTAAATTATTATTTAAAGAAGAGGATCTTTAGAGGAGAAAGAGAAACGGTCTAGTGACCTTTAGCGTAGGATGAATAGTTTATGTGTAAACTGGTAAAACCCTATAAAAAAGGGCTCAGATTTTTGAAATCAACTCATGAGGGTGAACCTTCATTATTTAGAAATGTCATAAACGCTTCTTCTAAAGAAGTGTCAACCCTTAGACGTAAGAGCCCCACTCCTTTCTTGAATATTTGATAATTAATTTGTTCTCAGAATTTTCGTACTAAAATTTTCATTTTTGGGTCACAGGCCCTTTAGTGTAAGTGCCATTGTGCGTTAATGCAATTTTGCTTAATTTAATGCATTTTCTATTTTAAGTCGGACTCCAAATAAAAACTCTTGAGTACAGTATAGTACGACATGGCTGTTTTTAAAAGCTAAAAATAAAATTTTAGAATGAAAGTATAAAACAGAGTTAATAATTTCATTACAGCAACGAAAGTTTCTAGTGATATTATTGTAAATTTTCCAGCAGTCAAATAAAGTGGTCGTTTGCTTCTTTCCATTATAATAAATATAGTTTTCCGTACTTTCGTTCCACAATGATACCATTTCGACATATAACAAGAATCTCTAATACGTTCACTCTTAAGAAAAATTTAATGTATAATTTAAAACTGGATCTAGAAACCTCGAATACTTGCCTGTAAAATCAACTCATTACAAGAGATACATATAATCCCCACTTGGGCCATGTCAGCCACAAAGCAAGCAATGGCTTTGTAAAAATCTATGCTTGATCTTGAAGCCTAAAACCATCAATAAGCATATTTAGTTTTTCCGATGAAATTATAATTTAATGTGAAGGCTTACAAACATAGCGCAAAACCCTAGCAAACCAGTAACCGCCAAACTCAATAATAATTGAACTAAAAACGCAATCGAAAATTTATCTTCCACAGCCGCGATGTATCTACAATTTCGAATTTTTCACACCTGAATAATAATTTAATAAATAAAACACGTACCTCTCAATAGCGTTATGACGAGAAACGCATTTTCCAAGCAAGGCATTCACCATCAAATCGGTTCTTTCCAATTCCTCTGAATTTCCTGTACGTGGAGGTACATTTTCAAGTGCAGCGGTAATTTGTTTGTTTAGTATCTTAAGTTGAGCTATTCCCAGGTAGATAAAAGCATAGACGAAATAAATATCAGACTCGTCAAGTAAATGGGACCGAACGAGACAAGTATTTAGTTAACTCATCCCTCACGAACTAGATGTCGTTCTTCGTGCAGGAAGTTTTTGTGAGAGTAAGATGATGAAATAGAATATCTACAGCACGTCTAATCTAATACTACTGAATCGGCATTAGAACGGGATTTTGAAATTTGGTTTAACAATGGAACACATTTTATTTACGACTTTCAGAAATAAATATTTTTGTGCAGGTATAAAGTTTAGAATTTTACTATGAGTACCTGACGAGTACCTATAAGTAGATATTTGCATGACCATAAAAATACAAAAACAGGTCGTAATTTTGATCTTTTTTTTAATATCAACTTTGATGTCATAAATAATGAAACTTTTTTTAAATCGCTACCTATATTTTTTTAATTTTTGGGGGTAGAAATTTTTTTCTGAATCTAACGATGTCTACTACGCCGATTTTGACATAATGTTTATTAGAAAAAATGAATGACGTGTTTATCAAAATTAATAACGTTTTTACAAAATTTTCGAGTGTGCCATGAAAAACAAGCGAAATACTTTACTACATTATGCGATAAATGTCATTAGTTTCATAATTTAGACCCACCTACTGTTCTTCTTCTTTTGTTTTTCTTAATTCATTATTTTTGTCACTAACGGACATCATGGACAAAAACGTACTGCTTGTCTACGATTTTTCTTGAATTCTTAATAAACTTGCAACGGTTGCAACAAATCACTAAGTTCAGATTGGGCGTTATTTGACAAAAACTAATTACAATTAAAATCAAGAAATGGAAAACGGTACGTATACCTATAGATCTAAATTGTAAAATTTAACGCGCTGTTCTTTTTTCGATTGTTTTCTATTGCATGCAAAAAATTTAAAAAAAATCAAAAAGCCAACTTAGTTGTTGATAAATATTTTTTTCTAATAAATATTAAGAAAAATTATTATACCAGAAAAATAAAAAAAAAACGTAGGTAGCCCATTTAAAAGCAAAAACTTGATTATTTTTGGCATCAAACTTAATATTATTAAAAAATCAAAATTTTAAAAAATTTGTAGTATCTATCATTTAAAATAGTTTTTTGATTTTTGAAATCCGACAATTGATAAATAATAGATTTTATAGTCGTGGGTGGGCCTTTTTTGCAATAGCTGAAGCTTTTTTTGATAATGATGCAAAGGATTTTTAAGTTCTTGGAAATTTTAGTTTAGTCGTGGAGACAACCTCATAAGACATGAGTCCATAATGAAGGGATCAGAAAGTCATTAAGTATTGTGTTCTTGGAAAGGACAGTTAACAGTAATTATAACAATAAGCCTAAAATTTTGCTAACTGGTATTGGGATCAGAAAGTCATTAAGTATTGTGTTTTTGGAAAGAACAGTTAACAGTAATAATAACAATAGGCCCAAAATTTTGCTTATTGGTGGCATGCAAATATTTGAGACTTTAAACAGTTCAGTGTGAGCTTTGCTTAATTTTTGACTATTTTTCTTACGATCGGTATCTGTGTGATCAGTGCGATTTCTCGTTTTGTAAGTGATTTTGTGTCTGTATTTAATATTATCATGTCTCAAAAATACAAAAAGTTTGAGTACTCTAATTGTAACAATAATAGAGAAAATTATGGTGGACATTTTTTCCGATTTCCTGAAATTGATGAACTACAAGAAAAGTGGATTATAAATTCGGGCAATGTTAATTTAATTAGCGGTTATGTCAAAAATAAGTTAATATGTGATTTACACTTTACCGACAGTGACTTCGTGAATGTGAACAAACAAAAACTAAATAAAAGTGCAATTCCAATTCTTTACTGTAACCAAATCAAAGAAGACACCTTGAATGTAGAATCTATGATAGAATTAAAGTTGAACCGTTCTGAAGTCCCAAAAATATAAGATTATAGCAAAGAACCATCTCGACCAACAACTATCGATCAAATCATGCCAAATAATTTTGACAAAATGAGAGTAAAGTACGCTACTCAAGTTTTCTCTAATCGGGTCAGTGCAGCAATGATCACTGCAACCAAAACGGGCCAATTAAGCAACACCACTGCAAAAATTAACAGCAAAATTTTTGAAATTTATCAACGACGTATTTGATGCGCTAAATTCTAAAGTCTTGTACGATAAATGTCCCAGAAGATGTGCTTTGTCTGAAAATTCTACAATTGAAGAGTTTTTGAAAGTCAGTGTTAATGAACTTGAGAAAATCGTAATAGTGGATAAAACAAAAAATAAACCTCGTTTTGACATTTATTGTTTCAAAGGTTTGAATGAAACCGTAAAATTGACTCGGTAGTGCATCAGATCTCTACCCTCAGTTCCGATTATCTAGAATTTAAACGAATGAGCTAGCCACTGAGTGATAGAGGGAAGAGGGGACTCCCGTTTCTTTAAAGCGTGCACGTTGACACGTCCAGGGCCGTACTACCTGTTAAGTATGATTTCTGCGGACTAAGTGCTAATATAATTCCAATCGAACTTCACTAAGGTAAGTTCGTTTGATTGTAGAATTAAACATGAATCTCTGGGAGATCTTCAGGAACTATTAATTTTAAGCCGCGATTATGGGATTCAAAAAGATCAAGTTAACTATTTAAAAATGCCTCAAGAAGATCTAATTAATATTGGAATTATTGCTCTAGAATCTTTTGAAGAAACATTTGAAAGTCGTAAGCATCAGAACGGCATTAAAAAAATTTTGTTAAATAAAATTATGCAAAAAGCAGATAATCAATTCCCTTCGTGGATCGATTATAAAAATTGTAAACCACACAGGCTCTTTTTTTTAGAACATTTAGTAACGGTAAAATTATTTAAGGAATTAAAATGGGCCTCGCAAGAAATACGAACAAGTGTTGCTCGCGTAAAAGATATTAAAATAAATAATTTAAAATCATTGTAGTCAATATTGTAATATGTAGGTAATGTAATGTGTAACCAAAACCAAAATTTTAAATAAAAATAAACGAAAATCAAAATTACTTATTTTTTGTATGCTACCTGCTGTTCTTCACAATATAACAATAAAACAACAATGCAAAGGATTATCGCAAGTCCAAAATCTTTTACCCTGAATGAAGTAAACAGATTGTAGCTAGAAAGCTGATAGGAAGACACAAACGTTTTGCATGTTTTTATCCCTCTCTTTGTTGCTCTCACATAGGTATTTAAATAATATTTTGACTACCCCTTATAGGGTATGCAATTGCAGCTCTCAATTTTAAACACAGCTTGACGAGTCTGATATTTATTTCGTCTATGATAAAAGTAAAGACTAAGCCCTCGTAAGACCCAATTACATAAGACATATAAAAATTGCTTATAATCGTGAAAACCCATATCACAACAAATTTAGGTAGATTATGGATATCTGCTTCGAAAGGCACCATACGACTAGTAGACGTAGGGTTCATTAATATGTCGCTTCCAATATTCAGAATATCGGCTAGGAAACAAGTTGCTAATAAATATTTACGAACTGTATGAGTAACTTGTAAGTGTTCTTGCAAATAAACATCAAGATCGTCTTCGTGAGATGTTAAAGAAGGGTCGTTTAACGTTTCAATAATTCTTAAAAACTTCCATTTTTGTATTTGTAAAAACCAAACTTTAAAAGCTGCGTGACTGGCAACTATTATCACACAAACACCAAAACAACCAGCTTCCATTCTACCATTGGAAAAATCTTGAATGCTCTTGACGATTTGAAAAATTGTTAGAAGAAACGTTGAAAAAAAGGCTATTAGCGTCTTTAATTTATACAACATATTCGGAAACGATTCTGGCCATATTCCTATTATATCCATAACCCGTTTTGGAGACTTAAAAACCTTTTCAAATTTGAAAGGTTTCATTGTCGCGCGATATTACGTACTGAATAAAATCAAAGTCAGTATAAACGGAAAGTACATGCACCGATAATATTTAAAGGCCTTCAAACAGAATGCATTTAAACACATTTGTACGTAATTTAAAAAAAACAACATATGTGCAATACAAATTATAGGCAGGTAGGTACAATAAAGGAATAAAGAATGCATTTTATTCTATTGCGGTTGTCACTAATAATTCTTTACGTTCTAAGAATATACTATATTCGAACCTTTGTGTTGAAAAATTACATTTTGTAGTCATTTATTATCATTAATTATTTCTTCCTTCTGTTGCTCTTCAATTATATTTTAACTATTACCTGAAAGCAACAGTGGGATATCACGAAATTGAATTAAATTGCTCTAAAGACTCATTTTATTGAAAACCACACTGAGATATTATAATATAGGTGCAGTCAGCCTCAGAATTATTGACGACCCTGGCTATACGCCAGAGTGGTTATTAGCCAACAACGACAAAAGGACAGAAGGGGAGGTTGTTGATTTACTACTTGTTGGCAAAATAAAGTTACTCCTCAATTTAGGTAGGGGGTGTTATGATGGTTGCATCCACAATTTGTGCTAGAATTATAGCAGGGTGGCCAATAATTGTGAGGCTGACTGTACTATACTAGGGTAGTTCTTATTTAGCTCTTTTCGGAATTTTATTTTTGCCGCCCTTTAACTTTATTGCAAAAAAATAAATATAAATTTTAAGCAAGGTTTTAACTTTCTAGGACAGGGCTGTCCAACTGGCGGCCCGCGGGCCGTATACGGCCCGCCAAATTATTTTTACGGCCCGCGAATTTGTTTTGTGGTGACTGTGTTATAATATTATTAACTTAATTTCATATTATTTATCAACTTTCTTGGCCCCCGAAATGTTTGGTGAAGAAAATATGGCCCGCGGGCTATGATAAGTTGGACAGCGCTGTTCTAGGACATCGCTAAAGGTTCGCTGTAAAACGCGAAGAAGTTTTGTATTTAAAATACATAGGATATTTCATCATTTGGTATTTTATTTATTGCGAGTATAAACATTTGAGAGAAAATTATGATTTTATATGGAATCAACTGGCGTTTAGACTATTTTTCAGAAAAAAAATTAACAAAAGTTTTTCGGTCATTTTGCCACTTCTTAATGCGAATATTTAAAAAAAAAAAGTTATTATAATCGAGAAAAAAAAAATTTTTATTGCATTTCTCGACGTTTTGAGTCCCCTTTTAAAATATGCAAAAAAAAAATTTCGACTTTTTGAACATGAAAATTTTATCAAAATCTTTTGCTTCACCGAAGACAGACATTGTGGTTCAGAAAGTCGAAAAAATTTTCAATAGCTACAGGTATAATTTTTTAAGACGAAGAGCGGTAGGGATAAGTTTGTGCAGGTTTGGCCACACCCCTTGAATAATTTAAATAAATGATAATGGTAATTCGATTGGTATTGGTATGGTATTCAAACAGAATTTATTAAATAACTAATATTTTATGATGTTAAAATTTTAAACAGAGGTATCGGATTTATTATAACAGGAGTCCTGTAATGCGCAGAAAGTGTTTCAATCTCACGATCGAACTTGTACCTATATAAATATACCACCCTACTGAGACTGAGATACAGCCCTTTGAAGACACGGACTATAATCCAGATTTTTTATTATATTTTCGCAACCGTTTGACCATATTCCTTTAATTCAACATGTAGCACGTTATTTACTTTAACCCCAAATTAAACCCTAAATTTAAAAAAATCATAGCAATCATATGTTCGTGTTTTATAGCCTTATAGCTCAATTTTTACCAAAACTTACGTTTCCAGCGCCCTAAAAATTTACTATGTAGCACTAACTTTTTTAATAGGAAACGAGCGATATCGTCGATATAGTTAACTATCTATTGAGGTTATGTTTCGATTTTGTAACTCAAAGTTTTCGATTTTCGTGGATAAATATATCTAGCTACCGACAATCGTTAATTTATCGCTATTTTCTCGGTACCTAACGACATATTTATCCATATAAGTTTCGAACTTTGAATTACAAATATCATCCTTAATGAATTCAGTTGTAGTTACTGGCGTCGCTAGCTATCGAATTTAGTTAGTGAATGCAGCCAGGTACTGGTATATTTGAGTGTGGCAGAATTGTATATTGACTTGAGTCAAAAGGAGATTGTGTAGTTCTAGAGCACAATTGAACTAAACATTTTGGATGAGTCTACCGAAGTTTGACGTTTAGACCTACTTTTTAAGACAATGTAAGAGCAATTAATATTAGAACATGTTCTAAATCTAGGCATTAAATAACCGACGAAAACAGAGTGATGTGAAAGTTACAAAAATTATTTAAACCATCGACTTGGTTGTTTAATAATACGATCATTTTGGTTTTCATATCTGTTGATTTCTAAAATTCCCAAATTATTATCTTTCAGCTAGAATTGAAAACAGTCTTAAAGCATCGATATTTGATAAAATGGCTAGTTCAAAATACTAAACAAGCAAAAGACCCCGCGCTTTTTATATGGAAAAACGGTTTCAGTCAAATTTCATAAAATGTATAATAAAAGTTATAGATCTTGACCTTCTGAACAAAAGCCTTCATGGGCAAAAATTTCTAAAACCTCAGTAGAATAGCAACAAGAGTTCTGGCGCACAAATCCCGTGTTAAATTCCTATCTCGAAAAAATTCACCTTCCCCCCCCACCACTTTTTTTGTGGGAGGAGCTAACGAATTGAGCGTTCTGATTGGTCAGTGGTGGGAGGAGCTAAGAGATTGAGCATTCTGATTGGTTAATGGGAATGGTAAATGTGGGAGGAGATAAGAAATGGAGAGTTCTGATTGGTAGATGAAAATATAGTCTTCCAACTTTGAAATATCGCACAGCAAAAAGTAAACAAAAATTAAAAATTCCAAGGGACATTGGACCACCCTCGGACCTTCGACCGTCGTTAGGCAAAAATTCAGATCGATCCCTTCGGCGGATTCCGAGTGTAAGGAATCCCCGGAATTTCGGCGTAGGCTAAAAACTTTTTTTTTACCGTTGAATTCAAATTCCGGATCGGGCGTCTCTAGAAGGTTTAGATCGTCGGTCCGATATCGGTTTCTCGATACCTCCCGTACGCGCTCCACGGTGAGGGGGACAAGAAATGACCCTCACGGCGAGACGCATGACACCCTTCCTACGGCATGGAGGGCTTTCGGACCGGAATCAAAAGTTACATCGCACCGTCCTCTACGATCTACCGCGAGAACATTTTTAGGGCTTCCATACAGAGGGCGCTGAGATTTCTCAAAAAAGGGTCCATTTTTGGTGACTATTTGGCGATTGCGGGAGAACCGGAAAGCGCACGACGTCCATCCTGTTCTTAGATGGGGAGGGGTCGATTTGGCTCGGTGAGCCGCCGGAATTTTTCGGGGCATCCATTGGGCGCCTGAAAATTGAATTGGCGCAGTCGGCAAAGGTGTAAAATTAAAAAAAATCGTACGGAAAATGGGGGAAGAAAGTTGAAATTTTTCCGCTTGATTATCTGTTTTGGGCCGAATCTCCGTCGTGGACCCCGGGTGGAGGGGCTAAAAAGGCTTTAATAAAAAAGTCACATAATAGAGTAAGCAAGTTTGTTTATTGGACGAAACCGATCTCTATAGTATACATAATATATAAAATTCGGGGTCAAAACTGACGAATCTGGCGTCAAAAATGAGCTAGGGCCAAAGGGGCCCGAGTTATGAATATTACAAATTTTTTTCGATGTTTGGACTTCTCTTTCAAAAATTACCATTACGAGACCCTGCAAATGGTAGCGATGCCGAGCGAGTGTTTTTTTAACGACCCTTGGGGCAACATCCGTGTCGAGTTTCGAACCGATCGGGGATTCCCCTCTATTTTTTAAGGTCGCTCAAAGTCGAAAAAAATGGAAAAAAAATAATTTTTAAAAAATTGATTTGAAAATTGGTATGGGGGTGAGGGAGGTGCTTTAGATGACATTTTCGTTTATTAAAAATCCGAAAGTTGAAAAACAAGACATAGTATGAGCCTAGAGTTTTGAAGATGAAAATTTCTAAAATTTTTATTTACCGCACGATTCGGCTAAAATTTGGCTAGGGGATAGTTCCTGTGGTCCGATTGACGATTCCGTCGAAATAATCGGGATAAAAGATTTCGGGCCTTTAATGGGTGCCCAAAATTTTCGACTCCAATTTCAAAAATTTTTTCGCCGTTGTGTTTGGCCATCGGTCCTCTAACTTTTCGACCGGGGGAAATTTTTCCTCAAACATGCCGTTAGGGCGCTAGGCTTCGACGAAACTAAAAATAGGTAATTTTTCAAATTTAGACTAGAGCCGTGAACACGAAAGTTAAAAAGGCTGATTTATTTTGCTTCGAAGAGGAACTCCTAACTCTGCTCTTTCGATTTCGTCCATCGAAATACCTACCATTCCCATAGGGGTGTCGCAAAAAATTGTTTTTTGAAGTCGTGTTTGTCTAAATTTTAACATTGCCTTTCAATAGCACATAGGAAATTGTGTGAATATTGCCAAACTTGGAAGGGTCGTAAAGTCCTTATAAAAATCATTTTTGAACAAAATTTTTGGATTTTCGTGTTCCTCAAACTGTGTGCTATTAGGTCTATGTGGCAATTTATCCCTTTTCAAATTTTTTAAACGTTTTATGATTTTTTAAAAATTGACTCTATCTCATCTCATTTTAAGCTTTTCGTCCATTTAAAGTCCCCCGTACCTCCCCCTTGCGATAAATTTCAACTTTAACTACATAAATTTAACATAGTCGGCACTGCGTGCCTCCACGTAACAACCTCCGTTGCTAGACTATAAAGATTGAATGAATGAACCAGCGGGCCGATCGGGCGGAATCCCCGATTGCATCCCCTTTGAATAAATGTTAAGAGCTATTATATAAATTAATTTGAGTTATAAAAACATTTATAACGTAGATTTTGTAGATTTCTGATTCCAAAACATTAACTGTTTGGAGCTGTACTTTTCAACAAATGGAAAGTACCTAATATTTAGATTCAAGTTATTTTTAAGCTATTTTTTTAATGTTTTGGAATCAGAAATCTACGTTATAAATATTTTTATAACTCAAATTAATTTATATAATAGCTCTTAACATTTATTCAAAGGGGATGCAATCGGGGATTCCACCCGATCGGCCGCTGTTAAGATTAATTAATTTGAGTTATGAAAACATTTATAACGTAGATTTTGTAGATTTCTGATTCCAAAACATTAACTGTTTGGAGCTGTACTTTTCAACAAATGGAAAGTACCTAATATTTATACTGTTTAGGTTCAAGTTTCTTTAAGTTATTTTAAAATAACATCATTTATAACATTAGTTATAAAATCTACGTTATAAATGTTTTTATAACTCAAATTAATTTATATAATAGCTCTTAACATTTATTCAAAGAGGATGCAATCGGGGATTCCGCCCGATCGGGCCGATCGGGCTGGTTATTATTATTAAAAATCAATATTTTAGCAACGAAGTTGCTAAAATAACGAGGCACGAATTGCCGAGTCGTGTAACCGATAAGTACGTATGTGTAGTCGGATTTGTTAATTTTCGAAAGGGGGGGGTGGCGCGGGGGGGTTTCACGGTCGCGGAGGCACGAAGTGCCGACTTATCTATCGGGGAGGCACAAAGTGCCGATATATCGTAAATATTTGTAGTTGCAGTTTTAATTTATCGCCGGGGGGAGACACGGGGGGGGGGGGTTATCGGACGTGGAGGCACAAAGTGCCGAGATATCTATCGGAGAGGCACGAAGTGCCGACTTATCTATCGGGGAGGCACAAAGTGCCGATATATCGTAAATACATGTCGTTTTGGTTGTAATTTATCGCAAGGGGGTGGCGCGGGGGGGGGGGGGTTAATGAACGAAAAATGACACCTTTCAAGTAGGAATTAAAATCTCCGTTACCCTTTAAATGCTACAGTTCAAAATTTACAGTTATTAAATGTGAGCTTTGAGGTATCCCCTCCTCAAATTTCGAACCAATCCGAGAGACGGAAATTTTTTTATAGGTTTCTATTGGACGAAAAATCGAAATTTGTCGATCGACGCAAAAATTTGGATTCGGGTACGCTAGGGTTGCCCCATAAACGCCCCGGTCTTGGTTTTAAGAAATTCCGATAGATGGCCTAGCGGGGGCCGACCCAAAATTTCCAAAAATCGTCCTCTGACTTTGAAATATCGCACGGCAAAAAGTAGGCAAAAAATCGAAATTTCGAGGGCTGTTGGGACACCCTCGGACATTCGACCGTCGTCGGGCCAAAATTTGGACCGATCCGATCCGGAACCGATATGGATAAATATTTTAATTAAAAAAAATATTGAGATTATGTCAACTTTTAAATCTGACAGGTTTGCAGTGGCGTCGATAAAAAGGAGCCACTCTGGGCAATACTTATAAAAAATTTTTATCATACTTTCGAAAAATTCTTTATAAATTAATAACAAATTTGCATAATATTTTATGTGTTACTAAATATTTTTTACAAATTTAAATTGTTAAAAAGACATTTGCTAATTATGATATAGATTTTGTAATAACGAATTTTAATAATGTCCAACACTCATTTCAACTTGGTTTTGATTTTTTTAAGCGTTTTTTATAATTTTTAAAATTTAAATTTTTTTATTTTGAGCTTTTCGTATAACTTCCAAGAGAAGAGTAGTGAGGCCCTTATATTTTTCAAAATCTTTCTTTACATAGTGTCTTTTTTTTATGTTATCGCTTACAAATTTTTTTCTTTAAAAACATAACAAGGACGCGCAGCTAACTTCATGTCAATACCATACAATAGGACGAAACGATAATAAAAGCACATTACGTGTTGTATGCGCATGCGTCAGTTGTACCGTTTTTGCGCTCGAATTTGAATTTGACTCGTATTGAACATTCAACATCGTTTTTGACGGTTTTCGATACTGTAATGAGCATATTACAAACGCAAAATAGAAAAAAGATTTTTTTAATTATGAATCAAACTTACAGGAACAAATGCAAGGCGAGTACCTTTAGTAATTAATAACTAACAGCAATAACTAAATGAAAATTAAAAAATTTCTATCTCCCTTAATTATAATACTATCCTTTTGATATTTGGAATATACACTAAACATAATTATATCAATCTATTAAACCAAACCCTGAAAATTACAACTTCTCACCCTAAACACCCCTAGGGTGGAAAAAATCAATTACAATTATTTAAACATTTATAGCTTTCTTTAAAAATAATCTTTCTTTAAATTAAACCAAATACGGGCATTTCACATGACCTTGACAATTAAGAAGAACGCACAAAATTGTTTAATCACATCTTGGGGATTGTTGAATAATTATTTTATCCATATTTAATAAAAATTTAAAAAAATTCGTAGCTGTTTTAACCGTTGTGTCCACGACAAGGTACCCGGGTAACTTTCGCGATTTGATTTGAATTTTTTTCTATGTTCTAAATGTTTTTTTAAGATAAGCTTCTACCATATCCTAGAGCATATTATTTTAGACCTATTTCAACTAAAAAATATATACTATGTGACTTAAGATAAAAAAAAATTAGAACTTTTTGAAATAAAAACGTCAAGTCCACGACTAGTGTACTTCTATTATAGGTTTTAGTAAGCAAGTTGATGTAAATAAGCGTTTATTTAGGAACAATTATTTGTTAATATTTTTTTTTTATATTTATTTACAATAAAATATTAATAGATATCTTAAAAAATTTATAGAGAACAAAAAAATTGAAAAAAAACACATGTAAATGAAAATTATAAGGACATTAACAACATTTAGAAATTGTTCTAGTATGTTCATCGCATTTGTATTATAGTAGAAGTTTGATACAAACTTCACACAATTTTCGTGTTTTTTTTGTTGGTGAACTGTTTTTGAAGAAATGCCTAATTGTAGTTTTTGATAAAATTTAATTACTTTTAAAGAAATGCATATTTTGCAGATTTTTCTGTTACTAACATAAATAATAAACAATAGGTACCTATCTGCTTTGAAACATAATCCGATAACTTTGCTTGAATAAGGTCTTTATTGATGATTATGATATTACGAATTAAATAAACATCATAAAAATAAACATTAAACATTTAACCGTAAAAAAAAGAAGCAAATATACGCCAATTTATTAAAAACTTTTAGTGTTTATTGCATTTTTGCATGTTAACATATGGAGGTACCCGGGTACCTTAGTCGTGGACTCATGTAGAAATTTTTGATCGTGGACACAACGGTTAAAACAAGAGAGAATTTAATCAAATTTGGTAGGTATATGGCACTTAGTCACTCATCTATTGAATACCACCCTTAAATTCGCTCAAACTCGATGCGGGGGTGGTAAAAAAAATTTGTGGAATCTTAAAAATATCCCAACTTTTTAACAAAAAAAACCATGTCATTGATTTTTGGTATGTAGGTGTCTAATGTACTCGTCTATAGAATGGCACCCTCAAATTCATTTAATCCGGTAAGGGGGTTGTGGAAATATTGAAGGAAATCTTAAAAAAATTCCTAACTTTTTAACAAAAAAAAACACGTCCACGCTCAAATTCCTTTAATCTCGATCAGGGGCCGCAGCAATAGTATAATAAAGTTTGAAAAATGACCTTCATAAAAATTTTATCATATTGTCTTAAAATTGTTTTAAAAAATTAGTAATTTTTGAAATTTTAAATAATTTTGCAGCCATACGCCGGATAGAGATTAAACGAATTTAAGGGTGCTATTCTATAGACGGGGGCCTAAATGACATACTTAATAAATTTTAGTAAATTGTCGATTGTTTTAAGAGAGCTAGAAATTTTTCAAAATTATTCAACGTCTTGTTGCCACTCTCAAATTCCTTTAACGTCGTTCCGGGGGTGGTTACAATATTTTGTTAAAACTTGAAAAATTCCTAACTCTTTTAAATGAATAGAAAATTTAATTAAATTTGTTATGTAGGCCACTTAGGAGGTCCGTTTGCACGGGTTTCTCTTAACTACTAACTAGAGTTCATACAAGTACGAAAGATGCCAGCTGTCAAAATTGGCAGATACGAATTTTAACAATTCCGGCGCATACAGCTCATTTTACAATCAAATTAAGCAGTGGCAGCTTTCGTGTTTTGTAGTCGAATAAGTTCTTTAGTTTTAAAAGTCGTTCAAACGCCACTGACAGATATTATAGAGACAAAACTGCGGAGGTGACGTCACGAGGTGTACTCTTTCGTACCTGTACGAACTCTACAACATAACATCGTCTAAATAAGAAAATCTTCTGAATCCTAAATTTGAAATGGTATATTTTACGAAGTTAGTGCGGTGATCCCGGTGGAGGGTGGAGGAAATATTCCGTTAAAACTTGAAAAATGTGATTAAATTGTCGATTGTTTTAAAAAAGTAAGAAATTTTTCAAATTTTATAAACTTTTTTCTGCCACCCCCGAATAGAGATTTAACGAATTATTGGGTGGTTACCATCCTGGAGGCGATAGATGAGTGCCTAAGTAACGTACATAACAAATTTTATTAAATTGTCTCTTTTTTTAAAAAAGCTACGATTTTTTTTTAATTTTTTTTAAATAATTATTCAGCAACCCCCAAGATGTGATTAAACAATTTTGTGCGTTTCCGCGTGTACAAAAATTTATTAAAAACTAATACATATTAATTTTATAATACGAGTCAAATTCAAATTCGAGCGCGAAAACGGTACAACTGACGCATGCGCATAAAACACGTAATGTGCTTTTTTATATTTCGGTTCTGTAATGGAGCTATTACGATACCGAAAGTAGTTGCGTAATAGCTGAAGGCGTGTCTGAAAAGTGTAGTCAAATTTATTTTTTCGAAGTTGGTATTATGTATTTTTTTTAAATATATTTTTTAATTTTTCGGGGATCGAACCCTCGACCTTGATAACCAGAAGTCGCACTTCTATCAATCAGGCCAAACGGACTTTCAATAAATTTAAGTTCCAATCATGCACTGCGCACTCTCGTTAAATTTACAAAATTGCATTATTAGTTTATCCTTGTGGCATCATGTCGCTTTTGTCGCAATTTTGGTAGTTTTCGTCATTAATATAGTTGGTAGCTAATTACCGTTTCTGTTGCTACCATTATAATAATATTAAGGGCGCGCTGCTAAAGTGGAGGGGAGACATTTTTGCCATAGCGTGTATTTTTACCACTTTAAGTTGAAGAAAAAAAAATATAGATGGTGCCAACATACTGTCAAAATAATTATTTTAATTACCAATGTCAACCAATCTCAAACTAAAAAAAAACAAGAAACAGTACTTAAAAGTAGAACATTACAACATCGTTTTGGACGGTTTTCGATGCTGTAATGAGTATATTGTTACAAAAGAATAGTAAAGTTAAAAATTTATACCTGTGGAACTTTAAAATTTTGCTTGGGCCATCTAAAAGGCAATGCCTGAACTATTGTCGAAAGATTTGGTTGAAAAGACCGCTAAGGACATATTTTGATTCAGTATTTTCTTCCTTGTTTCGTTTAATTAGCGATGGAATCACTTAAAAATAGAGCCGTTTTCTGGCGATCAAAACGGTGTGAGGGGTTGAAAACGGTTCAAATATATCGAATTCTCGCGTTCTAACGGTGACGTCACTAAAGATACCGGTTCAAATACTTGCAATGTATTTAAACTATAGGGGTCCCATGTATTTGAACCATTAAAACACATTTAATGCATAATCCGTCAAATTTGTTGGCGTTTGTTGGTTATGTTTATGTCATTAGTCCGTGGTAGTAAATTTTTAAAAGACAACGCGTACAAAACTGAATGCTTGTATGATTGTCACGATTGTCACTTATCGCAGATGTTAAACTTTTTATTTTTTTTTAAATCAATTTAAAGATCTTCGACAGTATCAAAACTAAGTCAAGTCGTTCTCGTTTTACATATATTATTTATTTATTTTTGAATTAGAGATTATTTTTTAGTTGAAAACAACGCGCGTAACTGGGGGGGGGGTCCAGAAAATCATGCTGGCTACCCCACTAGAAAACAGACGATCCTTGTCAACCTATTTGAAACTTTTATCCACAGAATAATGTTAGTCGCACTAAAATGTGTCTTTTCCGCCACGTCGGCTTGACTCTAACCGAAAACGGAGCCGGGGGGGGTCGATGTGGTAAAAAGAAGGATTTGGTAGTTGCTGGTGGATTATATACGAGCCATTTTTAATAAAAAAAGTCGGACATGAAAAATATGTTAATTTTTCCCGTATCAGAGGCAGAATCTTAAGGATTCGTAACTCTCTGACACGTGTAGAAAAACGCATCGTTACACAAAGGCTCTTTGAATTTTTTACTATATCAGGAAGTAGGTAATGTTCAGCGGGATTTTGTGTTGAACTCTTTGTTGATCATATTTTTTATATTCCCTTAGGAAATGTTTCACTGTGATAGGTGTATCACACCGTTTACACCTATAGGTGTATATCACCTACCACCCACTGGCTTAGGTTTCCTCGTGATACGGTGTACATTATAGTTGTGTAGATTAGTGTGGCATATTCTGAGTCGGCATAGCTTCTTGTATTTTTTTTTAGTTTTTTTTACGATAGTACCTAATTGAAGGTCATTTTTCCAAAATTCGTTTAATCAAAGAAATTCTGAGATTCTTTTCTTTGACAATATAGGCAAGAAATGCAACTTCCAAAGGAATATATTAATATCAATATCTCTCTGTATAACATTAGTACAATTTTTGTTTTATGTCTACGTTGAGTTGAAGTAAATTTGAGTAAATTTTTATTTGTATAGGTTATGTTGGTGTTGACAATTTTATTACGGCGCTAAAATTTCAAATTAAGCCACGCGTACAAATTGGTGACGTTTTTAAACTTGATATATTGTTGACGTCATCATTCAAAACGGTTCAAAATGACGTCATTAGTTTTAAATACGTTGCATGTTACAGTTGAAAACGGTGCATCGCTAGAAAACGACTTAGGTATTGTTCTTATAACGATCTCCACCAGGAAATAACGGAATTTCATCAATATCGGTTGCTTCAAAATTTGAAAGTTTCTTGTTTTCAAAAATTAATTTAACCTATTTATTCAGAATATAAAGCAATGAAAATTGTTTATCTCCTTCATTGATCTTTCCTTATTAAAATTTCAAAAAAATTAAGTTCATATAACGTTTAGTTTTTAAATTCCGCAAGAAAAACTAAAGGCTTATTTTTAACGTTATTTTAACTCCAACTTTTGACGCTTTGTCAGCGCGGCCTTAACTAAAGTAAAAAGGACGTTGCTACTGACAACCAGTGTTTTGTTTAACTTTCAACTTACAATAATTTTCCAAGTAATGTCTAAAAAAGGTCTTAATGTGGAATTAATTTAAATTCATCCAATTTTTGAATTGTGGCTAGTTTTAAAGTATTGTGTTATTATTCCTACAATTTTTAACAAGGACTAAAAGCGCTCAATATATAAAATGTAAGTAAGTGTCGTTTATTTTCACGTGGTTTTCCATTTCATCAAATAACTGGAATTTACTTAATTCTAAAGAAATTTAGAAGGTTCGAGATACAATGGTGTTTACTTGTTGCGTTTTCTACATTGCAAGATTTCTCTAATGAAAACTTAAACAAAATGTCAGATATGAGGTTCTTATATTTTTTATAAGATTGGAACTTGAACTATCGGGTATCGGTAACTCATTAGAGAAATAATAAGGAATATAATCCTTTGTCTGTAAAAATTGAATCTTATAGTTATGACAGCTCTCAAGAAAAATTATTAGAGAAATGTTATAATGTAAAAAGGCCGTATAAGATGTAGGTAAATTTAAAACAATATGTAAGACTTGTATAATTTCTAATGTAAATAATATTGATATTTGTGCAAACGAAAAGTCTTAATAAAGCGAATTGAATTATAATAATAAATTGTTTTTATTTTTTCCACAATTTCCAGCAAACTGCCAGTTCCAATTTTAGTAGTTTCAGTATTCTTGCAATTTCTAGCTTTAAAATTGCATGATTTTACTGAATTGCTTTAAATTATCTGTCTTTTAGCGTATTCAAAAAGTTTTTTAGTACAATAATAGTAATATAATATTTGAAATTCCCGCCACTTTTTGAGTATTTGAGCAGCACCAGACACGCAAGATGCCACAAGGATCAACTATTTTCATTATTATTACTATTTTATCATTATTATTATCAAATTTTTACGATTACAAAAAAGGAGTCGAGTCGCCTATCTATTTCTACCAACATAATATCCGTCATCTATGGTTCCAATTGTCTTATTAATAGTGAAAAACGTCAACGGTTGACACGACAGGTAAATACCATGTTTATGGTAATCACCTAATGGTGGAACCAAAAACTGGACTGTGTGTACTTTTATAGATTTAAATTAAAATTTCTTTTATAGAAAAAAATTGATCTAGAAATTTAACTTGTAAAAATTTGTGAAAATAGTAAACTTTTAATTGTTCAAAAATATGACATTAGCATGCGATAAATTTCAATAAGGAATTTAAATAATTTATATTTTGTAATAAACGTTATTTTTGTGTATTAAAATTTTAAAGAATATTTAATATTTATGTACTCTGTCTTTATTTAATTTTTATTTCAATTCAATACATTTTAGACGAAAAAAAATATAATTTTATAGTTAGAAAATTTTGAAACGTCAGTACCACAGATAACTGAGATATATTCTACAATAGATGCGGGAGCTAGGGTGAGACGTAGGTTACCATAATCGGTAGGGGGGTAGGTAGTTCTTACCACCATCACGGTATGGCGCTGGCAGCATCGAGATCCGCGTATTTAATACATAGGGATCAAGTAGGAATGTGATATAATGTAAAAATTGAAGTTTATTTTAAAATAATTTGTCAGTTGTGTGAATGTTTGAGTAGTGATCCCCAAAGCAGAAACCATGTATTGATATGGCATCTAAATTGAAAAGAACAGTTTAAAGTTTGAATAAAAAACGGTGTTCAAATCATGAAGTTAATAAGAGCGAATTTTAGTGCATGATAAATGATGTGTTCGACTAGGAGTGTAAAAGAAGAGTTACTATTTTCAAAACGGTTTAACTTGGTTAATACATTGGCATCGTAGAGAAATCGGATGAAAACCTAATTGAAGGCAAGTTTAAGTTGATACTTAGTTGATTGTGGAAACACCCAATTTAAAACAAAGTTGAGCAATGACCAATTTGTAGAAATGTAGTAAATAATGTTAAACCAAGTTGTTACGTTAATTTTTGTAGCAACTAGTTAATAAATATATTACAATAAAATGAACAGTTATTTTATTTTAATTTTCACAGGAAGTTCAAAAAATGAAGAGGTGGTCATAACACGATCGCTTACGAAAAATAACGAGTTAAATTTAGCAAAAATAATTATTATTATTACAAGCACCCCAAGCACCAAATTTGTTGTCAGCGCCAACAACGATAATGGTAAGAACTAAAACATGGTTACCATTTAGAGTGGGGACTCGGCCATCTATTTCTAAATATATAAATCTATAATCTGTGGTCAGTACTGTCATTCTCATTATATTATAAACAGAAGTACCAACCAACAAAAAATAACCTCAATTTTGAAATTTTAAATTTGTTACAATTTTTAATTTTAAAGGCCGAAATATAAAAAATATTGTATGACATTTGTGTTAAAAGTGATTTTATTTTGTTCGTTGAGTTACTCAACTCGTTTCACTCGTTTCGTAATCGAAACACACGCATATCATAAACTACTATTATTATCGTTTCATACAATACTATAGTCTGTTCCAGCCAAAAAGGTTTGTGTTGGAGGTATAGGGAACAGCGTTGCCTGATTTAATATACGAATTATTATTGTTTTTGCACAGAACGCATAGGACCTTGTGGATTTTGTAAGAGTAGGTTATTTGACACCTAATATGGGCATTTAAAACATTTTTACGCGGTATAGGCCTTTTTCATATTGAAAAAATATTAAAAATGTAAAACTTCTGAAAAAACGTTTTTTAAGCTTTACATCATCTTATCTCCAATTCTATTTTAGCTATCGACTTAATTTTTCTTTTAAATTAAAGTACTTAAATGAGCGCTTCTGGTAGTTTTTTTGCCGTTGTCAAAATATTGTTTATAACATTATTTACATTACAATTTATATCCGAACTCGCTGTAAATGCATGCATATTTTCACTAATCGACAAACTTTTTTATTTTTGGAAATTGCTATGTACATGCTGCGAAGCAATTGAAGTCCAAATAACGCAGAAGTTTTTAAAAAAAAGAAAATTGATTTACGACTTATAGTTTTTTAGTTATGAATTTTTTTGTGCCGCATTACATTGAAGCGCGTCCCTCGATAACGAAGTGGCTGGCAAGAGATTTGCATTGCATGATCAAAGTACACATTTTTGTCTTAAATACCTTTGTTAGGTAATCAATTTTTGATAATATGCATATTTTGCCTTTTTAAAGCTTTATTCAGTTTATTTTAAGCATTTCAATTAAATTTTTTTAATCAAGGGAACACGATTGTTTGCTTACTAGTGAATAAAAAAATAAGCGTACGAAGCAATTTCTATATTTAAAAAAAATTAAATAATTACAATTTTTGATAAATAAATATATGTATGTATTTATTAATTGTATTAAATTAATTTTATAACGAAAAAAAAATGTCTATATGTACATTGTATAAGGCGTGGTAAACTTGCACGGCATACTGGCAACGGTGAGCTAATAGTAAAGGATCGCGCTAATTAGAATACAAGTGTGCGCGACAAAGCTAGTACATTCCTATACCTCCAACACAAACCTTTTTGGCTGGAACAGACTATAGTATGTCAGCTAAACATACGAAAACGCGTCTCCTTTTGCGCATGACGTCATTCACGAAGAGATGCATGTGCGCATGCGCTGATCTAAAGTAGATACGAATGTAATGTCAGTTTGACTTGATTAAATTTTTTTTTGAATTTAAAAATTTTTAATTAAAATCTTATTTAAAACTTTAAAATGCCCGGTTGTGCTGTATATGGTTGTGGCAATTCCAACATGAAAACTAAGGGCACGTCAATTAAATATTTTACATTTCCGAAATCGGAAATATGTAAGCAATGCGTTGTTCTTTGCAAAAGAGCAGATACGATTAATTTAAAAAACGGTAAGTCACTTAAATAAATTATATAAGCTCAGCGAGAAAGCTTTTTTGCATCACGCATAAACTACAAAGCCTTTGGTCTATAATTTTAAACCTTAAACCTGGTTTCATTTGAAGACAGTAAGAACAAAATTGCATAATTAGAATTTAACATTTTAGGGCTGTTAATTTATAACTATTTCGTATCAACAGACGGAATTCACTTTCAGTTTACAACATCATCACTATCATGTATCAAAGTTGCCCAAAAGATTTCTCGTTGCGTTCCAGTTTTGACCAAACAAAAATGACAACGCCCGATTAAATTTCTTCGTTTTCTAACTTTAATTTTTCGTTATAGCATGTATTTGTTCGATTCATTTTCATCATAGTTGCTTTCAAGTATCCTTAAAGCATAAATTATTAAATTATAACCCAAAGAACTGCAGAAATTTGAAACACGATGCAATTCCAATACTAAATCTTCCTGGTTTAGATGGCTTAGTTCTTGACAGGGCTAACCGACTTCAAGAGACATCTGCAGTTATTAAAACCTTGTTCATTCAAGATTATATTATGTAAGTGCCCCTTACATAAAAACTATAACAACTCGAGACAAAACTTTCATTTCATTTTAGACCAAACGAAAAAGTTGTGCCTGACAACAATAACACCGAAGAAGATGTGTCAATTAAAACTCAAAATGACGAGTAAGTGTCCCCTAGATAAAAACTAAAATAATTCGAGACAAAACTTTCATTATCTAATACATAATTTGTTTATCTACCAATAGATTGGAAAGAGAACTCCGTGAGCTGAGGGAGAAAGTGAAAAAACTTGAAATAACAAACTCAGATTTATCTCACCAGTTAAAACTGCAGAGTGACAAACAAAAAAGGGGCGTTGAAGGGATACTGGGAAAGGTGTTTACTACAGGGCAAATAAAAAACTCTTAAATCCTGAGAAGAAAATTATTAAATGGTCGTCGGACGATATTTCCAACGCTATTTCGCTCCGAAGTGTTAGCCCAAAGGCCTATAGATATTTACGCGCTCATAATTTCCCCTTTCCCGGTCTTTCAACTCTCAGAACGTGGGCTGCCACTTTCGATTTATCGGAAGGCATCCTAGGAAGTGTAATTTCATTAATGAAAAATAAATCGGTAGAATTTACTTTGAACGAGCGGTTGTGTATTTTATCATTTGATGAAATGTATCTTTCTAACCGAATCGATATAGAAAAAAAGGAAGAACGGAAAGTAGGACCACATAAAAGTTGCCAAGTGGTCATGGCACGAGGTTTAATGGCAAATTGGAAGCAACCGGTATTTTATAATTTTGATCAGCCAATGACACCACTAATTTTAAATGATATAATTTCGTTGCTCTACAAACCAGGATACCCAGTTGTTGGCATGGTCAGTGATATGGGTACCGGAAATGTTGGATTGTGGAAAAAGTTAAAAGTGGGTCATGATAAGAATTGCTTTTTCTCTCACCCTGAAGACGTTCTTCTAAAATATTTTTTCGTAAACTTTCGTATCATCGTATACGACGGTTTCGGATAGCTGAGAATTAAGCTTAAGGGGTCAATATTATGACGTTAAAAAATTGCATGCGTTACTTTAGATAGATATTTACAAAAAAACTTATATGTACTTCAAAAACAAACGGCATTTCTTCACTTGAAAGTTTAAATTTTTAAGAGATTTTCGAGGAGATTTTCAACAAAACGAGATATACTTACCTGTTACCTTTTCTAATGTAAAACCGTTTATCCCATCCGTTTGTTTTCTTATAAAAAAGATTAAAATAAAGCATATTTTCAATATTTCGGTTTAAAAAACTTGGAATAAAAAAGAAACAAAAAATCAAAAATTTTATTAAGTACAAATAATACGACACTGCGCATGCGTAATGACGTCACACAATCTGTAGTGGATTTAAGTTAGAAAATTAAATCCACTCTGGAGTGGATATAGCTTCGGCGACATCGTGGTTCTAACCTCAAATTGTGAAAAAAAATTTCCGTTATTTTATAGTGCACATCTAACTATTTGTTTTTTTTTAAATTTTACTCTACCTTTTTAAATAGTAATTACATTTTTTTCAACTTTTAGATAATTCCTTTGCAAATTTATTTGCATTTGGTCGAATTTTCAATTTTGGTGGTTTCTTGTCGTTTAACAGGTGAGTTTATCTTATAACAGGTGAATTTGTTACAATAATTATTATAACAATAACATATTGTTTAATAAATTTTCTCTTATTTTAGACCTTCGACAAAAGTAAAATATTCTTCCGTTGCAGTAGTCGGTGCTAGCAAACGACACTTTTCGTCACCGAGCATCTATCGTTCTTCATCCAACTTTAATCTTTTATTGCTTTAGTCTTATAAAGTAAGTATAAAAAATAGTAATCGCACAATTCGACAAACCCTTTCGTTCAGTTGTTAGTTTACCTTGATCCACATAATTGAACAAACATTTGCATTCGTTCGCGTTCCGTAAAAAATGAAATACGTTTATCGACACCCGTTGAAACATTACAGCGAATGCAAACGAATTTGTTTGTTTGTTCTTTGATCATTCGAACAAACAAATTTCGTCGATCATTGCTAAATCAAATAAACACCATCGACATTTTGTTTTCATCGTTACAAGAGCACTTCAATTTTTTTCTTGATGATTTTTTTCTTTTTTCAGATCTTCTTTCGCTAATCTTTCCTCGCGTTCCTTCTCAACTTTCTCATCTTTTTCTTTTAGCAGGTAAGTATCGAAAACATAATATAAGCCATAATTGTTTACTAATCATTTTTATTTCAGATTGTCGACGCTCTGCTTCTACGGTACAAATTTAAAATCGTTTTCCTAATACACATTGAATTACTTTGCAAAAAGTCATATAGTAGAGTTTGTTCCTGTAAGAATAAAAAGGCTTAGGTTTTTACCTAACAATTCGCTTAGCTGAAAGTTGCGCCGTCAGGTTACCATCTGACCAAGAGCTAAGTATCGACCGTACAAATACTTTTGTACGAGTCGAAGCAGATTTTTTAAAATCTGATAGCGACTCAAGACCAGAGACAGAAATTCAAGCTCCTATAAATTACGACACTCGATTGTTGTAACTTCTGTGTAATTTAGTCGATACGATATTATTTAAATTCTGTACATTAATATTAAATAACGAGTGCCAAACTCGAGAGCACACATTATAAATTAATATTACCTACTCAATATTGAACGATAGAATAAAACGTAAATCAACTTTAAATAATCCTTTTTTTTAAAGACGTTATTTTTCAATATAAATATATAAGAAAATTATAGACATTTTGTGTGTTTATTTTAATTTTCAACTATAATAATAGATATTTTTATCTATTAAATTTTTGAACCGATAAGTAATAATAATTATAATACAAATCTTTTATGTAAGAAAGTAATTTTATTCAATTGTTAAGCTATCGTATACACAGTTGCATAATTATAATTTATTGATAACTAATACGATCCTTTACAATTATAATTTTACACATCCGAAAAATAAATATTTAATTTGATTAAAACCAATTCTTTTTGCATTTTTTTAATCATTAACGTTACATTATTGGTAATCTATAACTTATACAATAAATATGGATAATAAGATACATTCTGCTTCTCAACTTCGACGTTTCCGCTCTGCCTTGAGCCAGATTGGAAATATTCGATGGCAACCGTGGGTTCTTTTAAATCGTTTATCGAGTCAAGAATTACAGGCACTGCCTGTTAATTCTCAAGGTGCTTCACAAGAAGTTGTTATTCCTGCTGACGATGTTTTGCAACGTGTTACAACAACCGACGACGAATCTCGATGCACGCAATCTTCACATCCTCGAAGACAGAGAAATAGATTTTACGTAGGTTCAAGATCAAAAAACTACAATACAAACGTCAACAAACGTGCGACGAAAGCTAAAACGCAGTTGAGCCAATTTAAAAATTGCCACGTTGTTATAAAAGCCTTATCTCAGAACGTAATTAACCGTTACTCTGATGCCACTTCCAGAGACGTCGTACTTGCACCTTCGGGCACGTCTCGAGCCAACGACACGGATCTTTCACAATTATTACGCAGATCGCAAAGATATAATCCAACAATTATTTCTGAAACGTCCGTACCGTTAACAATAACGACTACAACACCTTCTCCGGTGCATTCTAAAAAAGGAAAAAGAAAAGCTAAAAAGTCAACTCTTCCTGTCCTCATGACGCAGACGAGCATATCCGAACCGCTCATTCACGACGTCGACAACGAAACGATTACTTCCGACATGCCTATTGTAGCGTCATTAAGAATTACGACGCCTTCTCCTATTCTTTCTAAAAAAGGCAAAAGAAAAGATAAAAAGCCAATTCTTCCCGATCTCATGACTCAAATGTCGATAGACGATTCACCTATATGCGACATGGACGAGCAACAACGAGTCTCATCTCGTCGTACAAGAAGTCAATCGACCTCTCAAATATCACAACTCGAGACACCTTCGCCTATACCTATTAAAAAAACCAAGATAAAGGCCACGACGTCTCGTACAGACGACGTCGTAATGGCATCGTTAAATGACGACGTTTCTGCCACGAGAGCTTCTCGTCGTACTACTAGGAGCCTGTCGGCTTCTCAAGGAACGGCTACCGCATCGCGAGATACTACTCCTTCTCCGGATCGTTCTAAACGAGACACGAAAAGATTAAAGAGGCCCTCTCCCGGCCCCTCCGACAAGCCGAACGAGGATGTTGCAGCTTTTCCTACAGCACCTGTCGATACTATCGTTAACCTATCGCCTCTAACCGACTCGGAGAGAGACGCGGCATCGCAACCGACCGTTTTGCCTACAAATTATCCTCCTCCGAGAGAAGAAGGCGAAAGAAGTCAATCGCCCGTACCTCGACTGTCGCAAGACGACGCGATATTAATGCCTCCGCCTGCGCTTCCGGTTCAAATACCTGCGCCGCCCTTGATACGTAGGATACCAAATCCGGTGGCGCACAAAAGAACCTATATGCAGGTGGCCCGATATCAAGAAGAATCGGTAGAACAGGTACCCATTTTTTCCTTGGGAAATTTGATACCACGATGTAATCACTGTCTAGCCAAATTCTTCATCTCGGAACATTGCAGAGCCGACGGAGAGTACATGCAATGTTGCGCTTACGGTCGCGTGGTCTTGCCCGACTTGGGACCCTGTCCCGCGGTATTAAACTACTTGCTCACGTCAAACGAACCGCGAGCGAAAGAGTATCGAAACAATATAAGAGACGCAAATACCAACTTTGCGATGGTTTCGTTCAAGTGTAAAAATCCGGCCGACAGAAACGATCGACCCGGAACTTATTGTTTTTGGATCACCGGACAAATATATCACTATACGTTTCCGGTTCCCGAAAATACCGAGGGCGATTTGAGGTACAACCAATTGTACTTCATCGACGTCGGCGAGACTGCCGATAGACGATCGCTAGCGATCGGCGAAAGATTAGATAGAGCGACAATCTTTGAGCTAGAAAACATGCTCAGAGAAATAAATCCGTTGGTGAGATCTTTCGAGTACGTTAGTCGAGCAATCGTAAATTTACCTGCCGAGACGAGACTCAACGACGTGAGAGTCGTCTTTAGGGACGACATCAACGTAGGAATGAGGCGTTACGCTCTGCCGGAAAGCGACAGCGAGATCGCGGCCGTTTTTACGGGAGAAGATCCACCTTTCGAGGTGGACATGACCATTTATCCCAAAGGAACTGCGAATAGATGTACTATATTAAACAATTTAAACAAGCGCGCAGATCCGTTGGTGTATCCCTTGCTATTTCCTCACGGCGAAGAGGGTTACGACTGCACCACGAGTCACGTAAACCCTCCTGCCGAAGCGAGACTTACTCACTTGACTTTCCGGCAATTTTATTGTTATCGTTTAGCCCTAAGAGAGGGCTTCTCTATTATACACAATTCCGGCAAGCTGTTTCAACAGTACTTGGTCGACGCTTGGGTAAAGACCGAAGCTAACGAACTGTGGTACTTGAAAAGCAATCAGCAAATCTTTAGGGTGGAAACCTGGAGAGGACTTACGGAATACGTGGCTAATCTTGCGGCTCGAAGAAATGTCGCTCCCGGCAAAATTACCATTCTTCCGGGAAATCACGTGGGTTCGCCTAGATATATGCACACGAGATATACCGAGGCGATGGCGACGGTAGCCCGACACGGCAAACCGGATCTATTCGTCACGTTTACTTGCAATCCCAAATGGTCGGAAATTACCGAAAATTTGGGACAAGGTCAGCGTTACGAGCACAGACCGGATTTGGTGTGCAGAGTGTTTCACGCGAAATTTAAAGAATTCCTAGACGACATTGTCAACAAACAATACATGGGCGTCATTTTGAATTACACCTATACTATAGAGTTTCAAAAGAGAGGTCTCCCTCACGCTCACTGCCTCTTTACGTTCGTTCCGCAAGACTCCGTAACGGACGAGGAATCTATAGATAGGCTGATTAGGGCCCGTTTTCCGGATCCCCAAACCGATCCGCGACTCTACGAGTTGGTCGCTAAAAACTACGTACACCGCAAGTGCGGCGTAGATTATCCGGACGCACCTTGCATGAAGGACGGAAAATGCACCAAAGGTTATCCTAAAGAGTTTAGCGAAAGGACCTTCTTTAACGACGGTAACCATTATCCGAAATATAAACGTCCTCGAGACGGACGTACGGCCGTCGTGGGCGGTTTCGTTATCAACAACACTCGAGTGGTGCCGTACAATAGATATTTCGCCGTCAAATACGAAAATCATATAAATTTCGAGGCCACCTCTGGAGCTAAATTTATTAGCTACATTCACAAGTACATCCACAAAGGGACAGATTGCGCTACCATTAAAGCTCAGGCATTTATAATATTTATTGTTGCAGTTTTAATTTATCGCCGGGGGAGACGCGGGGGGGGGGGGGGGGTTCACGGACGTGGAGGCACGAAGTGCCGACTTATCTATCGGAGAGGCACGAAGTGCCGACTTATCTATCGGGGAGGCACAAAGTGCGAATATATCGTAAATACATGTCACTGCACGTAAATACATATCATAAATACAAATTTCGGTTTCGACGTCTCTGGGGGGCGTAGATCGTCGGTCCGTCATCGGTTTCTCGATATAAAATCGATAATTTATAGGGGGGCGCAAGAAATTATTTTTTATTATACTTGCATTATAATCTGCCAATTTCACACTAAAAAGCGTTCATAAAATCGTCTTTATAGCACAAGTGCTCTATAAAGTCGTCTAGGTAACAACAATAATATTAACTGTTGTGTGACTGTTGTTCTCTAATGTAACACAGAACATCTCTGTGGCAACAAATATATCCAAAATTGGCACGCTTAATTTTCAAATTTTAAATACAGATTTTTTCTCTTTTATAGAGGTTTTAGTTGCAATTATAATAAAAAATAGCGTATAATACTCGTGTAGAAGTAGACTTTATCGCATACGCGCCGTTACAAGCACTCGCAAGCTCGTGCTTGTAATTTTCGTCGCTAATGCGATAAAGTCTTTCTTATACACATGTATTATAATATACTATTTTAAGTTAAAATTTTCAGAAATTTAATTTTCCATATATTAATATGTACGAAATTGTGAGAATTTTTACAAACTTGGAGGGGTCGTAATACGTTTAAAAAAATTCTTTTTTAATCGTGTTTCTTTAGTTCACGTTAAATTGAACTATTATTATTCATCTAAATATTGTCAATGAACCAGCGGTCCGATCGGGCAGAATCCCCGATTGCATCCGCTTTGAAAATAATTTGAGTTATAAAAATATTTATAATGTAGATTTCGTAGATTTATGATTCCAAAACATAAAAAAATTACTTAAAAAAAACTTGAACCTATAAACTGTATAAATATTAGGTGCTTTCCATTTGTTGAAAAATACAGCTCCGAACAGTTCGCTACTATACAGGGTGTTTCAAATTCGAGTCTATGCATGGGGATCTCGGAAACCGTAAGAGATACGAAGGTGGTTAAATAGGGGCAAAGTTGTGCGATCAGGAGCCCAATATTATGACGTTAGGAAATCGCAGGTATTTTAATTACTTTAGAAGATATTCACAAAAAACTGAAATGTTGAAGTTTTGTTTTTATTTTTTCTTGACTTTATTAGAAGGAATATTTAAAAACAAACAACACTTCTTCATAGCCACTTTTTATTCTCTATCACGACCTACTATTAAAATTTGCGCACAACGTTTCGTCTCTGTGTAACTATCATCAACTTCATTATTTTAAATATGCAAAAAATTAACTATTCACATTTTTGAATAGCATTTTTAATTTTCTATTCAATGATGTATCTTACCACACTTCAACTTTTCAGTTGATTGGTACTATTGATATTCCATTTTTATTTAATAATTCAATGAATTTTAACATCGAGTAGGCTAGAAAAACAAATAAAATCCTTAACCGGGAATAACTTCTTAATTGGCTACTTGAAAAGTAGCCAACTTAAATCCTAATTTTTGCTTCATTAATTAGGCGGTTTTAATCGAAATAATGAACATATTTTTGGATTTAAAGTTTGATGCATCATTGAATAGAGAATTAAAAATACTATTCAAAAATGTTAATAGTTAATTTTTGCCATATTTAAAAAAATGAAGTTGATGATGGTTACAGAGAGACGAAACGTTGTGCGCAAATTTTAATAGTAGGTCGTGATAGAGAATAAAAAGTGGCTATGAAGAAGTGTTGTTTGTTTTTAAATATTCCTTCTAATAAAGTCAAGAAAAAATAAAAACAAAACTTCAACATTTCAGTTTTTTGTGAATATCTTCTAAAGTAATTAAATTACCTGCGATTTCTTAACGTCATAATATTGGGCTCCTGATCGCACAACTTTGCCCCCATTTAACCACCTTCGTATCTCTTACGGTTTCCGAGATCCCCATGCATAGACTCGAATTTGAAACAGCTTGTATATTTATGTACAGTGTTCGGACCTGTACTTTTCAACAAATGGAAAGCACCTAATATTTATACAGTTTATAGGTTCAAGTTTTTTTTAAGTAATTTTTTTATGTTTTGGAATCATAAATCTACGAAATCTACATTATAAATGTTTTTATAACTCAAATTATTTTCAAAGCGGATGCAATCGGGGATTCTGCCCGATCGGACCGCTGGTTTAATACATATTTTGAACTACCTAAGTCATTTTATCAAATATCGATGCTTTATAAACTGACTTCATTAGTTCTGGGCCCCGAAAAATTTAGATCCACCCCTGACATCCAGATCTCTGTTTTAATAAATTCGATAACTATATACAGGGTGATTTTTTTAAGTGGTACTAACATTGGGATCTCGGAAACCGTAAGAGTTACGAGGTTGGTTAAATTAGCAAGAAGTTAAATCATTAAAAGCATATTTTAATGATCTTTAAGAATACGTTTAGAAAATTCAAAAATTCAAAATGGTTTCCGAGATAATGCAGAAAAACTGAAAATTGGCAATTTCGTTTTTCGACTGTAATTTCAAAATGGCGTACTTTAGGACAGAAGACAATATTTGAAACAGTTAGATCAAAAATGTGCTCCTTACATCGATGTTTCCGACGAACGACTCTTTTGGCTATCTGAAACTTTTCCAAATTACATAAGAAGTATTAATTAAAACCTCATCTAAAGTACAGAAATTAAAGGGCTTAACTAGAGAAACAGAAGAAGCGCTGATTTTCACATCTCAAAGCACCTCTCAGTGCATTCAATATCTACTTCATGAATCTAAATTTTACTTTGTTCTTACAAGAGCATTTAGCTCAGACGCTATAGAATCTATGTTTAGTCACATTCGCATGGGAGGAGGATCACACGATGCTACAGATGCACGTAGAGCTCATTGTGCTATTCGTCAAATTTTAAGATCTGGAATTATAAAAGCTAGTTTTTCAGCGAATGTCCATACTGATGACGGATCATACTCTAGTTCTGTAGGTGTCGCTAAAAATGATCTTATAATCAACGAACCTTCTCAAATATGCGAATTGCCCGATGAAGTAAAAAACGAAATTCAACATTTACGAACAGCTTCAGACGAAACAGGATACGGTATAATAAGCCCATCTGTAGCAATGTTGGCCGGTTACCTGTTACGTACACTTGAAGAAAAAATTACCTGCTCATGTTTACAAGAAATTTCTGCAATTCAAAGTTATTGTTAGGTTTAATAATCCATTTGCGAGATAAAAGTTTTTTGCTATATCCAAATATATACTTCATCTCTTTAATTTACAAAATTTGCAATTTGGTGAAGAAGATTATTCCATACCTCACAAGTGATGAAAATGTTCTCAAAACTATATATTACTTACTAGTAGATTCCGTGCAGTTCTCATTTAAATGTTCAGATCACAGAGAGTTAATAACAGAAGTAATACTTTCAAAAGCAATTAAACTTCTGATGAATGGATATTCCAATACTCACACCGATTTAGCTCCCTATACAAATTTATATTCAAAGCCTTTGAGCCGAAAAGTGTTAAAATTATAGTTTAATTTTTGTTCTTTCTTTCAGGTACCTACACCTACATCATAAAAGTAAACGTCCCTATTCACAATGAACGTAAGCGTACGTAAGAGCTTACGTAAATCTGTGCAAATCAGTACATATTTGTGGAAATGTGAATATTAAAAATTTTCAAACTCTTCTAGGGATATCCCTGGATGGGTTCGAATTTTTTTATTTCAAATTTTCAAAAATATATACCGACATCCATAGATTTACGTAAGCTCTTACGTACGCTTACGTTCATTGTGAATAGGGACTTTTTTTTATATAATTAACTATAATCAAAAGAAGCAATTCTACACCAATTTGTTAAAAACGTTAATGGGAGTTCTGTAGGTACTTTTTTTAGGGTGGGAAGGTGGAACTCGACATGCAGCCACCTTCTCGTGGTGAGTTCTGGGTTGTTTTAACGAAACAAGCGAAGAGCTGCATAAAATCTAATTACATCACTTAATTTCTTAGAAAAAATAAATTTTTTAATGAATTTAAGAAAAACAGAGATTGATATAGAATTACGTTTTATATGGTTGTTATACGTAACATATCCAAAAAAGAAAAAATATGGCTGAGGATATTTAGACAAAGGTTATTTCAAAATTTTAACCTATTTTGGAATAGGAAGAAATGAAAAACAAAATTTTTTATTTTCACGCTTATAACAACTTCTCCCTTGTCTAAAAAGATAAAATTGCAAATAAGTAACATGGAGAAGTATCAGTTATAAGATACTACTTTTAAACAAAACTGATACTTTTCCGTGTTCTTTTTGTACTTTGTATGTACCTATTTAATTTATTGGGAATGTTAATATAATTTTTACAAATAAAAAACTCTCTTATTTATGTATTATTTATTTATTTTATAGCTCAACGTAATTTCTTTATGATACTTTTGGGTGCGGGGGTCGCCAGAATATGTAGCGCCGCCACTGGGTTTATAATATCAAATAATATTAATGTCGTTATCAATTAGACAGTGACAGTACTCCAGTTTAAAACATGTTATTACAGTTTCCATTGTTCCCTGATGCGCTAGTGCCTCTAGTTGCAATTTATTGGATTGGTATGACTTGATAGTAGCGAAAACTACGACAGATCAACGCAGACGACGGTCCATAGTAATGAGTTATGGTGGGTTTCCATTGTGCGTCGACGTCGTGCGTTTTTTATATTTTCACCGCTCTAATGGAAACCGAACTCGCGTCGTAAATTCGAGCGTTTTGCAGTAAATTGGTTAGTTCTTGACTAGGACGTATGGTGCCGCTGCGTTTAGAAACAATTCAAATAAATGGCGGTGTTAAATTTTGTAAGCCGACCAAGAACTCGTTATTAAATACTAGCAGGACCCGTGGGCTACGCCACACGCCTTTTAATTTAGCGGCTCCTTAGTTTGCAAAACCCTTGGCAAAACCTTTCAAATCTTAATTAGGTATATATGAGCCCAACATACTCTACAATGTAACAATAAATCGATATTGTGAAATTTGTGGGCATACGAATGTATGATAATAATAATATGTAGAAGCAAAAAAAGGCCGCTATGATGTCTATTAGGAAAAAGTTGGAAGCAGGTGCTTTTTATCTTGCACCACCAATGACGGCACCTCCACCACCGTTTCATCAGAACCGTTACCTCAGGAAACCCTCTACAACCACCTGCTTTAATTTTAAGTAGCACCGCCGTTTTAGGGACCTCTATAACCTCCCGCTTTAATTTAAATTGGGAGGCACGTGCACCACTAATGTAAACATTGCCGCCACCAAGCTCACCAAAATCCCCGTTTCAGGGCACCCTACAACCACCCGCTTTATTTTAATTGGGAGGCACATCCACCACCAATGATAGCACTTCCGCCACCGGAATTACCAGAATACCCTCGGGGCACCCTACAACCACCCGCTTTTATTTCATTTGAGAAATACGTGCACACCACTAACGCCACACCACCGCCACCGATATCACCAGAACGCCGCCCCAAGGACCCCTACAACCACCTGCTTAAATTTCAATTGGGAGGCAAGTGCATCACTAAAGTCAGCACTATATCGCCACCGAAAACAACAGAACTGCCGCCCCAAAAACCCTTACAACCACCCGCTTTAATTTCAATTGTGAAGCACGTGCACCACTAACGTCAGCATCGCCGCCACCGATATCACCAGAATCACCGCCTCAGGAACCCCTACAACCAACCACTTTAATTTCAATTGGCACGTGCATCACTAAAGTCAGCATCACCGCCACAGATTACACCAGAACTGCCGCCTCAGGGCACCCTTCAACCACTCGCTTTAATTTCAATTGGCAAGCACACGCACCGTTAATGACAGTACCGCCGTCTCAGGGAACCCTTTAACCACCCGCTTTCATTTCATTTGGGAGACACGTGTACCACAAACGACAGCACCCCCCCCCTCCCCGTATTACCAACACCGCATCCTCCGTGGCCCTCACAACCACCCGCTTTTATTTCAAATGTGAGGCAGTACATTTCTTCGCGAATTTGTTAAGAGTGGATTTTTAAAAGTAAAATTTGAAATATTAATTTTTATGTGTCAATAAATTATAGAATTTAACTATCTTGAAACCATAAAGGAACGCATTCAAAATTGATTTATAGTTCATGGTGCATTTCTGTATAACGTAGTTTTAAATTTTAGTTTTTGGGAGTTCTTTCACATTTTTGCCAATTTCTAAGCCCCCAGTTTACATATCGTAATCACACCTACCCTATGTTACCCACAGATGTACTGTCTACATGTAAAAAAAATAATTATTAAAATTGGTTCAGTGGTTCGCGAGATCTTAAGTAACGTACATACATATCCACAAACTTCTTACTTTATATATTAGTATAGATAAGCTTTGAACTCAATTTTGTCCATCATCTTGTGACATAATTTAACGAAAAATTATTGACACCCAAAAATAGTGTTTTCGTTTGTTTATTTATTGTTCTTTTTAAATAATTTTTTATTATTTTTTATCATATTTACATTTAGTCAATGATGAAAAACATTGTAATTGCTAAATATATAAATAATAAATAAATAATCAGAAATTATTAATAGCCTTTTATTAATAATTTAATTGTTTTGGAAAATTTTGTTAAAAGGTGAAATGTGGTATTTCGTTTGAACATGGCATTTTTTTTTAATGTTCGTTTGGAAGTATTTCACCCTCACTCGTGCTTTCTCTCTTTAGTCAATATTCCCGCAAACATCCAATACTTAAAATCGACCAATAGAGTTTTATATTCTTTTCTGACAGTAGTCCATCTTCGTTTTAATAGCGCCTTCTCTCTCTTTTCACAGCAAAAAGTTCAACACGGTCGAAGTTTGAAAAACGCCGCTATTTATTTCCCCCAAATAGCAAATGTCAAGGGAATTTGTTTTGTTTTATATTCGGCAATTTTTTTTTTTCAAAAATTTTTTTTTTAATTGCAATTTGGTTATAAAATTAAATACATTTTGATTGCTAAATATATAAATAATAAATAAATATTAAAAAAACACATAAATATGAAATAATTAATATTTATTTAACACCCTTGAATGCTTCTGACAGTAGTCTATCTCACTTTAAAATCGTGCTTTCTCTCTCTACTCACAGCTAGAAAAATGTTCAACTTCTGCGGTGCTGCAATTATATTCCCGCAAACATCAAATATTTAAAAATCGACCAATAGAATGTCGCGACGCCATAACGCGCAACGCTCAATGGAAACCCACTATTAGATATCTCTCTATGAAGTTGCAGCAATCGCTATTTCTGCTAATTTTCGAAATTTTAACCTTCATCGAGCGCGTCTAAAAAAATCACATTACCGCTCGCATGGGCGGCAGTTTGGCCGCCTATGATTTTTCATTGTTTTTATGAGTTTTCTTCATTATAAATGCATGATTGGAATTATTTAGGATTAATTAACTTTGAAATAACATAAAAAGATACATTTTTGGCCAAAATTTTTTATTAAAATATAAAATAGAATATGTATTTAAAATTTAAAATAAAATAAAAACATATTTTTAGCACAAAAAATTGTAATTTTTAATTATTAATGCATAATAATAAAATAAAAACATTTAATCAAGTTCTAAAATCAATCTAGAGCAGAGGTTCTCAAACTGTGGTACGCGTACCACTGGTGGTACGCAGAGCATCTCAAAGTGGTACGCAAGCCCCACGCAAAGATACGCGATAAGATAATGTAATATGTAAATGTCATCGTTACAGAAAGTTACAAGGTTCTAATTTCTCCTTGCTTGTTTCAAGCATGCAGCACCATCCTTCTCACTAAGTGTTTAGACATTACCTAAACGTTGACATTGTTTTTATAATTACATATACATAAATAATGGACACTTTCAAAAACGATTGTCAATTCACATTATTCCAAAAATTAGATACATCCCCTATCTATCCTAATAGAACTTTTCGAGCCGATTTTACAATTGAGGCGCAACAGCGTTTTAAATTAAACTTCGGTTGAACCTGAGTTCAAGACAAATTCGTATTGTAAAATCAGATCAAATGTAGTTTACCGTAGTAAAACTGAAGTTTTGTTAAACTGTAACTAAAATGTGTTTGTAAAATCGGCCCTAAGAGTCATATCTTAAGCTCGCTTCAGCTAAACCGGGTATGAACCTGCATGAGCGCATGCGCTGTAAATCTATCATAACGTAAACGAGCTACGGCGCATGTGCCCATGCGGGTTTATACCCAGTTTATCTGGGACCAGCTTAAGCCATGATTGTAAAATCGACCCTTAGTGGTACGCAACTGACTCTTAGTACACATAAGTGGTACGCGAAAAAAAAAGTTTGAGAACCCCTGATCTAGAGTATATAAAATTAATGCAATAGTAAATAAAAAAGTTGTCACTATACCTCGCGCTAGGCGGCAGGTTGGCCGCTTTTTGACCCCTAGCTTGTTTGAGGCCCTACCGAAGAGGAATGCATGGGTGTATAATCAGATGGTTGGCATGGTCTAGTGGGGGGAATAGTTATAGGAGAATACAAGCTATTCCCAGCTCTCCCATGTTCCTCTAGAAGAAAATTAGCAAGAAATTGAAAAAAGGCGGCCAATTTGCCGCCTACGCGAGCGGATGAAGGTTAAACTTACATTTCTGGCGTTATACCGGGTGTAAACGAAATCAGACTCACCTCTTTAATTTTTTTATCTTTGGAGATATCGAATCGATCTGAAATTTTAGGACGTTAAATAACTTCTAATTTTGAGTTGATGTGCCATAGTGAAATGTTTTCGGCACTTCCGGTTTCACCGGAAACGACACCAACTTAGCTTTTTTAAATAGAACACAATATATATTTTTACTTTTTTGAATTTAGGAAGTCACTTTTAATCTATTCTGTTATTTTGAAAAAAAAATATTAAAAAACAAAAAAAAAATTCGTAAATTTAGTTTCACATCTAGGTATTAGCCGTGACCAGCATAATACAGATTGGAGAAAATTTTTAGAGACATAGGACAGTTCTATACATTTATTTAAACGTTATAATAATAAATATATAATTTTTATACATATGGGTCTAATATAAATAGTAGATTGTTTGATTAGGAGTAAAAATGTCACTTTTTTTAGGCTAGTCAGTAGGGCTTGTCAGACGAAACGAAGTTGAGTCTGACAACTACTGACCAGCCAAAAAAAGTATTTTTACTCCGTATGAAACATTTAATTTTTTCTTCAAAACGAAAAACGAAAAATAAAAATTTTTGAAGTGTCGCCATCTCTTGAAAATTATTTGTAGTTCAATTGTCAAATATTTTTAAAAATTAACTTTAACTTGTAAAAAGAAGCTAATTATTAAACGCAACGAATAAATTATAACAGAAAATTTATAAAACATTACCTTTTTACATTACAAATGAGAAATGAGCTTAGAAATATCAAATGAGCTTAGAAATATCATTTTACGTTACAATTTGTTGTAAATATTTAGGGTTAGAATTTACTTTTACCTCCTAGGACGCAAAAGTTCACTTTTACCTCCTAGGATGTAAAAGTAGAACTTTAACCTTACTTGTTCTGTAACAAAATGTCAACTTTTTTTGACGTTTGAAGAAAAAATAATTTAATATTTCTGTTTACTTTATTGCTAATTTATATTTTAATTTCGATGAAGAAATACAGAAAAACATATATGGAGTCATCGGGTTTAGGCCTCCGTACTGTTCCCCCAGCGTCCCGGGTGAGTGGTAGCTGCTCCACAGTGGCCCGAAAGGCCGCTGTGAAGTCTAGTCCTTCGCAGAACCTCGTTGGCCCCCCGTAATTTCTTTGTGTTTTAGACTCAAATTTGCGCTTTACAACCTTGATTATTCTGTAAAAAGTATCAAGTTTTATTGATGTTTGAAAAAAATAGATACAAAAGAATGTGAAATTATTAATAAGACCTTTTGCTTGTAATTTGAATTATCGGGAAAAGTTTGATTTTAAAGTAGAATATAAAAGTCTTTGATTAAAATCAATATTTTAATATTTCAGTAAATAATTTTTTGCTTTGTTTTATATTGTTCACATATTGACTAACAAGCAACAAGCTGCCTCACAATGCCCTAGATGGGCCTCTCTCAGGGATAGGCCTCCGCTAAACCTCGTTAGTCCCCCACGGTAATTTCTTTGTGTTTTTCAGGAAATGAAGAGGAAAAGCTATGTTCTTTAATTTCGTTTGTTATACAATAGGATGTTGAATTCGTGTTATTATTAACTACAAATAGTCGTTTATTTTGGTTAAACATAATTGTTTGTTTTGGGTATGTCTACTAGTATTATTTGCATTTGAGCCTACTCCTTTTAACTGCTGAGCTACGCTGCTAGAGAACTTTTACTAAGGACCAAATTTGGGCCTTACAACCTTACTTATTCTGTAACAACGTGTCAAGTTTTATTGATGTTTGAAGAAAATAGTATTTTCTGATACAAACAAAAGGCAATGAAATTATTAATAAGAGCTTTTCCTTTGCTTTATATTGATCATATATTTAACAAGCAACAACTAAAATTTTAACAAGACAAATCATTTCTCATATTCTAAATAAAAACAACATAATAATATTTAGAAAATAGGGAAATAGTGCTTGCTAACAAAATGACGGGAGGTCATTTAAGAGCGCTGTCAAAATACATACTTAGTGGTCAAATTAAAGTTTTTTGCACAATGATACGTTCGAACATGTCGCCTTGTTAGTGCAAGACTGTATTAACTCATAATTTAAAGTATTGTAGAAAATTAGATTCTTTGTTTCGATATTCTTTGTAACGATAATTTTGTTGTTTTTTTTTATAATGAGAACTTTTAATGTTTAGCATTGTTGTATGAGGTATACTTTGTATTTACTATATTCTTGTAGCCTGTTATTGGCCTTTATGGCTGTTGGTCGCTGGAGAATTAGACTATTATTTTTTTTATGAAAATAGAGCTAAAAAGAATAATTTTGGCTATTTTAATTTCTCTGGATCTTCAATATTAAGCCCAAAATTAATTTTTAAAAGTGCTTTAACCAAAAAAGGTCGTTCTTATTCATGTTTCAACAGCGCCCTACAAAGCGAGTGAGATATAATACGGTCGAAAGTAGTTAAAAAGAGATAGACAATGCGGTTGTTTTTTTCAAAAATGTAGTTAAAAGTGATGTGAAAAATCGAATTTTATTATATTTTTTATTCAAGTTGTCAGAAAACTGACGGAAGTATTACATAGGTTATGATTTTTCTGACAGTTTTATGAATAAATTCTGTTTTCCACTGGTTTTTCAAATTTGATTATAAAAATTCATGTAAAACCGTATTTTTTATTATACGATTTTACACATCACTTTTAACTACATTTTTGAAAAAAACAACCGCATTGTCTATCTCTTTTTAACTACTTTCGATCGTATTATATCTCACTCGCTTTGTAGGGCGCTGTTGAAACATGAATAAGAACGACCTTTTTCGGTTAAAGCACTTTTAAAAATCAATTTTGGGATTAATTTACGAGTTATAGAAAAATGAAAAATAATTGTTAAAGTGACAACTGAAGTAATCATTTTGCATGTGTAAAGGGATGACTTTTTTGCCTCATAGGCCAAAATTGATTTAAAATTTTGTAAAGGGATGACTTTTTTGCCTCATAGGCCAAAATTGATTTAACTTGAATAATAAAAACTGAATAAACTTTATGTGTATTTTAAAGAAACCTATTAGAAATTATCAAATTTTCTTTGACTGCAAGTGGGGTCACTTTTAACATTATCTTCTTTTAATAATATCGATTGACCGCAAGTGAGACGATAATTGTTCTGACCGCAAATGGCATGACCGCAAGTGGCATTATTTCCATAAGCCAACATGCTAAAACATTTCTATACACCAGTCACACGCTGGGGTCACAGAGCCCCCCTCTAGGCATAATTTCAGCTTGTTTCTAAATTAATAAATATCTACTTTAGGCTGGTATTAGACTATCAAAGATGTTTGACAAAGTTCTTTTATGAAAGCTCTTTGATGAAATATTTGACAGTGTAATAGAGTTCATCAAATTTATTTTATAAAAGATAACTGGATGATCGTATATTTGATCAAATATGTGAGCAATTATAGTAGTGAGAAGGGGAAAGATAAATTTAACTGGGCTCTGTTGCTGCAAGAAAATTGTTGATTTCGGAGTAAGAATTATATAAAATCTGAAATGTTATATAATTATGAAGTGATTTAAAATTTGTAAGGCCCGACGCTAATTACCTAAATTTTTACTCCTATTTTTTTTTACAAAATATAAATATCAATTTAGTAATGACTCGTGTTGGTAAAAAATTAAAAAAAAGGGGAATATATATTCGCACTTTGGAAAAACCGGTGTTAACTTTGGACTAACAAACTATAAAAGGATAGGTTTCCACTTTGGGTATGATACATTTAAACTTTGGACTAACAAACTAAAAAATGATAGGTTTGCACTATGAACATGATACATCTAAACTTTGGACTAAAAAACTACAAAATGATAGGTTTGCACTATTAGTATGATTCATTTAAACTTTAAGCTGGTTACTATGAAATGATAGGTTTGCACTTGAATCAGGTTTATCTATTTTAAACCTCCTACCACAAAATAATAAGTTTGCATTTTTTACAAGGTTTTATTTATTGGGTATTTATTTAATATATTGTAATACACTCACGGTCACAAGTTCCCCCCCTACATTACTATGTAACGATGCAGAATTTTATCCAGATGCTGGACCAAAATACTGGTACAGTATTACAGCATCTTGGAAATTTTGTATCGTTTAAAGCAGCTACTTGCCATTTTTTTTACTTTAGTTTTTCCCTAGCGCCGCCCCTGAGATCAAAATGGAGATAAACTCGATACGCCCTTGTTCAGCTCTTTAAGCGATTTTATTTGAGCCCAATCTCGAAGAGATTGAATGAGAATTACTCAATTTAAATTTTTATATTTTATTATCAGTCTTATCGTTCATAACGCAGCTGATTTCGGTTAACTCCCGTACCAGGCTATCTAGAGCTTTCCTTTAATTTTTAGTGTGACTCTGGGGTCATTTTTAACCTTTTGTAATTTGATTCAACCTTATCACTTCATTATTTCCTAATCTAAATTTTTTAATTATAAGTTTGTAAAATAATTGAATGTTTAAATTTAAATTTATTGTTAAAACACGTGAAGTGTTATAGTTAGTGATAGGATGTAGTTAGTGTTTTTTTTCTTTCACTTTCTTTATTAATTGACATCCCTGAATATTTTACAGCCCTTAATTAATTTTTAATAATTACTTTAAGGATGAAATTTTTATTGATAATTACAAATTTTATACCGATGTTCTTGTAATTTTAGTGCGGTTCCATTGAGCTAATTTTTATACTCGAGCTCGGACTAATTACAAAGTTATTAATTTATTTTTAATAATTAACTGATAGTCGCTCTTTGATTCAATTCCTTTTGCTACTTTCCTATTGGTTGTCGAGTGAATCCGAGTTGGTCGCCGGGTTTGCAATAAAAGCTCCCACTCCATTTTGATAACGGACTTCCTGCTTCACCATCGTGGTGAGCGGAAGCGCGCTTGTGTTATATTTCCCCTCATTCAATTTCCCCTGGACTTCCACCTTCACCATCGTGGTGAGTGGAAGCGCGCTTTGATTAATTTTTCACCTCATTCAATTTCCCCTTGCCTTCAGCAAATCCGTGTTCAATAAGTCATTTTTATTAATTCTCCCTTGCCTTCAGCAAACCCGTGTTCATTATTTATTTTATTTTATTCCTTTTTAATTATTTTTTTTCCGTGTTAAATTAATTAATTAATTTAATTTAATTAATTAATATTTATTTAATTTTCCTTTGCCTTCAGCAAACCCGTGTCCGTGTTTACTCTAAGGTCTAGTGGTCTTATCTTGAGGTCTGATTAGGTCTCTAGAGGAGGTCTGTTGGTCTGGAGAAACACGCAGCTTCCGTGTCTTGTTAGTTAGGTCTGTTGGTCTCACTCAGAGGTCCTTTCTGGGTCTTAGAGTGAGGTCTAGTGGTCTAGCAACAAGAATTCAAACCCGTGTCTTGTCCGTTAGGTCTGTTGGTCTCACTCAGAGGTCCTTCCTGGGTCTTAGAGTGAGGTCTGGTGGTCTAGCGACAGGAATCACCCTCTCTGCTTTGTCCATTAGGTCTGTTGGTCTCACTCAGAGGTCCTTCCTGGGTCTTAGAGTGAGGTCTGGTGGTCTAGTGGCAAGGATCCCAGTCCGTGTTCCTTTTAGGTCTGTTGGTCTCACTCAGAGGTCCTTTCTGGGTCTTAGAGTGAGGTCTGGTGGTCTAGAAGGGAGCCAAGTCCGTGTTCTTTTAGGTCTGGTGGTCTCACCCAGAGGTCCGTTGTGGGTCTTAGAGTGAGGTCTGTTGGTCTAGAAGGAAGACTATTCCCGTGGCTGAGTCATATTCACATCCTAGAGTTATATTGTGTTAGTTAGCCAAACGAGATATTTTTTTTCCTTACTAAAGGTTTTTTTTGTTTTCTTATTTTATTTTGTACTTGTACCACTTAGGTACTTAGAATTATTTTTCTTTTATTTAATAAATATTTTGTTTTTGTTTACATCCGCAGTGTGTTTCATTTCTAGCTACGAACCCCCCTGTCTCCTACTGAGCGATGGTAGAGGGATATTTAGTGCAACACCCGATTTTCGGTGTTACAACTATACATTACAAAAACATAGATAAATAATTTAAAAAGTGTTTAATGTAAGTATACAGTATGCAATACATATTGCAAAAGTATATTGCGCATAACAAGTATTTAACATAAAATATCAAGTATTAATTACACAAGTAATTACAAGTATAAGTATTGAGCTAAGTATTTAACATCAGTATTATACAAATGACCTAAAGTATTATAGGAAATTATTTACGCTTTAGAATACATACCTAGATCTAAATACTTTTGAAAAGAAATAACAAAACATAAAAAGATTTTAAACTTTTAAGTACTGTACGAAAAATAACTTACTATTGAATGATCAGAGCCTTTTTGGATAGAGTAGGTCGCCCCCTCTTTCTCTTAAGACCAAGAGGTACACTTTTTGCTTCAATTGGTACCTTTTCTAGTCCCAATATCACTAGCACACCTAAAGAATGTTTGCAAACGTATTGTTTTAAAAACACTGAGCAAGTACACAGAGACATTCTTTTATCATTTTCGATATAGATAGTTATTTTTATCATCTTCTGAGATTGAAGAAATCTATCAAAACATTCCCACTGCAAATGCGTTTCTTTCCAGATTTGCACTTCTTCTTCAGTTAAGGTACTAGTTGCATTTACCGATTTCGTATAAAATATGGTCTTACTATCATCTACTTTTTCTTCAAACATTTTCGGTTTTAGTTTCACCCACTGATAAGCATCAGTCCAAATTTTTGTTGTTAATTTAATTGTTGAAGCAAATAGCTTGCAATTAGGGTTTTCCGGATTACGTTCAAATGACCATTTTTCAACTAAAGAAGTTCTCAAAACTTCCATAAATTGACCCACTGGAAGCCGTTCTCTCAATGTGGGTTCTTTTTTTATAACGGAGTTTGTTGATTCTAGTCCATTATTAGTGCTTGGAAATTGATTACACGCACCTTCATACCAAAATCTATGCACTCCGAGCCATGTCTTTTCGAAATAATTTACGAAGTCTTTTATTATTGGGTTAGAGTCACCCACATTATTCCATTTTTTTAAAAATAGATTTGTTGCGACTACAAAGGTATCATCGTCAGTACAAAGTTGCAGAGCATGAAGGTCTCTATTAATTTTATGTTTGTCTTTTAGATTTCGAATCATTGACTCAATGTTTTTTAATACATGAAAAAAACATTGTAGTCTTCGAAGTGGCGTTCCAAATACCGTTTCAAACCCATTTGTTATTGCCATACTTGCATCTCCAAGCAACACATTTGGATCCCAAGCAGTTTTGTATATTTGGGAACAGGATTTCTTCATGGCATTGAAAATAAAAGCGAAATCTTCTTTTGCCTCTCCATAACAAACACCCACGGCAAGTGGGTGAAACACGCGGCACAAGTCGGAGGTTCCCACTATTAGTACCGGATAACCTTGCCAAATTAATTTATAGGTTGCATCAGCTTGGATTTTTTGAGTTGATAATGCCATTTGCAAAAGTCTTTTGGATGACAATACAATTTTGAAATCCTGTCTCTGTGAACTCGTGTCATCACTGTCAATTTCTATCTTAAAATCCAACACAAATGGCTGATCTTCATTTGATGGAATTGCTGCATTTTTACTGCACCAATTTTGCAGTTCTCCTGCTGAGATAGTCGCACATCCTAGTATTTTTTAGCGTAATGAAGTTAAAAATGTTTTGAGCTGTGACTTTACAGGTGGTATTTCATTTCTGCTACGGAAAGCTGCAATGATGGCGTTGGGCTTTTTAATGCCGTCACTATATAGTTGACGCACTAAAAACTTAGCCGATGATGAAAGCCCCCTAATTTTCTCACAATGATTGGCATGTTCCTCTCCTGTTTTAAAGAGAGTCACTTTCATAGATTCACTGTGGTATAATAAATATATTCCTGCGGGACATTCATTTTTTCTATATTTACCGTCTACACATCTAAAGGTGACCCTTAACCCTTCTGTTGTGTTAAAAGAAGTTGTTTTCTTCCAAATAAATTGTTTTTTTATGAATTCCTCTGCTTCTTTAGAACTATTAAATATTTCTTTTTGGTGCCACACGTTCGTTTTTGGGGGCTTTCTTACTTTGACCACACTAAGCGTGTCTGATTCCTCTCCAGAAGAATAATCATTAACAATAAATAATTCTTTACACACACTCATGATAAACTACAAAAACTTTTTAAAATTTACCGTTGTAAATAAAAACATAACCTATACACGCAAATAATAAGATTCCTTCATAGTGCGCATGCGTCCCATGCGTCAAAGTCATGTCAAAGTGCAATCTGTCATTTAGAAAGTGGAAAAGAATTCTTCTAAAGTTGATATTTATTATAGCACGTGGTAACTATTGTTTTACAGTTGAATATATTTTTATTTTTAGTGCATCCTTTTTCTATAAAGTTGAAAATATATTTTAAATGTTCTATGCTTCCTTTTAAAAGCGTTTTTGGTCTATTTTAAAGTGTGAAAAAATCTGACCCAAAAAAAAACACAATTTAAAATAGTTCTTTAAGTAGTACATAATAAATTTAAGAATAATAAAATTTGAATTTTTAGTTGGATCAAAGATACGTGCATGTTGTATATTTGATAAAATATTCGACAATCAGTCGATAATATTTAACTAGCGAAATGGCGATCTATCAACTTTTTTATTTCAAGAGCAGTATTATACAGGGTGTATTGCATTTTCGACATTTGTTATATACTTATACTTCATTCAAGGAGACGAGATAGTGAATGTAAACAAACAACCCGCGTGTTGTGCACGTGAACACTTCTGTTTAGCGCTGTGATTGGCTCTAACGTATAAACTTATTTTAAGCTTGTTGCATGGTTACCTAACTGCGTTGATGTGGATAACTCATATTATAGTGGCAATTAGAGCTGGGACAATTACAGGAAAAATGTAATCGATTATAAATAAATAAATAAATGATTGAGACAACTTTAACTAAAGGAGCTTTTAGGGAATTATTATGAAACCGGCTGTTATTAATAATTTTTGAAAAATTTACACCGTATTTAATTTAAGTTTACGTAAAACCGCGCTCGTGAGAACATGCACGTGCACGTGAACATTACATGCAACACTATCTCGTCTCCTTGAATTTAGTATAGTTAGGTAATTATTTTTTAAAATTAACAATTTTTAATTTTAAATGGTATAATTAATTTTTTATTTAAAATCTAGTAAAAAATAATTCATTTTGTTGAAATAATATATATTTATACCGTGCGCGCCAAAAGTATGGAACAATTGAAATAGTTTCTTCCCGATAGGAATATCAAAAAACGGTTAAATTCAAGAGATTGAATTTTGTTAATTATTAATGTATTTACTTTTTGTAATTGCCATTTTTTTATGATCTGATTGGTTCATAAAAAGTTAGGGGTGTAACATCGAGGGAAGAGCATCTAACTCCCTCAGAAGAATCATATCGTTTTTTTACTGATTACCAGGTTTTTCCTTACATTAAGAAAAGCATATTACATAAAGGATCCCGCTCAATCCTTATGGAAACTGGTTCCAGGCTAATTTTTCGTAAATTTTAATATGTTGTACATTAGGGCCATCAGCTGATCAAAAGTCTTCATAAACCGATAGGCGCAAAGCTCTAAATTTAATTTTCGTTATGTTTCATTTTCGAGGGGGTTAAATTTAACGTTGTTGGTGGTTTAATTAAATGTTATTAGATTGTATCAACAAATATCGCGTTTTGTGATTTCTTTTTATTTTTGATGATTGATAAAATCAAAATGTTTAACTCAATATATTTTTTAAATATACCGGGTGTATATTTAAAATACCCGGAAGGGTATTAAAATTAAAATTTAAATGCAAAATATTAATGATATTAAAATGCCCGGAAGATTATATAATCGTATATATACGTATACTATTAGCTAAGGAAGCTGCAAGAAAAAATTAACGCATGCAATTATAATAGTTCTCCTCGAGTTGCACTTCTTGAAACTTTTTTTACATAGACGTATAATACCAATGTGTGGGGGTCCAAATCCAATTTACGGATAAAACTTGCTTTTTTAAATGGGATACCCTGTACATTATTGCATATTTAGATTATTCTTTAGACAACGATCAAAATTATATACGGGTTTGGGTCTGTAATGAGTCTACCTCAAGATACTACTCATTTTATGCCACCTATAAGTCAAAACATCACATTTTGCATGACCAGACCCATCAAAGATCCATTAACCTCTATATCATTGTAATCGTTATTCAAAAGAGAATCCAAATATGCAATAATATATTTATCAAGCGTCCCATTTAAAAAATCAAGTTTCATCTGTACCTTGTAAAAGGACCACTATGTATATTTGTATATGTAAAAATATTTTCAAGTCCAGCTCTATGACAAATATTAGGTACTTTGTGGTTAATTTTTTCTTGAAACTTCTTTAGCTAATCCTTAGTAACCTTTTGTACACGCTAAGTTAGAACACCCAGTATAATTGCAAAAAAAATATTGAGTTAAACATTTTGATTTTACCAACCATCGAAAGATAAAAAAAAACACAAAATGAGATATTTGTTGATGTAATCACATTTAATTCAACCACCAGCAACGTTAAATGGATTACGAGATTAGTAAAAAATATCCTTGGTCTACAAATTTATAAACTTAAAATTAATTTTACGTGCACTTTGGATTTTGCAAAAAATTTAAAGTCAGAGACTTTAAAGTTTCCCATTTTATTAAATGGGAAAAATAGATGGCTCGTGCGGAACCTCTAAACATTAAAATATAGAGCTGAAAATTTTACATAATTTTTTTCGAAGCCTTTAAGGGGGGGGGTGACCTTCTTTTGGGAATCACCCTGTATGTACCTAAATATTTTTAAAATGTTAGTCAAATAATTATGTATTACTACGCCGAAATTGGTTTTGATATCCCGAATGGTTAAGGAGCAATCCACACAAGTAAACAGCCATTGTGTATAAAAAAGAAGTGGAATCGGGTTAAGAAGTCAAAGCAAGCGAGAAATAAAAGTGGAGTAAGTATTTAAAATACATATTTTTACGATATAAACTATGATCAAATATCTTTGAAGTAGTGTAATACCTACCTCCACGTTCATCAAAGAAATTTAATAAAATAAATTGTTCCAAATAATGTTATCAAATTCTTTGTCAAACATCTTTGATAGTCTAATACCAGCCTTAGGAAACTTCAAAACTTTCCCTATTTTCCAAATATTATGTTGTTTTTATTAAAAATGTGAGAAAATGTTTTTGTTAAAATTTTAGTTGTCGCTTGTATGTTGATCAATATAAAACAAAGGAAACAATTATTTACTGAAATATTAAAATATTGATTTTATTGAAGGGCTTTTTTTTATTTTACTTTAAAATTAACTTTTCCTGAGAATTCAATTTACAAACCAAAGCTCTGATTAATAATTTTACGTCCTTTTGTATTTTCTTCAAACGTCAATAAAAGTTGACACTTTATTATTAAATAAGTAAGGTTAAAATTGTACCTTTTTATACTAGATAGTACAAGAAAGTAAATTCTAACCTTGCTTATATTGATTATGCCCTTAATATTCTATTTTAGAGTAAAAATGAGATTTCCAGGTTATTTTACTATCAGTGGCGTAACTAAGAACATGAGAGTGCCCTCCCCTTCCCCTCATAATTTTTTCACTTTAACAACAATGAAAATTTATTTGAAAGTTTCAAAGCATTTCAAGATAGAGAACATTGTTCTGTCTTTTAACAAATAGTAGGTACGTTCAAAGACGAAGGTTTGGAAAAAATATTTTTGATTTTCTTCACGATCGGATTAAATGACAACCCTTACAAGAGTTCTCATTGCCTATGCACTTTTTAGCAGTTAAGTTGCACCTGGAGAATCTCAATAATGGCAAGTCGATTCTACTCGTCAATTATTCTTTTCCTTTAACAAAAAACTTTTTTTATTACTTTCGTGCAATGAGCGTGCATGAATTGCGCACTATTTTACCTGGGAAATAATTTTACTACTCGAATTGGGCACCAACCGTAAAAGTAAAGAACTTTGAACTACTCGATTTGCGCACTTTTTACCTGAACTACTTATCCCTTTTTCCAAGACCCAAATTTTTCAAAAAGTAGTTGTTATATTTTTTCCAGAATATGTTACGCGCAGCGTAATAGGCAAATGGAACAGAAAAATAAGTAAGAAAACAGCACTCAAGTTGTTATAATATTTATTGTATAAAATAAAAATAAAAATAATAAAAACAATAAAACAATAAAAATAGCCTAAACATTTAACAAATTCTAAATTAGATATTTTTTTGTCTCGTTTTTCAATAATTTTTAGATCTAAAAATGTATGTCGTTGTCTTGTCTTAGGGTCTTTAATGCGGTTTGGTTCATTCAAACTTTGTAGTTTAATGTAAGTGTCAGTCTGCATGTCCGTCAAAATTTTTATAAATAAATAGAGTGAAGGGTGGTTATTATAAAAATTGCTATTAAATTTTGAATGGAACGATTCGCAGCAATTAGTGGTTCTTACCAAACTAGCACTGCATTCTGCCCAAATATGAGGAGGAAATGTTGAATTTTCTTCAGTGTAGTTTTCGATAAGATAATCGCTAAATTTTTCTATCTTCGCATTTTTTGGTCGAATGCTGACGAGATCAAACACGAAGCAATCCGAAACTTCGTGAGATCCTAGAAATGGTAAACCGAACACATAGTTTAGCCACTTAGCCATTTCCCTTCTTCGCTTGCAGCATCTCGATATTCAGTTGTCAATCCAAGCTGCTGAATTTTGCGATACCAGCTTTGGGCGAGATGAAATCGGCATCCTATAAGGCGAACTTGCGGCCAAACTGTAAGCAAGGCATTGTGAATACTTATTTCGAAATCGACAGTTATGGATTTTGGATTTAAGTTTAATTGTAAATCGTTGCACTTTGTTTTTAGAATTATAAATGCTTCTTCATAAGTACTTGTTTTTTTATTAGGCAAAATACAAAATGCCAACGGGATGTAATGTCCATTTGACAGCACATGTAACGTAAACATTTGCAGAAAATAATTTAGACAGCATCTAAAAGTTCCATCTAAATAGATATTTTCGGCCTCGCAAAGAGCACGCAAATTGGTAACACACGAAAATAACACAATATTTTTCTCGACGCTGGCTTCAATGAGAAAATTTTCGCCTTTAATCGTTTTGCACTCAGTAGTCTGTATAATATCTATGGTTTCTTCTGCTGATTTTGGTAGCCTCCCTTGAGTATTTTTCCTCCCATAATACGCGTTGTTCCTTATATAAGTAACGTCACGGCTTGTTAAAGTTGCCATTTCCGAAACATGATGTTTTATAACAGAATGGAAAATCTTCGACGGTTTTTCCGTAATATCTTCTTCGGCTTTTCTTTTCACACTGTTGCTAACTATATTTCTATTGATGACTTTTGCATCTGGTTCGTGGTTGTGCTTTAACTCACTTCTCGAAATCAGATTTTCTTTTCCCAAAGTCCACAGTCTAGCCGGACAGTTTTTCTTACAGCATCGCCAAAATGCCTCGTTGCTTTTAATTAAAACTTTGCAAAATGAAAATTTTGCATTTTCTACTATTAAAACCTGCTTTCCTCGTTCACTAAAAGCCACTTTCACTTCCATATTGCAAAGAAAATACTAAATTTAATATTTGTCCTCTAAAGTGTGAGGGTGGAAATATGCATCTAACGGTAAGTACTATTGAAAATTTTGGTTCTTATTGGTCAAATCAACTTTACCGGTAAATAAGAGAAAATTATAATGCGAAGTCGAGAAACGTTGTTGTTCTTTTGATAGTTACAAGAATTTGTATTAACAAATTGTATGGGTGAATTTGAAGCAAAAGATTAAGATTATATTCAAAAGATAAACCGAAAATATACCTGCAACATACAAGTGCGCAATTCGTGTAGAACCCTACGGCCAAGCGAGGGTTAACAGGTACAAGGATTAAAAAAGTGCGCAATTCGTGCCCGCCGCGTGCAATACAGGGTTATTCAAATTCGACCGGCACCATGGGGATCTCGCTTATTTGAAGAGATAGAGAAACGGTTAAATTAGGGCAAAGTTGCAGAATTTTAGGCCCATTAATAATCTGAAAAGAAAACTGCTCTCGCTGCTTTTGTTTTTGAGCTATTGACAAAAAAACAAAAAATTGACTTTTCGTTTTTTGACTTTATTTTCCTTATTATCAAAAATTTTTAAAATCTGACCGATCTTCTCCTAAGCCATTTTATATGCTACACCCGATTCCGAAAACACATTTGATGTAAAACGTTTCGGTTTTCTGGAATCATCATCAACTTTAGTTTTTTAAATAGGCGCAATCTTTTGTTTTAGCACCATCTCATAGAACCTTTTTTGCTGATTTCAAAAATGTATATCACTTGAGTATTTATTTTTAAATTTTGTACTCAAATAAGCTAATTTGTTAATAAAAATTGAGGATCAAGCTGCTCTAGAATAAAAACCAAAGCCGGTATAACAAAACATAAATCCGTGCTTCGATTACAACCCGAGATTTTGAAATTTAAAAACCTTTAACAAGTTTTTAAAGTTTTTATTTCCTAAATTATGAACTACATTAATCATTGTTTACTCGGTTATTTTTGTAATAAACACAAAAAAAGAAATAAAATTAGTCGTAATCGAAGTATGGATTTATGTTTTGTTATACCGGCTTTTGTTTTTATTCTAGAGCAGCTTGATCCTCAATTTTTATTAACCAATTAGCTTATTTGAGTACAAAATTTAAAAATAAATACTCAAGTGATATACATTTTTGAAATCAGCAAAAAAGGTTCTAAGAGACGGTGCTGAAACAAAAGATTGCGTCTATTTAACACTTAGAGTACCAAGGAAAAAACTATGCGAGAAGTACCAGCCGGGTCCAACGGACCCGAGTGTACATTAAACGCAATAATAATACGTGTATTTTCATTTTTTTGAAATTTTTTTTTAATTTTCGTTTTTATGCATTTATTTTGTTTATATGTTGATAAAAAAAAATTGATAATTCAATTTCACCCTTCTTGAATTTCGCTTATTTCACTATCACTCTGAGTATTTATTTCTACTATTAATGCGGTTTACACGTAAAATGATACTGCACTTTTGGTTAATGAAATAAAACTCGGCACATAGTTTACTGGAACCATATTGGGTAATTTTTTGCAATGAGAATTAAAAAATATTCGATGGGGGCTGCTGTACACCCCCTTTAATGAGGGCTATACATGGCAAATACCTCAGCTACGTTGCACTTTTTGTTAATAAATGGAATGAAACTCGATACATAATGTTTACTGGAACCATATAGAGTAATTTTGCCCAATAAGACCAAATAAATATTCAAGGGGGTGCTCCACATCCTCTTTTTTCAAAATCTGATATTTACCGTACTTTCTTGTGAAAAGATCTGATATTGGCGGATATTGGCGGCATCTTGTCGTGAAAAGTATTGTTACCCTACATTTTAAGGGTGTCGAATCGATCTGTGACCATTTGGAATCCATCTGAGTAACTCCATGGGCTTATAATCGCCATTTTTGCCTCTACAGTGCTGTTAAAAACAATCTTTCAAAAATTTTGAAATCATGCCAGTAAAGCATTGTTTATCAATATTTTTTTGTCTCATCGTACAGAATATGGTTCCAGTAAACTATCTACCAAGTTTAATTTCATTAACCAAAGGGGCAGTATCATTTTACTGGACCCCTTTTAGAAGAGCATTTTTACAACGCCGATGAGGAAAATAAGGGCTTTGCACCCAAGGGGTGCTCAAACGAATTCCGTATGGTCACAGATCGATTCAGCGGCCCCGATATATACGGATTCATCCAAAATATTTAAAAAATAACGGCAATTCCATTAAATATAATCCATTTATATGTACGGGTCCGTCGGACCCTGCTGGTACGCGGCGCTGCTTCTTTTATTACATAGGGAAGGAAGTTGATTAAATGAAAAAAATTAGAAATAGTTATTCAAAATAGGAAGTTAGAAAAAGTCACAAAAGAACAACTTATAATTTTCAAATTTGAATGAGAAAAACTGAATTGAAAGTGCGATTCGGGTCCGATGGACCCGGCTGGTACTCTAAGTGTTAAAAAACTAAAGTTGATGATGGTTCCAGAAAACCGAAACGTTTTACATCAAATGTGTTTTCGGAATCGGGTGTAGAATACAAAATGGCTTAGGAGAAGTTCGGTCAGATTTTAAAAATTTTTGATAATAAGGAAAATAAAGTCAAAAAACGAAAATTAGATTTTTTGGTTTTTTGTCAATAGCTCAAAAACAAAAGCAGCTAGGGCAGTTTTCTTTTCAGATTATTAATGGGCCTAAAATTCTGCAACTTTGCCCTAATTTAACTGTTTCTCTATCTCTTCAAATAAGCGAGATCCCCATGGTGCCGGTCGAATTTGAATAATCCTGTATATACAACGAATAAATTAATTTTTAATCTTACAGCTTTTGGTGATGTAGAATTTTTTTTAACAAATCTACTGAACCAAAAGGTATATTATTTGTCTAGAATTAATCGTCTGTATATTTCAAATAACTGCACATTTTTTAATTATGATCGGATGTTTTAAACTTGCGAAATTAAATAAAACGTAATATAAACGAAAACGAAAACTCACTGCACTAATCCATTTTTCGGAAGGAAGCAGCCGCACGAGTTAAAAGTGGAAAATTCATAAGATTCTTCCTGCCATTGTCTTATTTGAAGGCGTAACGGTTTATTTGTGACTATTTCCAAAACTTTTAGAACCTTTTTTTTACTTAATTGCAGTTTGCCGATAATACCGATGGTTTGCAGCTACTTATTGTGGAAACATCTGTTTTGGATCATTTTTGTGCCTCTTTATGGTAGGTACTACAAACTACGAAATTTTTCCGGGGCTCTATTTATTCGGGGGCCCTTTCGCAACGAGGGCCTTGCATGCTCGTTATTTACGCCACTGTCTTAAATTCTATCCTCGGTAGCTACTCGCTATATTTTTCTGAGTTTCTTCGTCATAATTAAAATATAAATGAGGATGAAGTAAATAGAAATATTCAATTATTCTTAGTAGACACATGTAATTAAATTGAGGTGTTTTGGGGAAGTGGACTGTAAATTAAAAAAACTAAATAAATAATCAACACTCACTTTATGAAATGATTTGCACCTCTATGATCTATGGTCAGAAAATAGGAAAGGATAAAAAGAATTTCTGACCTTATCTTGGCTATCCACGTTCACTTGATGAAAATGATTCATTAAATTTCACTTTTACTATATTTTCTTATAGTTTCAGGTAATATTTGAATATCTACAACTTTATACGAAGGTTAAAATGATTCTCAAGTGAAAATTATTAATTATCTATTAATCATGAAGTAATCATTTTGCATGTGTAAATGGATGACTTTTTTGCCTCATAGGCCAAAATTGATATAAAATTTATTTTAGGACGTATTTAGCGCATAGTTTGCTTAATGTTACGCCAAGTTATCTATTCAAAACCGAGGTAATTTTAATTTTTTTGAGTTTATTTTATTTTGCTCGTTTAAGCAAGTTTGCAAGTTTAAAGAAATCCATTTTTCCATTAATCCCATTTTCGAGATTTTCTGAGATATCGCAATTTAGCACTCACAAGGCGATGTATAAAAATTTTGTTGGGCATACCTGTTGTTACACTTTCGACTCATTGTTCAAAAAATTAACTAAAATGTTTTCGAAAATGCAAAAAAATAAAAGAGCGAAAAGCTTTTATTATTATTATCATCAACTTTTAAAAATACTTGTAATGAGGTTATCTCGAGACACCCTTAACATATTGCGCCCCTAACATGTTGCGCCCCTATACGATTGTTACCTCGCTTACCGCCTATAGCGCCGCCTCTGCGAATCTTGTCATGTGAGGCGTATTACGTTGCTCTTAGCTTAGCACTAAATTAGAGGACTGTCCTCTGAACTTGAAGGTTATTATAATCATTAGGTAGAAGAAAATGGGTCAGTTATTGGAAAGTTTTTTAATTTACTAATAAATTAAGTGCTAAAATGAGTCTCGTCTAAAGCTACCCTTAATTTTAATAAATTCCACTCAACGCTGAATACTACCGTTGCTAGTGTTAAAGGGAGAGCTTTTAATTAGATATTTTAAGAAACATATTGCTAAAATTAATTATTTAATTTAATATATTAATTAATACAAATTTTAAATTAACACAGTCACAATTATAATTTATTTATTACTCCTAATGCATTATTTTAAAGAAAATAAATATGCAAATTTTTAGTTTCACCCTGTAACACTAAAATTGACTAAATTTTAAGTAAAACTATAAACTATAACAAATAACTAAAAAAGCGACTAATTACACATGTAGTAAAATAATTAATTATAACACAACAATTGGAAACTTTTTTAATCTTCTTTCAACTCATTATAAATTTTTGCATCGCGTATATCCTCCGGTTTCATATCAGCATCACCCCAACCCCATATTCCTTCATGATGATGAGTATCAAGATTGCTAATATTTTTATCAATTTCATCAGCAGCTCGTGTACCATCACCTGTGCGGTTGGCTCTTTTATTAACCATTTCAACAGATACTGTCTTTAGGTCATAAGCCCAACCAATTTTCGAAAAGAAATCGATAATCATTGTACTTGGATTCAAGCGATAATTTCCTAATTCGGCCGCTTTATAATCCCAAGGAAAAACGTGGTGATAATTGTGCCAACCTTCACCAAAAGCGGCAATTGCGACGTGAATATTTTCAGTTGGTCCTATCGTTCTAAAAAAATATTTATATAAGAAAATATAAATGGATTTTGTTTAAAACAGTCTTACTTATCATAAGGCTTGTTGCCCCAAATGTGTGCAGCGCTGTTGACGAGCCACGTGAAATTTAACGAAATTGCATAACGGAAAATTGCTGCTGTATACCAAGAAATCCATAGATCTTCATTCCAAAAGTACCACGGAACAAATGCTGGTATAACGAAACATAAAATTGGAACCATGGCCAAATAATACCTAAAAATTTTAAGATTAACATAAATGTATTAATAGTTGTTCTATTGTTCGTACATCGGGTGCAAAATGCTTTTTCGTACATAGGAAAATAGCTTGCAAATTGAGTTGTAAAGTTGAAATTGTAAAGCTCGTGAGTAATAACGATCACTACACGCTCATTGTATAATATACTGCGTTTTAACGTATGGTGTGTTGCCTACTCTTTAAGTTATTGATCGTTTATATACTAGAATTTTTAAAAGACTACCGACACGTGACTTTTAAAATATTCAATAAATAATTAATTAAAATGTAAATTTTCTAAATAAATATTTAATAATAATTAACAGTAGATGTATTAACTAAATTAAATAATTAAAGTCACGAAATAAATCGTTTTCATCTTTATTTATACGTATAAAGGTGATCACGTGTCGGTAGTCTTTTAAAAATTTGACTATAATTACCTTCTTTGGAAACGTACAACTGGATCAGCTTCTAAGTCACTCATATCAACAGTTTTGCCTTTACTCATAACATCTTTGTGCTTTTTAACCATAAGCCATCCGATGTGCGAGAAGAAGAAACCTCTTTGAGCGTTATGAGGATCTGCGTCCGTATCGGTAAATTTATGGTGTACTCGATGATCGCGTACCCACTCGTATAGGTGATTTTGAAAAGCTGCAGTTTGGCACAACATGAGAATAATTCGTAAAGGTAGTTTTGCTTTGTAAGCTCTATGCGCCCATAATCTATGTGCTCCAGCAGTTATACCTTGGCCAGCAACAAATGCGCAGAAGTAAGCTGAAAAATTATGTTAAAATAAGAATTTATAAACTACTTGTGCTTAAGGCTACGCAATTATTTTTATTTTTTTCCTACAGTTTCTTATTTGTTCTTATGAAATAGTCTAAAGTACTAAACTACTTAGGTACGTTTCGATTTAATAGAAGAGGCCAAAGCCTTTTAGAGATATATAGAAAGGCCCTCCACGCCTCCACCATATGTACTACATATTGGCTCCGCTCTGGCCTTTTCTATTAAATCTAAATCTACCTACCACCTTAATCTTATTTCAATTTCTCTTTATTTTTTTTGTGGATTACTTTCGGATCACCTTGTATACTCTTATTTAAATGTTTTTTTAGAAAGAATAATAAATCAAGTGCTCTAAATGTACTTGAACTCTCTCTTCAATCTTTACGATGTACCTATGATGCTAAATTATCCTTAGTTCGCCCCTGGCGCAATTATAGATATAAATCAATTAATTTAACGATTTTTTACTGAAATTTTAACTTGAGTATGTCACTATAAGTATTTAGGCCAAATTAAAAATTGTAGGGCACGAAAAAATAAGGGTCAACTTTAAACTTGTGTACAAGAAAGTAAAATTAAAATTTTGTAGGTCGCTTATTGTATTTTTAACTGAATTGAAATGCTTTCATTAATCTTTTAAGTGTATAAGCCGCATCCAAGTAACGCGGAAATTGTTACCTCTTTATTTAACAATTAAACTCATAAAATGATTTTTTATGATCATCATTTCATCATAAACGTGACGTTAAATTAATAAAATTAAATTAAACTAAATTAATTTTTTTACTAAGTTGTTATTAATTTAGTGAAATTAATTTAATTAATTGTTTACTACTTCTTTTCAAATGGATGAAACTTAAATGCGATTAATTTATTCAAGGATTATGAAATACAGGTTGAATTTGAGCCTTTATGGGCCATTAGAATTATATCCAGTTCTGTATGTAAAAATACAAAAAACTGTGATATGGCTATAACAGTACGTACTATTGGTAATTTTTTTTTAAATATACATGGTGGTCCAATTGAAATGTTTTCATAGGGTAACTATTAATTCGGGCGTTATTTTATGCTCGCTTTCTTGGCGTATGATACAAAGTTTTAAGTTTTTGGCGTAGCTTTGCCTCATCCAACAGTACGCACACCTGGAAAATGTGACGCAACACGTTGCGTGCAGTTGCATAGTGTTGCGTGTTGGTTGGTTAAATACAGTGTCTGCCTTTAGTTGACAGCCTAGAGCTGTAAGATGCAGTTATACATACATACACTATAAAAGTAAACATAAACCCAGTAATATTAATAAGCAAACATATAATTAATCATTATTATAATTTCTTCGTTTATTTTACACTTTACAAGCAAAATTAATTCTCTTAACTTGTCATAAATTTAATCGATTTCATAATAAAACAAATTTTCCATTAAAATATTAAATTAATTATATAGAACCAGTTAGACTGAGTTCGAAACCTATATACCTCAATCTAATAACAACATTACATGTGTCTACTAAGAATAGTTTAATATTTCAGGTGGGTACCTTAATTTAAGGCATAATTTCAGCCTAATTAATTTTTTTAATTAATTTCTCTATATTCCAAATATTAAGTTGTTTTTATTTAAAATGTGAGAAATTTAACGATTTTTCTTGTTAAAATTTTAGTTGTTGCTTGTTAGTCAATATATGATCAATATAAAACAAAGGAAACAATTATTTACTGAAATATTAAAATATTCTTTTTATTGAAGGACTTTTTTTTTATTTTACTTTAAAATAAAATTTTTCCCGAGAATTCAAATTACAAACAAAAGCTCTGATTAATAATTTTACATCCTTTTGTATTTTCTTCAAACGTCAATAAAAGTTAACACGTCGTTATTGAATAAGTAAGGTTAAAATTGTACCTTTTTATACTAGATGGTACAAAAAAGTACATTCTAACCTTGGTTATATTGATTATGCCCTTAATATACTATTCTAGGCCTCTAGGGTAACAATGATATTCATTTTCAACGATCAACGAATTTTTTTTAATTTTTATTAATTATGGATATAATAATTATTTAGCAACCCCCAAGATGTGATTAAACAATTTTGTGCGTTCTTCTTAATTGTCCAGGTCATGTGAAATTCCCATGTTTGGTTTAATTTAAAGAAAGATTATTTTTAAAGAAAGCTATAAATGTTTAAATAATTGTAATTGATTTTTTCCACCCTTGGGGTGCTTAGGGTGAAAAGTTGTAATTTTTAGGGTTTGGTTTAATAGATTGATATATGTTTAGTGTATATTCCAAATATCAAAAGGATAGTATTATAATTAAGGGAGATAAAAAATTTTTAATTTTCATTTAGTTATTAGGGGGAAAGCGCTATGAAAAGGACGCGTTATGAAAAGGACAGTATCAGTATCTTGAAAACCAAAAGGCATTTAAGTTTGAAATTTTAGTATATGTAACTTAATATACTTATAAACAAACTATGACGTGAACATAGTCCTCTCGTTTAATACACCGGAAGTAGAGTGTTTTGTTTTTTATTCATATACAAAGTAAATATTCTTGCAAGTTTTGGAAGCTTCAAGATAGGGATGTATTTACTTATTTTACTTACTTATATGGCAAAACGTATATCAAGGTATCTATTTATATGGACAACTATTAAAAACAAATTTGGTTTTTGCATTTTAGTTTTGAACAAATATTCTTAAAAAATGTCTCGGGGTCATGAAACGGACACTTCATGGCGCATTGAAACGGACGTTAGTTTTTTAAAGCGTGTAAAAGATAGAAATTTTTAATACATTGGAAATAGATGTTTCAAAAACAAAAAATATTTCTATTGCTTTCAGATGTGTTCTGCACACGTAAATTTACACAAGGAAATTTAAGCTTTTTTTGCAAAAAATTTTTTTTAAATATTCTAGATTGTTTATTTTGTTATTATTAATTATTATAGCTTATTTTTTAAAATTTTTCTTTTTGAACAAGTTTGTAAATGAATCTACAAATCAATGATATTAAGTTTCTTCAACTTTTTTGTGCGAATGTTGCAAAACTAAAGAATGTCCGTTTCAATGCGCAGGGTGCCATGAAACGGACATTTCCCGATTTTACTTTAAAAGCTTACAACTTTTCAGTTTTGATGAAAAACTTAGTTTTTCTGCTTGGTATGTTATTATGAATAATTGTATTGTTACGTTACCAATAAACTAATGTTTTGTTCAGAAAATAGAGCTATTTGAAAAAAAGTGTCCTTTTCATTGCGTCTTTCCCCTACTATTAGTTATTGGCTATTGCTAAAGGAACCCGCCTTAGTATAATATTTCTACTTAATTTATCCTCTTTTATATTTTAATTATGACGAAGAAACTCAGAAAAATATACCGTGTAGCTACCGAGGATAGTAAAACTCTCTCAATCAACGATTTAAGATAGTAAAATAATCTGGAAATATCATTGTTACCCTAGAATAGTATATTAAGGGCATAATCAATATAACCAAGGTTAGAATGTACTTTTTTGTATACCATGTAGTATAAAAAGGTACAATTTTAACCTTCCTTATTCAATAATGACGTGTCAACTTTTATTGACGTTTGAAGAAAATACAAAAGGATGTAAAATTATTAATCAGAGCTTTTGTTTGTAATTTGAATTCTCGGGAAAAGTTTAATTTTAAAGTAAAATAAAAAAAAAGTCCTTCAATAAAATCAATATTTTAATATTTCAGTAAATAATTGTTTCCTTTGTTTTATATTGATCATATATTGACTAACAAGCAACAACTAAAATTTTAACAAGAAAAATCGTTAAATTACTCACATTTTAAATAAAAACAACTTAATATTTGGAAAATAGGGAAATTAATTTAAAAAGAAGCTGAAATTATGCCTAGCGGAAAATGTCAAGTAAAAACAATAATATTATTATTAACAGTAGACATTCGGGGTTCAATGAAACAAATAAGATGAATTAGCTGGTACTAGCGCCGAACTAAAACGTCATTATTGCCCTTAAATTTAGAACTATTTTGAATAATTTAAACAGATAAAATTGGTTTTTAAATGATATATCACGAAGGATATGTTGCTCTTTAAAATTATAAGGATTGGGTGGCTCATGCTTAGGGATGCAACTTTTTGGAATGCCGATTTCTACAAAATTAGTTCCCCCTTCGTGATAGTGATAGATAGAAACTTTCCCTAACACACCCTGTATAGAATTTTGTATAAACCTCACCTTATTATTTATTATTTCAAAGGCTAACTCTAATTTTTTATTGCTTATTTGGTTTTATTTTAGGTATAAGTGTATAAGGTTGTCATGCCCAAACAATTTTTGAGATATTCTAAAGTTTTGAGAAAACTTGCCCATAAATTAGTACATCTAAAGCCCCAATTAATAAAAAAAATTTAAAAATAGTGAAATAGTGAAATTAACCGAATTAATCAAAAATAGGACTAAGTTTTGTTATTTTAAGTGCTTCGCCTTAAAAATAGCTTATACACACAAAAAAGTCCTTTTATGGCCACATCAGAGTTTTTATTTTAATTTCAAATGAATGTTTCTTTCTACACGCTATTGTTGAAGGCTTGAGGCAACATAAGGTGTTTACTGATGCGTTACATTATGTTTGTCAATCTTTTACGGTTGGTAAGTTCAAATTTGTAAATGGTACCTCTACCTATACATGGTATACTTTTTTTATCATCATAGGATGTATTAAAAATACATCCATTAACATTTAATGGTCTTTCGATTGAGAGTAGTAGGTATTTCTTAATGTTGGCTGTTTTAAATTTTTTATGTAGGGTAAGTGCAGGAGAGATGGACCAGTAGGAGAGATGAACCAGTAGGAGAGACGGACCAGCACTGATATTTTACAAACCGTTGTACCTACAACCCTGCTAGTGCGTCATAATATAGCAAATACTATACTTCATATGTGTATCGACTTGAAGATAAGTTAGATTTTTTATTTACATAAAGATATTAGAAATTTTAAAATAATTCTGTTCGAAAAGTTTTTGCACATGTTAACTTTGGATTGCGTCACCGGGTTGGAGGTAAATTTTTACTTATTTTTTATGCATAACTAAGAAGTATGATAGTTAAGGAACCTACATAACCTAAATTAACGTACGCTTGAGTTTGTGAAATTTTACAAAATAATGGTTCGTATCTCTCCCACTTAGAGTACAGATGGACCAGGCGTACGGAGTAGAGTTGGGCCTACAATATCGCTATGAATTTATATATTTTTTAAAAATTCCGACTGTTTATAAAAGAAAAGAGCGTTAAAAGTTGCGAGGTGTGAAGACTGCCCAAGATTTACAAAATGCATTGGCTGCAGCCACATATTTTAACATCCAAAAGTCTACTTTTAAACGTCGTATAAAAACCTGTAACGCAGCTAAAACAAGTCGACTTATATGGCCAGTCTCTGGTACATTTTTGCTTAGTTATGGATCCATAACATTCCAAAACTTAACAATTTCTATTGTTTGAAACCGGTTTTTGAACACTTAGGGAATAGATATCTATTCGTCAGTAGATAACTATCTTTTGAGAGACTCGCAGTTAGACCGGACTAAGTGAAGCTACTGAGAGAATTTTGGCAAATTATATAAAAAAATTGAAAAAATCTGGATAATAATTATGTTTTCAGGTGAAATTTTGCTGGTCCGTCTAAGGACACAATAGTGGTCCGTCTCACCTCCAAAGTGGAGGTTAGAGGTGAGACGGTCCGTCTGCAGTGGTCCACTGCAGCTTGATTTATATTCTTCTATTGTATTTTTATAAAAATTACAATTTTAGTTTATGTACTGCGAAAGTATGACCAAAAAATGATACTTTTATGTTATTTTATAGATTAAACAATTTAACAAATAATTTTTCTTGTTTTATTACTTTTGTAAAATGTGGTTCATCTCTCCTCCACTTACCCTAGATACCAAGCCTATCTAAGTACCTACTTCATATAATTCTAATAGCCCATCGATCTCAATTCACCTTATACATGCACATGCACAGGGTGGTGACTAGGTCTAGGTCATATGCATTTTATATTATGTAAAATCATACTTTCATAATTTCATGATTCCCTTTTTATTTTTGGAAAAACTCTTTGAATTAAAGTTTTAGAGTATAAATTTTTGCATCAAATCAATTAAGAAAATTAATTTTGGATGCTTAGAGCAAACCCAACGTAACCTGAGCACACCACGTGATGACCGTTAAAGTTGCACAGTAGTTTTGTACTGCCGTTGCTTAGAAACGGACGTAGACCGTAGTCCGTAGTAGACGTAGATCGTAGATTATACTTCAGTAAAATAGCAAAAAATAGAGGAAATAATTAGAGGAAAGCTGAATTTTTTAACAATGAATTCTTAGGTCTGCGGAAACTGCGGAGTCCTCCCCCCCCGTGCCCCCGTTTGAGTTGTCTAGAATTTGCATTTAAAGATGGCGGATATGACTACAGTTGATTGCGCTGTATCTCCACAAGTAACAATTCGATTTCATTAATCGTTTTTTAATTAGATAGATGATGTAATGAGTAAACTTTTTCTATCTTTGTATTTTATTGGAAAAAGTTCACAGCTTAAAGTTAGAAGCCGATTTAAGGAAATTTTCATCTTCATTTTCTTCTTCTTTTAACTATAAAATGTATAGTAATATAGTAATTGAATAAATTTTCAAATAAAAAATGTAGCTCACGTTTAATAGAATGTCTTTCTTTCATAAAATTTTATTGTACAAAAATCGGTTACTGAGTAAATCGCCAAAATTGCGGCGGTTCTAGCGCCCTGATTTGTATGGCTTTATGTGAAAGTGAAAAAACGAAAATTAGAGGAAATAATTAGAGGAACGCTGAATTTTTCAGAGATCACTTCTTAGGTCGTATACATATAGTTGGAAACCGTCGAGTCCCCTTCGTTCCACCGCTTGCGTTGTCTGTAATATTGAATTAAAGATTTCTGATTTGATTAAATTTGATTACGCTGTATCTCTGTATAGTCCGGTGCACTACTGAAATTTTACATAGTGCTCGTGGGACAAATTAGTATAAAGCTGAAACCTTTGATATTGTATTGTACTTATAGCCCTTATTATAGTACTAAAAGTCCCCACCCTTCCGAGGGCTGGAACACCCCCAAAATTGCGTTTGAATCTCAAAAATTACACTTTTTATCATATTTTTGCAATTATCTCGAAAAGAAGGTAGTAAGCGAAAAATTATAAAGAGTCAAAAATTGAAGAGGATAAAATTATACGGCAAAAATCTTATTTGCAATTTTTCAAAATATTTAATAGTTCTTGAGAAAAATGTTATTGAAAGTTAACCTATTTTGCGCGTATTACAGTACTCATGGGTTGCGCGATCAAAGTGTTGCTGAACGCCCTATTTTACATTATTGAAAATTTCTCATTATCTATCAGATTTAGAAAAAAACAAAAAATATTTAGTTGAAGAGGACATCTTCAGCTTTAAATTACATGCAAAATATTTTGATTTTAAGTAATTTATCATGGAGAAAAAAAATAATGAATGTAAAATAACCTAATTTTTCTTAAAATTTAAAAATCTCCTAAAGTAATTGAGGAAATATAAAATCTATGTAGGATTACTATCTTCATGATGTATACTTTAATGTCCTAAGAGCAAAATTTTTTTCGAGTTCTATTTTGACAAAAAATTGGACTTTGAAATTCATAATTTAAAAAAAAAAAATTTTCTTAGATATTTTTCTATCTTTAAAGGACTCTCAAATAATAAAGCAGAGATCTAAGGCCATAAATTTTAGTTTGTAGAAAGCCTATAGTATACGTTTTAAGAAGCCATCTTAAAAATTTACATTATTTAACGTTTTCATCAAAAAAATTTCAACAATATGAAGAAAGATCGAAATACGTAGTTTTTTTCCGAAATTGGTCATTACTCGCTTAATTTTTGAGAATTCAAACTTTTTCTTGAACGAAAATAAAGGTAATACTCTAAAGGTTTTATATCTGCTAATCGCATCTTGATAGGAATTCTACTTTAGAAACGACAGCAGTTTGTACGATGAAGAAAATGAGCAAAAAAATTGTATTTCACTGCAGTTATGAAATCTTACATATGGTGAACCTGGAACAAAATTATCTAACTCTAAAATTTTTGCTATTGATTAGTACTTATAGTCCTTATTATCATACTAAAATTCCCCACCCTTCCGATGGGGGAAACCCCCCAAAATTGCACTTTTACGCATATTTATGAAATTATCGGGAAAACTACTTAAATTACAAAATTACTTAAAATCAAAATATTTTGCATGTAATTTAAAGCTGAAGATGTCCTCTTCAACTACATATTTTTTGTTTTTTTCTAAATCTGATAGATAATGAGAAATTTTCAATAATGTAAAATAGGGCGTTCAGCAACACTTTGATCGCGCAACCCATGAGTACTGTAATACGCGCAAAATAGGTTAACTTTCAATAACATTTTTCTCAAGAACTATTAAATATTTTGAAAAATTGCAAATAAGATTTTTGCCGTATAATTTTATCCTCTTCAATTTTTGACTCTTTATAATTTTTCGCTTACTACCTTCTTTTCGAGATAATTGCAAAAATATGATAAAAAGTGTAATTTTTGAGAATCAAACGCAATTTTGGGGGTGTTCCAGTCCTCGGAAGGATGGGGACTTTTAGTACTATAATAAGGGCTATAAGTGCAATACAATATCAAAGGTTTCAGCTTTATACTAATTTGTCCCACGGCTAATGCTAAATGCACTGTAGTAGTATTAAACAATCCTTTTTGAATTCGATACATAATTTAGTTAGAAATTTTTTTTTATCTTTGTGTTTTTTTGTAAATGTACAGGCAATAAAGTTAGGAGCCGATATATCAAAATTGGCTTTCAAAATACAAGGATAGAAAAAGTTTACTCATCATTATATTATCTATCTAATTAAAAAAAGAATATTTAAATCGGATTGTTACTTGTGGAGATACAGCGTAATTAACTGTAGTCAAATCCGCCATCTTTAAATTCAAATTCTAGACAACGCAAACGGAGGCATATATGGCCTAAGAATTAGGTAATTGTTGAAAAATTCAGCTTTCCCCTATAGAGCAAAATGTCGTGTTATTTTACTGAAGTATTATATTTTTGTGTAAAAAAATTGTTAAATCGATGAAACGTTTATTGCACGTGTGTTACGTACCTACTTATTATCCTTTTAGGAGACAACCTATACGATCATATACACGTAGCAATAAATAAGAAGAAAGTGCTGTATAAAGAGAAAGGGCTTTCGTATTCCTTAAAAAATCGTTTCCCATTGAAATTGTATTTTTCAATTTATCTAATTAGCTTTGACGCTCTCGTTGTCGTTTAGATTTATACAGGGTGAATCCTAACGTACTAACCTAACAAACTGATAGGGCATCTAAAGGGAACCAAAATATAATTTTTTTTAAATAAACTTTTAATCAAAATCTAATAACAACAAAGTTACATGGGTTTTAAGTTCTTATAAATTAATGCCCAGCTATTGAGTACCGCTGAGCTTATACAAAATAAAATTTTTTTCATATTTCGGTTCTGTAATGGAGCTATTACGATACCGAAAGTAGTTTCGTAATAGCTGAAGGCGTGTCTGAAAAGTGTAGTCAAATTTATTTTTTCGAAGTTGGTATTATGTATTTTTTTTAAATAATTTTTTTAATTTTTCGGGGATCGAACCCTCGACCTTGATAACCAGAAGTCGCACTTCTATCAACTAGACCAAACGGACTTTCAATAAATTTAAGTTCCAATTGTCTTATTAATAGTGAAAAACGTCAACGGTTGACACAAGTAGGTAGATACCATGTTTATGGTAATCACCTAATGGTGGAACCAAAAACTGGATTGTGTGTATTTTTATAGATTTAAATTAAAATTTCTTTTATAGAAAAAAATTGATCTAGAAATTTAACTTGTAAAAATTTGTAAAAATAGTAAACTTTTAATTGTTCAAAAATATGACATTAGCATGCGATAAATTTCAATAAGGAATTTAAATAATTTATATTTTGTAATAAACGTTATTTTTGTGTATTAAAATTTTAAAGAATATTTAATATTTATGTACTTAGGTCTTTATTTAATTTTTATTTCAATTCAATACATTTTAGACGAAAAAAAATATAATTTTATAGTTAGAAAATTTTGAAACGTCAGTACTGTCATTATATTATAAACAGAAGTACCAACCAACAAAAAATAACCTCAATTTTGAAATTTTAAATTTGTTACAATTTTTAATTTTAAAGGCCGAAATATAAAAAATATTGTATGACATTTGTGTTAAAAGTGATTTTATTTTTTCGTTGAGTTACTCAACTCGTTTCACTCGTTTCGTAATCTTCTCAAACTTACAAAATAACCCGTCCCTTTTAACACGCATATCATAAACTACTATTATTTTCACGCTTATAACAACTTTTCCCTTGTCTAAAAAGATAAAATTGCAAATAAGTAACATGGAGAAGTATCAGTTATAAGATAAGTTACCTACTTTTAAACAAAACTGATACTTTTCCGTGTTCTTTTTGTACTTTGTATGTACCTATTTAATTTATTGGGAATGTTAATATAATTTTTACAAATAAAAAACTCTCTTATTTATGTATTATTTATTTATTTTATAGCTCAGCGTAATTTCTTTATGATACTTTTGGGTGCGGGGGTCGCCAGAATATGTAGCGCCGCCACTGGGTTTATAATATCAAATAATATTAATGTCGTTATCAATTAGACAGTGACAGTACTCCAGTTTAAAACATGTTATTACAGTTTCCATTGTTCCCTGATGCACTAGCGCCTCTAGTTGCAATTTATTGGATTGGTATGACTTGATAGTAGCGAAAACTACGACAGATCAACGCAGACGACGGTCCATAGTAATGAGTTAGATATCTCTAGATGCGGCAATCGCTATTTCTGCTAATTTTCGAAATTTTAAACTTACATTTCTGGCGTTATACCGCGTGTAAACGAAATCAGGCTCACCTCTTTAATTTTTTTATCTTTGGAGATATCGAATCGATCTGAAATTTTAGGACGTTAAATAACTTCTAATTTTGAGTTGATGTGCCATAGTATAGTGAAATGTTTTCGGCACTTCCGGTTTCACCGGAAACGACACCAACTTAGCTTTTTTAAATAGAACACAATATTATTTTTACTTTTTTGAATTTAGGAAGTCACTTTTAATCCATTCTGTTATTTTGAGAAAAAAATATTAAAAAACAAAAAAAAAATTCTTAAATTTAGTTTCACATCTAGGTATTAGCCGTGACCAGCATAATACAGATTGGAGAAAATTTTTAGAGACATAGGACAGTTCTATACATTTATTTAAACGTTATAATAATAAATATATAATTTTTATACATATGGGTTTAATAAATAGTAGATTGTTTGATTTGAGTAAAAATGTCACTTTTTTTAGGCTAGTCAGTAGGGCTTGTCTATTTGTCTAAATAATGTATATTTTGAAATTCAATTTATGCCAAAATATAAAAAAAAATTTTTACATTTATATTTGGTAGGTACAATAGCCACTGACTGACAAGAGATTGTCTTTTAAGTTTGACGTTGGCTGTCACTTACTTCCGTTTACGTTTTAAAAAAGGATGGATGTGCTTAAATTAATAAATTTCTTAATATTTCCAAACAATTTAAACGTTCAAACAGTAATTTGATATATTTACACCTAGATTAATTGTAATTTTGTAAGGATAACTATTCCTAACCTTACAAAATGACCGATTAAAAAATATTTTAATATGTACCAAAAAAGGCGAATATTCAAGTTAAAATCTGAACTTAACAATGATAAAACAACGGATGTGGCCATACGAGGAACTTTTTCCTGTTGTATTTTTTTGTGCATTTCTTTAAAAGTTTATAATTTAAAATTATCAAATTAAATTTTAATAAAAAAAGAAATGCACAAAAAAAATACAACAGGAAAAAGTTCCTCGTATGGCCACATCCGTTGTTTTTTTATATCTTTACCTTTTTAACCTTCCGATGGGCATATTCCATAATTTTTAGTCAACTAAAAGAGTTGTAACCACAAAAGGATGCATATTTTAATTTTTTCAAGGATTTCTTAGCGGCAGCATACCAGCATACTCAATAATAGTATATTGTTTGATTAGTAGTTGTCAGACTCAACTGACAACTTTTCACTTGAAACAACGTTTCGTCTGACAAACCCTACTGACGAGCCAAAAAAAGTATTTTTACTCCGTATGAAACATTTAATTTTTTCTTCAAAACGAAAAACGAAAAATAAATTTTTTTGAAGTGTCGCCATCTCTTGAAAATTATTTGTAGTTCAATTGTCAAATATTTTTAAAAATTAACTTTAACTTGTAAAAAGAAGCTAATTATTAAACGCAACGAATAAATTATAACAGAAAATTTATAAAACATTACCTTTTTACATTACAAATGCTTAGAAATATCATTTTACGTTACAATTTGTTGTAAATATTTAGGGTTAGAATTTACTTTTACCTCCTAGGACGCATAAGTTCACTTTTACCTCCTAGGATGTAAAAGTAGAACTTTAACCTTACTTGTTCTGTAACAAAATGTCAACTTTTTTTGACGTTTGAAGAAAAAATAATTTAATATTTCTGTTTACTTTATTGCTAATTTATATTTTAATTTCGATGAAGAAATACAGAAAAACATATATGGAGTCATCGGGTTTAGGCCTCCGTACTGTTCCCCCAGCGTCCCGGGTGAGTGGTAGCTGTCCCACAGTGGCCCGAAAGGCCGCTGTGAAGTCTAGTCCTTGGCAGAACCTCGTTGGCCCCCCGTAATTTCTTTGTGTTTTAGACTCAAATTTGCGCTTTACAACCTTACTTATTCTGTAAAAAGTATCAAGTTTTATTGATGTTTGAAAAAAATAGATACAAAAGAATGTGAAATTATTAATAAGACCTTTTGCTTGTAATTTGAATTATCGGGAAAAGTTTGATTTTAAAGTAGAATATAAAAGTCTTTGATTAAAATCAATATTTTAATATTTCAGTAAATAATTTTTTGCTTTGTTTTATATTGTTCACATATTGACTAACAAGCAACAAGCTGCCTCACAATGCCCTAGATGGGCCTCTCTCAGGGATAGGCCTCCGCTAAACCTCGTTAGTCCCCCACGGTAATTTCTTTGTGTTTTTCAGGAAATGAAGAGGAAAAGCTATGTTCTTTAATTTCGTTTGTTATACAATAGGGGAACATGGGGCACAGAGAACATAGTAAGCCTTTTTTATCAATTTCTCTTTTTCTTATTCAATTAATGGGAAACTAATACTTGAATCACCTAGGTACATATGTACCTGAAACATAAGTAAAATATTGTTTCTTAACTGCTACTGCAAGTCGCTGTAATTAAAGATAAAAGAGCGATTACCTGTGGTCCTCTTTGCCCCGTACATCGGGGCGAAGAGGACCGGCAAGTGGGGTAAAGAAGACCATTATTTGCCAATTGAATAAATGATTGTGATATTGTTTTTATCAGTTTATTTAATCATGTTATAATTTTAACAAATATAACAACAACTTAAGATAAGTTTTTAAAAAGAGAGATTACAAAAAAGTATTGATTTTAGTGTGTTGAATAAAATGATCTAAGTATTTTATAAAATAGGCATTGTCCATCTATCCAGTACCATTAAAATATCCAAAAGACCCTACTGGACACGCTTTTATACAGTGGATTCATTTTTTCCCTCGTAAATAAAATAAACGGAGACACACAACTACAGTGATGCTGATATACCATATAAAACACATATTGAATCAAGCGGACCTCTGTACCCCATTGGCGCGCTTTTCTTTGTTTGGAGGTTCATAAGCTAAAGATTATAGGTTAGGTCAAATTTTTCACTTGAATATGTTAAACTAGTATCTTAACAAATACTTATGACGATGAGCCATCATTAACCACGTTTTATATTAAAGCAAACAACAAACTAACGTAATTGAAAAATTAGATCACTTCCCGTAAATTTTGAATTTATCTTGTACAGACTAAGATTGTTTACAATACAACTATTTGAATTGCTAGGTTAACTACAAAATGTGTAAATTATGCATTTTGGCTGTTAACTTATAGATGAAGCACCTGGTTTTAAACTAATCGGGGAGGTCCCCTTCGCCTCACCGGTCCTCTCTGCCCCATCTTCCCCTACATGTTAAATTCGTGTTATTATTAACTACAAATAGTCGTTTATTTTGGTTAAACATAATTGTTTGTTTTGGGTATGTCTACTAGTATTATTTGCATTTGAGCCTACTCCTTTTAACTGCTGAGCCACGCTGCTAGAGAACTTTTACTAAGGACCAAATTTGGGCCTTACAACCTTACTTATTCTGTAACAACGTGTCAAGTTTTATTGATGTTTGAAGAAAATAGTATTTTCTGATACAAACAAAAGGCAATGAAATTATTAATAAGAGCTTTTCCTTTGCTTTATATTGATCATATTATATTTAACAAGCAACAACTAAAATTTTAACAAGACAAATCATTTCTCATATTCTAAATAAAAACAACATAATAATATTTAGAAAATAGGGAAATAGTGCTTGCTAACGAAATGACGGGAGGTCATTTAAGAGCGCTGTCAAAATACATACTTAGTGGTCAAATTAAAGTTTTTTGCACAATGATACGTTCGAACATGTCGCCTTGTTAGTGCAAGACTATATTAACTCATAATTTAAAGTATTGTAGAAAATTAGATTCTTTGTTTCGATATTCTTTGTAACGATAATTTTGTTGTTTTTTTTATAATGAGAACTTTTAATGTTTAGCATTGTTGTATGAGGTATACTTTGTATTTACTATATTCTTGTAGCCTGTTATTGGCCTTTATGGCTGTTGGTCGCTGGAGAATTAGACTATTATTTTTTTTATGAAAATAGAGCTAAAAAGAATAATTTTGGCTATTTTAATTTCTCTGGATCTTCAATATTAAGCCCAAAATTAATTTTTAAAAGTGCTTTAACCAAAAAAGGTCGTTTTTATTCATGTTGCAACAGCGCCCTACAAAGCGAGTGAGATATAATACGGTCGAAAGTAGTTAAAAAGAGATAGACAATGCGGTTGTTTTTTTCAAAAATGTAGTTAAAAGTGATGTGAAAAATCGAATTTTATTATATTTTTTATTCAAGTTGTCAGAAAACTGACGGAAGTATTACATAGGTTATGATTTTTCTGACAGTTTTATGAATAAATTCTGTTTTCCACTGGTTTTTCAAATTTGATTATAAAAATTCATGTAAAACCGTATTTTTTATTATACGATTTTACACATTTTAACTACTATTTTTGAAAAAAACAACCGCATTGTCTATCTCTTTTTAACTACTTTCGATCGTATTATATCTCACTCGCTTTGTAGGGCGCTGTTGAAACATGAATAAGAACGACCTTTTTCGGTTAAAGCACTTTTAAAAATCAATTTTGGGATTAATTTACGAGTTATAGAAAAATGAAAAATAATTGTTAAAGTGACAACTGAAGTAATCATTTTGCATGTGTAAAGGGATGACTTTTTTGCCTCATAGGCCAAAATTGATTTAAAATTTTGTAAAGGGATGACTTTTTTGCCTCATAGGCCAAAATTGATTTAACTTGAATAATAAAAACTGAATAAACTTTATGTGTATTTTAAAGAAACCTATTAGAAATTATCAAATTTTCTTTGACTGCAAGTGGGGTCACTTTTAACATTATCTTCTTTTAATAATATCGATTGACCGCAAGTGAGACGATATTTGTTCTGACCGCAAATGGCATGACCGCAAGTGGCACTATTTCCATAAGCCAACATGCTACAACATTTCTATACACCAGTCACACGCTGGGGTCACAGAGCCCCCCTCTAGGCATAATTTCAGCTTGTTTCTAAATTAAGGAAACTTCAAAACTTTCCCTATTTTCCAAATATTATGTTGTTTTTATTAAAAATGTGAGAAAATGTTTTTGTTAAAATTTTAGTTGTCGCTTGTATGTTGATCAATATAAAACAAAGGAAACAATTATTTACTGAAATATTAAAATATTGATTTTATTGAAGGACTTTTTTTTATTTTACTTTAAAATTAACTTTTCCTGAGAATTCAATTTACAAACCAAAGCTCTGATTAATAATTTTACGTCCTTTTGTATTTTCTTCAAACGTCAATAAAAGTTGACACTTTATTATTAAATAAGTAAGGTTAAAATTGTACCTTTTTATACTAGATAGTACAAGAAAGTAAATTCTAACCTTGCTTATATTGATTATGCCCTTAATATTCTATTTTAGAGTAAAAATGAGATTTCCAGGTTATTTTACTATCAGTGGCGTAACTAAGAACTTGAGAGTGCCCTCCCCTTCCCCTCTTAATTTTTTCACTTTAACAACAATGAAAATTTATTTGAAAGTTTCAAAGCATTTCAAGATAGTAGGTACGTTCAAAGACGAAGGTTTGGAAAAAATATTTTTGATTTTCTTCACGATCGGATTAAATGACAACCCTTACAAGAGTTCTCATTGCCTATGCACTTTTTAGCCGTTAAGTTGCACCTGGAGAATCTCAATAATGGCAAGTCGATTCTACTCGTCAATTATTCTTTTCCTTTAACAAAAAACTTTTTTTATTACTTTCGTGCAATACAGGGTTATTCAAATTCGACCGGCACCATGGGGATCTCGCTTATTTGAAGAGATAGAGAAACGGTTAAATTAGGGCAAAGTTGCAGAATTTTAGGCCCATTAATAATCTGAAAAGAAAACTGCTCTCGCTGCTTTTGTTTTTGAGCTATTGACAAAAAAACAAAAAATTGACTTTTCGTTTTTTGACTTTATTTTCCTTATTATCAAAAATTTTTAAAATCTGACCGATCTTCTCCTAAGCCATTTTATATGCTACACCCGATTCCGAAAACACATTTGATGTAAAACGTTTCGGTTTTCTGGAATCATCATCAACTTTAGTTTTTTAAATAGGCGCAATCTTTTGTTTTAGCACCATCTCATAGAACCTTTTTTGCTGATTTCAAAAATGTATATCACTTGAGTATTTATTTTTAAATTTTGTACTCAAATAAGCTAATTTGTTAATAAAAATTGAGGATCAAGCTGCTCTAGAATAAAAACCAAAGCCGGTATAACAAAACATAAATCCATGCTTCGATTACAACCCGAGATTTTGAAATTTAAAAACCTTTAACAAGTTTTTAAAGTTTTTATTTCCTAAATTATGAACTACATTAATCATTGTTTACTCGGTTATTTTTGTAATAAACACAAAAAAAGAAATAAAATTAGTCGTAATCGAAGTATGGATTTATGTTTTGTTATACCGGCTTTTGTTTTTATTCTAGAGCAACTTGATCCTCAATTTTTATTAACCAATTAGCTTATTTGAGTACAAAATTTAAAAATAAATACTCAAGTGATATACATTTTTGAAATCAGCAAAAAAGGTTCTAAGAGACGGTGCTGAAACAAAAGATTGCGTCTATTTAACACTTAGAGTACCAAGGAAAAAACTATGCGAGAAGTACCAGCCGGGTCCAACGGACCCGAGTGTACATTAAACGCAATAATAATACGTGTATTTTCATTTTTTTGAAATTTTTTTTTAATTTTCGTTTTTATGCATTTATTTTGTTTATATGTTGATAAAAAAAAATTCATAATTCAATTTCACCCTTCTTGAATTTCGCTTATTTCACTATCACTCTGAGTATTTATTTCTACTATTAATGCGGTTTACACGTAAAATGATACTGCACTTTTGGTTAATGGAATAAAACTCGGCACATAGTTTACTGGAACCATATAGGGTAATTTTTTGCAATGAGAATTAAAAAATATTCGATGGGGGCTGCTGTACACCCCCTTTAATGAGGGCTATACATGGCAAATACCTCAGCAACGTTGCACTTTTTGTTAATAAATGGAATGAAACTCGATACATAATGTTTACTGGAACCATATAGAGTAATTTTGCCCAATAAGACCAAATAAATATTCAAGGGGGTGCTCCAAATCCCCTTTTTTCAAAATCTGATATTTACTGTACTTTCTTGTGAAAAGATCTGATATTGGCGGATATTGGCGGCATCTTGTCGTGAAAAGTATTGTTACCCTACATTTTAAGGGTGTCGAATCGATCTGTGACCATTTGGAATCCATCTGAGTAACTCCATGGGCTTATAATCGCCATTTTTGCCTCTATAGTGCTGTTAAAAACAATCTTTCAAAAATTTTGAAATCATGCCAGTAAGGCATTGTTTATCAATATTTTTTTGTCTCATCGTACAGAATATGGTTCCAGTAAACTATCTACCAAGTTTAATTTCATTAACCAAAGGGGCAGTATCATTTTACTGGACCCCTTTTAGAAGAGCATTTTTACAACGCCGATGAGGAAAATAAGGGCTTTGCACCCAAGGGGTGCTCAAACGAATTCCGTATGGTCACAGATCGATTCAGCGGCCCCGAAATATACGGATTCATCCAAAATATTTAAAAAATAACGGCAATTCCATTAAATATAATCCATTTATATGTACGGGTCCGTCGGACCCTGCTGGTACGCGGCGCTGCTTCTTTTATTACATAGGGAAGGAAGTTGATTAAATGAAAAAAATTAGAAATAGTTATTCAAAATAGGAAGTTAGAAAAAGTCACAAAAGAACAACTTATAATTTTCAAATTTGAATGAGAAAAACTGAATTGAAAGTGCGATTCGGGTCCGATGGACCCGGCTGGTACTCTAAGTGTTAAAAAACTAAAGTTGATGATGGTTCCAGAAAACCGAAACGTTTTACATCAAATGTGTTTTCGGAATCGGGTGTAGAATACAAAATGGCTTAGGAGAAGTTCGGTCAGATTTTAAAAATTTTTGATAATAAGGAAAATAAAGTCAAAAAACGAAAATTAGATTTTTTGGTTTTTTGTCAATAGCTCAAAAACAAAAGCAGCTAGGGCAGTTTTCTTTTCAGATTATTAATGGGCCTAAAATTCTGCAACTTTGCCCTAATTTAACTGTTTCTCTATCTCTTCAAATAAGCGAGATCCCCATGGTGCCGGTCGAATTTGAATAATCCTGTATATACAACGAATAAATTAATTTTTAATCTTACAGCTTTTGGTGATGTAGAATTTTTTTTAACAAATCTACTGAACCAAAAGGTATATTATTTGTCTAGAATTAATCGTCTGTATATTTCAAATAACTGCACATTTTTTAATTATGATCGGATGTTTTAAACTTGCGAAATTAAATAAAACGTAATATAAACGAAAACGAAAACTCACTGCACTAATCCATTTTTCGGAAGGAAGCAGCCGCACGAGTTAAAAGTGGAAAATTCATAAGATTCTTCCTGCCATTGTCTTATTTGAAGGCGTAACGGTTTATTTGTGACTATTTCCAAAACTTTTAGAACCTTTTTTTTACTTAATTGCAGTTTGCCGATAATACCGATGGTTTGCAGCTACTTATTGTGGAAACATCTGTTTTGGATCATTTTTGTGCCTCTTTATGGTAGGTACTACAAACTACGAAATTTTTCCGGGGCTCTATTTATTCGGGGGCCCTTTCGCAACGAGGGCCTTGCATGCTCGTTATTTACGCCACTGTCTTAAATTCTATCCTCGGTAGCTACTCGCTATATTTTTCTGAGTTTCTTCGTCATAATTAAAATATAAATGAGGATGAAGTAAATAGAAATATTCAATTATTCTTAGTAGACACATGTAATTAAATTGAGGTGTTTTGGGGAAGTGGACTGTAAATTAAAAAAACTAAATAAATAATCAACACTCACTTTATGAAATGATTTGCACCTCTATGATCTATGGTCAGAAAATAGGAAAGGATAAAAAGAATTTCTGACCTTATCTTGGCTATCCACGTTCACTTGATGAAAATGATTCATTAAATTTCACTTTTACTATATTTTCTTATAGTTTCAGGTAATATTTGAATATCTACAACTTTATACGAAGGTTAAAATGATTCTCAAGTGAAAATTATTAATTATCTATTAATCATGAAGTAATCATTTTGCATGTGTAAATGGATGACTTTTTTGCCTCATAGGCCAAAATTGATATAAAATTTATTTTAGGACGTATTTAGCGCATAGTTTGCTTAATGTTACGCCAAGTTATCTATTCAAAACCGAGGTAATTTTAATTTTTTTGAGTTTATTTTATTTTGCTCGTTTAAGCAAGTTTGCAAGTTTAAAGAAATCCATTTTTCCATTAATCCCATTTTCGAGATTTTCTGAGATATCGCAATTTAGCACTCACAAGGCGATGTATAAAAATTTTGTTGGGCATACCTGTTGTTACACTTTCGACTCATTGTTCAAAAAATTAACTAAAATGTTTTCGAAAATGCAAAAAAATAAAAGAGCGAAAAGCTTTTATTATTATTATCATCAACTTTTAAAAATACTTGTAATGAGGTTATCTCGAGACACCCTTAACATATTGCGCCCCTAACATGTTGCGCCCCTATACGATTGTTACCTCGCTTACCGCCTATAGCGCCGCCTCTGCGAATCTTGTCATGTGAGGCGTATTACGTTGCTCTTAGCTTAGCACTAAATTAGAGGACTGTCCTCTGAACTTGAAGGTTATTATAATCATTAGGTAGAAGAAAATGGGTCAGTTATTGGAAAGTTTTTTAATTTACTAATAAATTAAGTGCTAAAATGAGTCTCGTCTAAAGCTACCCTTAATTTTAATAAATTCCACTCAACGCTGAATACTACCGTTGCTAGTGTTAAAGGGAGAGCTTTTAATTAGATATTTTAAGAAACATATTGCTAAAATTAATTATTTAATTTAATATATTAATTAATACAAATTTTAAATTAACACAGTCACAATTATAATTTATTTATTACTCCTAATGCATTATTTTAAAGAAAATAAATATGCAAATTTTTAGTTTCACCCTGTAACACTAAAATTGACTAAATTTTAAGTAAAACTATAAACTATAAAAAATAACTAAAAAAGCGACTAATTACACATGTAGTAAAATAATTAATTATAACACAACAATTGGAAACTTTTTTAATCTTCTTTCAACTCATTATAAATTTTTGCATCGCGTATATCCTCCGGTTTCATATCAGCATCACCCCAACCCCATATTCCTTCATGATGATGAGTATCAAGATTGCTAATATTTTTATCAATTTCATCAGCAGCTCGTGTACCATCACCTGTGCGGTTGGCTCTTTTATTAACCATTTCAACAGATACTGTCTTTAGGTCATAAGCCCAACCAATTTTCGAAAAGAAATCGATAATCATTGTACTTGGATTCAAGCGATAATTTCCTAATTCGGCCGCTTTATAATCCCAAGGAAAAACGTGGTGATAATTGTGCCAACCTTCACCAAAAGCGGCAATTGCGACGTGAATATTTTCAGTTGGTCCTATCGTTCTAAAAAAATATTTATATAAGAAAATATAAATGGATTTTGTTTAAAACAGTCTTACTTATCATAAGGCTTGTTGCCCCAAATGTGTGCAGCGCTGTTGACGAGCCACGTGAAATTTAACGAAATTGCATAACGGAAAATTGCTGCTGTATACCAAGAAATCCATAGATCTTCATTCCAAAAGTACCACGGAACAAATGCTGGTATAACGAAACATAAAATTGGAACCATGGCCAAATAATACCTAAAAATTTTAAGATTAACATAAATGTATTAATAGTTGTTCTATTGTTCGTACATCGGGTGCAAAATGCTTTTTCGTACATAGGAAAATAGCTTGCAAATTGAGTTGTAAAGTTGAAATTGTAAAGCTCGTGAGTAATAACGATCACTACACGCTCATTGTATAATATACTGCGTTTTAACGTATGGTGTGTTGCCTACTCTTTAAGTTATTGATCGTTTATATACTAGAATTTTTAAAAGACTACCGACACGTGACTTTTAAAATATTCAATAAATAATTAATTAAAATGTAAATTTTCTAAATAAATATTTAATAATAATTAACAGTAGATGTATTAACTAAATTAAATAATTAAAGTCACGAAATAAATCGTTTTCATCTTTATTTATACGTATAAAGGTGATCACGTGTCGGTAGTCTTTTAAAAATTTGACTATAATTACCTTCTTTGGAAACGTACAACTGGATCAGCTTCTAAGTCACTCATATCAACAGTTTTGCCTTTACTCATAACATCTTTGTGCTTTTTAACCATAAGCCATCCGATGTGCGAGAAGAAGAAACCTCTTTGAGCGTTATGAGGATCTGCGTCCGTATCGGTAAATTTATGGTGTACTCGATGATCGCGTACCCACTCGTATAGGTGATTTTGAAAAGCTGCAGTTTGGCACAACATGAGAATAATTCGTAAAGGTAGTTTTGCTTTGTAAGCTCTATGCGCCCATAATCTATGTGCTCCAGCAGTTATACCTTGGCCAGCAACAAATGCGCAGAAGTAAGCTGAAAAATTATGTTAAAATAAGAATTTATAAACTACTTGTGCTTAAGGCTACGCAATTATTTTTATTTTTTTCCTACAGTTTCTTATTTGTTCTTATGAAATAGTCTAAAGTACTAAACTACTTAGGTACGTTTCGATTTAATAGAAGAGGCCAAAGCCTTTTAGAGATATATAGAAAGGCCCTCCACGCCTCCACCATATGTACTACATATTGGCTCCGCTCTGGCCTTTTCTATTAAATCTAAATCTACCTACCACCTTAATCTTATTTCAATTTCTCTTTATTTTTTTTGTGGATTACTTTCGGATCACCTTGTATACTCTTATTTAAATGTTTTTTTAGAAAGAATAATAAATCAAGTGCTCTAAATGTACTTGAACTCTCTCTTCAATCTTTACGATGTACCTATGATGCTAAATTATCCTTAGTTCGCCCCTGGCGCAATTATAGATATAAATCAATTAATTTAACGATTTTTTACTGAAATTTTAACTTGAGTATGTCACTATAAGTATTTAGGCCAAATTAAAAATTGTAGGGCACGAAAAAATAAGGGTCAACTTTAAACTTGTGTACAAGAAAGTAAAATTAAAATTTTGTAGGTCGCTTATTGTATTTTTAACTGAATTGAAATGCTTTCATTAATCTTTTAAGTGTATAAGCCGCATCCAAGTAACGCGGAAATTGTTACCTCTTTATTTAACAATTAAACTCATAAAATGATTTTTTATGATCATCATTTCATCATAAACGTGACGTTAAATTAATAAAATTAAATTAAACTAAATTAATTTTTTTACTAAGTTGTTATTAATTTAGTGAAATTAATTTAATTAATTGTTTACTACTTCTTTTCAAATGGATGAAACTTAAATGCGATTAATTTATTCAAGGATTATGAAATACAGGTTGAATTTGAGCCTTTATGGGCCATTAGAATTATATCCAGTTCTGTATGTAAAAATACAAAAAACTGTGATATGGCTATAACAGTACGTACTATTGGTAATTTTTTTTTAAATATACATGGTGGTCCAATTGAAATGTTTTCATAGGGTAACTATTAATTCGGGCGTTATTTTATGCTCGCTTTCTTGGCGTATGATACAAAGTTTTAAGTTTTTGGCGTAGCTTTGCCTCATCCAACAGTACGCACACCTGGAAAATGTGACGCAACACGTTGCGTGCAGTTGCATAGTGTTGCGTGTTGGTTGGTTAAATACAGTGTCTGCCTTTAGTTGACAGCCTAGAGCTGTAAGATGCAGTTATACATACATACACTATAAAAGTAAACATAAACCCAGTAATATTAATAAGCAAACATATAATTAATCATTATTATAATTTCTTCGTTTATTTTACACTTTACAAGCAAAATTAATTCTCTTAACTTGTCATAAATTTAATCGATTTCATAATAAAACAAATTTTCCATTAAAATATTAAATTAATTATATAGAACCAGTTAGACTGAGTTCGAAACCTATATACCTCAATCTAATAACAACATTACATGTGTCTACTAAGAATAGTTTAATATTTCAGGTGGGTACCTTAATTTAAGGCATAATTTCAGCCTAATTAATTTTTTTAATTAATTTCTCTATATTCCAAATATTAAGTTGTTTTTATTTAAAATGTGAGAAATTTAACGATTTTTCTTGTTAAAATTTTAGTTGTTGCTTGTTAGTCAATATATGATCAATATAAAACAAAGGAAACAATTATTTACTGAAATATTAAAATATTCTTTTTATTGAAGGACTTTTTTTTTATTTTACTTTAAAATAAAATTTTTCCCGAGAATTCAAATTACAAACAAAAGCTCTGATTAATAATTTTACATCCTTTTGTATTTTCTTCAAACGTCAATAAAAGTTAACACGTCGTTATTGAATAAGTAAGGTTAAAATTGTACCTTTTTATACTAGATGGTACAAAAAAGTACATTCTAACCTTGGTTATATTGATTATGCCCTTAATATACTATTCTAGGCCTCTAGGGTAACAATGATATTCATTTTCAACGATCAACGAATTTTTTTTAATTTTTATTAATTATGGATATAATAATTATTTAGCAACCCCCAAGATGTGATTAAACAATTTTGTGCGTTCTTCTTAATTGTCCAGGTCATGTGAAATTCCCATGTTTGGTTTAATTTAAAGAAAGATTATTTTTAAAGAAAGCTATAAATGTTTAAATAATTGTAATTGATTTTTTCCACCCTTGGGGTGCTTAGGGTGAAAAGTTGTAATTTTTAGGGTTTGGTTTAATAGATTGATATATGTTTAGTGTATATTCCAAATATCAAAAGGATAGTATTATAATTAAGGGAGATAAAAAATTTTTAATTTTCATTTAGTTATTAGGGGGAAAGCGCTATGAAAAGGACGCGTTATGAAAAGGACAGTATCAGTATCTTGAAAACCAAAAGGCATTTAAGTTTGAAATTTTAGTATATGTAACTTAATATACTTATAAACAAACTATGACGTGAACATAGTCCTCTCGTTTAATACACCGGAAGTAGAGTGTTTTGTTTTTTATTCATATACAAAGTAAATATTCTTGCAAGTTTTGGAAGCTTCAAGATAGGGATGTATTTACTTATTTTACTTACTTATATGGCAAAACGTATATCAAGGTATCTATTTATATGGACAACTATTAAAAACAAATTTGGTTTTTGCATTTTAGTTTTGAACAAATATTCTTAAAAAATGTCTCGGGGTCATGAAACGGACACTTCATGGCGCATTGAAACGGACGTTAGTTTTTTAAAGCGTGTAAAAGATAGAAATTTTTAATACATTGGAAATAGATGTTTCAAAAACAAAAAATATTTCTATTGCTTTCAGATGTGTTCTGCACACGTAAATTTACACAAGGAAATTTAAGCTTTTTTTGCAAAAAATTTTTTTTAAATATTCTAGATTGTTTATTTTGTTATTATTAATTATTATAGCTTATTTTTTAAAATTTTTCTTTTTGAACAAGTTTGTAAATGAATCTACAAATCAATGATATTAAGTTTCTTCAACTTTTTTGTGCGAATGTTGCAAAACTAAAGAATGTCCGTTTCAATGCGCAGGGTGCCATGAAACGGACATTTCCCGATTTTACTTTAAAAGCTTACAACTTTTCAGTTTTGATGAAAAACTTAGTTTTTCTGCTTGGTATGTTATTATGAATAATTGTATTGTTACGTTACCAATAAACTAATGTTTTGTTCAGAAAATAGAGCTATTTGAAAAAAAGTGTCCTTTTCATTGCGTCTTTCCCCTACTATTAGTTATTGGCTATTGCTAAAGGAACCCGCCTTAGTATAATATTTCTACTTAATTTATCCTCTTTTATATTTTAATTATGACGAAGAAACTCAGAAAAATATACCGTGTAGCTACCGAGGATAGTAAAACTCTCTCAATCAACGATTTAAGATAGTAAAATAATCTGGAAATATCATTGTTACCCTAGAATAGTATATTAAGGGCATAATCAATATAACCAAGGTTAGAATGTACTTTTTTGTATACCATGTAGTATAAAAAGGTACAATTTTAACCTTCCTTATTCAATAATGACGTGTCAACTTTTATTGACGTTTGAAGAAAATACAAAAGGATGTAAAATTATTAATCAGAGCTTTTGTTTGTAATTTGAATTCTCGGGAAAAGTTTAATTTTAAAGTAAAATAAAAAAAAAGTCCTTCAATAAAATCAATATTTTAATATTTCAGTAAATAATTGTTTCCTTTGTTTTATATTGATCATATATTGACTAACAAGCAACAACTAAAATTTTAACAAGAAAAATCGTTAAATTTCTCACATTTTAAATAAAAACAACTTAATATTTGGAAAATAGGGAAATTAATTTAAAAAGAAGCTGAAATTATGCCTAGCGGAAAATGTCAAGTAAAAAACAATAATATTATTATTAACAGTAGACATTCGGGGTTCAATGAAACAAATAAGATGAATTAGCTGGTACTAGCGCCGAACTAAAACGTCATTCTTGCCCTTAAATTTAGAACTATTTTGAATAATTTAAACAGATAAAATTGGTTTTTAAATGATATATCACGAAGGATATGTTGCTCTTTAAAATTATAAGGATTGGGTGGCTCATGCTTAGGGATGCAACTTTTTGGAATGCCGATTTCTACAAAATTAGTTCCCCCTTCGTGATAGTGATAGATAGAAACTTTTCCCTAACACACCCTGTATAGAATTTTGTATAAACCTCACCTTATTATTTATTATTTCAAAGGCTAACTCTAATTTTTTATTGCTTATTTGGTTTTATTTTAGGTATAAGTGTATAAGGTTGTCATGCCCAAACAATTTTTGAGATATTCTAAAGTTTTGAGAGAACTTGCCCATAAATTAGTACATCTAAAGCCCCAATTAATAAAAAAAATTTAAAAATAGTGAAATAGTGAAATTAACCGAATTAATCAAAAATAGGACTAAGTTTTGTTATTTTAAGTGCTTCGCCTTAAAAAATAGCTTATACACACAAAAAAGTCCTTTTATGGCCACATCAGAGTTTTTATTTTAATTTCAAATGAATGTTTCTTTCTACACGCTATTGTTGAAGGCTTGAGGCAACATAAGGTGTTTACTGATGCGTTACATTATTTTTGTCAATCTTTTACGGTTGGTAAGTTCAAATTTGTAAATGGTACCTCTACCTATACATGGTATACTTTTTTTATCATCATAGGATGTATTAAAAATACATCCATTAACATTTAATGGTCTTTCGATTGAGAGTAGTAGGTATTTCTTAATGTTGGCTGTTTTAAATTTTTTATGTAGGGTAAGTGCAGGAGAGATGGACCAGTAGGAGAGATGAACCAGTAGGAGAGACGGACCAGCACTGATATTTTACAAACCGTTGTACCTACAACCCTGCTAGTGCGTCATAATATAGCAAATACTATACTTCATATGTGTATCGACTTGAAGATAAGTTAGATTTTTTATTTACATAAAGATATTAGAAATTTTAAAATAATTCTGTTCGAAAAGTTTTTGCACATGTTAACTTTGGATTGCGTCACCGGGTTGGAGGTAAATTTTTACTTATTTTTTATGCATAACTAAGAAGTATGATAGTTAAGGAACCTACATAACCTAAATTAACGTACGCTTGAGTTTGTGAAATTTTACAAAATAATGGTTCGTATCTCTCCCACTTAGAGTACAGATGGACCAGGCGTACGGAGGAGAGTTGGGCCTATAATATCGCTATGAATTTATATATTTTTTAAAAATTCCGACTGTTTATAAAAGAAAAGAGCGTTAAAAGTTGCGAGGTGTGAAGACTGCCCAAGATTTACAAAATGCATTGACTGCAGCCACATATTTTAACATCCAAAAGTCTACTTTTAAACGTCGTATAAAAACCTGTAACGCAGCTAAAACAAGTCGACTTATATGGCCAGTCTCTGGTACATTTTTTCTTAGTTATGGATCCATAACATTCCAAAACTTAACCATTTCTATTGTTTGAAACCGGTTTTTGAACACTTAGGTAATAGATATCTATTCGTCAGTAGATAACTATCTTTTGAGAGACTCGCAGTTAGACCGGACCAAGTGAAGCTACTGAGAGAATTTTGGCAAATTATATAAAAAAATTGAAAAAATCTGGATAATAATTATGTTTTCAAGTGAAATTTTGCTGGTCCGTCTAAGGACACAATAGTGGTCCGTCTCACCTCCAAAGTGGAGGTTAGAGGTGAGACGGTCCGTCTGCAGTGGTCCACTGCAGCTTGATTTATATTCTTCTATTGTATTTTTATAAAAATTACAATTTTAGTTTATGTACTGCGAAAGTATGACCAAAAAATGATACTTTTATGTTATTTTATAGATTAAACAATTTAACAAATAATTTTTCTTGTTTTATTACTTTTGTAAAATGTGGTTCATCTCTCCTCCACTTACCCTAGATACCAAGCCTATCTAAGTACCTACTTCATATAATTCTAATAGCCCATCGATCTCAATTCACCTTATACATGCACATGCACAGGGTGGTGACTAGGTCTAGGTCATATGCATTTTATATTATGTAAAATCATACTTTCATAATTTCATGATTCCCTTTTTATTTTTGGAAAAACTCTTTGAATTAAAGTTTTAGAGTATAAATTTTTGCATCTTAAATCAATTAAGAAAATTAATTTTGGATGCTTAGAGCAAACCCAACGTAACCTGAGCACACCACGTGATGACCGTTAAAGTTGCACAGTAGTTTTGTACTGCCGTTGCTTAGAAACGGACGTAGACCGTAGTCCGTACGTACTTACGTCCGTACGGACGTAGACCGTAGATTATACTTCAGTAAAATAGCAAACAATAGAGGAAATAATTAGAGGAAAGCTGAATTTTTTAACAATGAATTCTTAGGTCATATATACTTGAAAACTGCGGAGTCCTCCCCCCCGTGCCCCCGTTTGAGTTGTCTAGAATTTGCATTTAAAGATGGCGGATATGACTACAGTTGATTGCGCTGTATCTCCACAAGTAACAATTCGATTTGATTAATCGTTTTTTAATTAGATAGATGATGTAATGAGTAAACTTTTTCTATCTTTGTATTTTATTGGAAAAAGTTCACAGCTTAAAGTTAGAAGCCGATTTAAGGAAATTTTCATCTTCATTTTCTTCTTCTTTTAACTATAAAATGTATAGTAATATAGTAATTGAATAAATTTTCAAATAAAAAATGTAGCTCACGTTTAATAGAATGTCTTTCTTTCATAAAATTTTATTGTACAAAAATCGGTTACTGAGTAAATCGCCAAAATTGCGGCGGTTCTAGCGCCCTGATTTGTATGGCTTTATGTGAAAGTGAAAAAACGAAAATTAGAGGAAATAATTAGAGGAACGCTGAATTTTTCAGAGATCACTTCTTAGGTCATATATAGTTGGAAACCGTCGAGTCCCCTTCGTTCCACCGCTTGCGTTGTCTGTAATATTGAATTAAAGATTTCTGATTTGATTAAATTTGATTACGCTGTATCTCTGTATTAAACAATCCTTTTTGAATTCGATACATAATTTAGTTAGAAATTTTTTTTATCTTTGTGTTTTTTTGTAAATGTACAGGCAATAAAGTTAGGAGCCGATATATCAAAATTGGCTTTAAAAATACAAGGATAGAAAAAGTTTACTCATCATTATATTATCTATCTAATTAAAAAAAGAATATTTAAATCGGATTGTTACTTGTGGAGATACAGCGTAATCAACTGTAGTCAAATCCGCCATCTTTAAATTCAAATTCTAGACAACGCAAACGGAGGCATATATGGCCTAAGAATTAGGTAATTGTTGAAAAATTCAGCTTTCCCCTATAGAGCAAAATGTCGTGTTATTTTACTGAAGTATTATATTTTTGTGTAAAAAAATTGTTAAATCGATGAAACGTTTATTGCACGTGTGTTACGTACCTACTTATTATCCTTTTAGGAGACAACCTATACGATCATATACACGTAGCAATAAATAAGAAGAAAGTGCTGTATAAAGAGAAAGGGCTTTCGTATTCCTTAAAAAATCGTTTCCCATTGAAATTGTATTTTTCAATTTATCTAATTAGCTTTGACGCTCTCGTTGTCGTTTAGATTTATACAGGGTGAATCCTAACGTACGGATCAAACTGATAGGGCATCTAAAGGGAACCAAAATATAATTTATTTTAAATGAACTTTTAATCAAAATCTAATAACAACAAAGTTACATGGGTTTTAAGTTCTTATAAATTAATGCCCAGCTATTGAGTACCGCTGAGTTTATACAAAATCGCTATTTAATTTCTGATGTTTAATTAATTTTGACTGATTTTGACGTACATGATTAAATAAAATAAATCAGCGGATTTCAATAGGTGGGCACCCATAACTGGGTATTTTAAAGAAAAATTAAATAGGCATAACTTTCATAGTATAAAAGTTTTACTAAAATTTTAGCTGAGCTTTGTTTAAATAATTCTCAAATATTGCAAATTTTAATTCAAAACGTAAGTTATTACTCTATTTTTAATATAAAATGCCCAGGTTTATAAGAACTTAAAACCGTTATAACTTTGTTCTTATTCGATTTTGATTAAAATTTATTTAACAAAAACATTATATTTTGGTCCCCTTTAGGTGCCCTATCAGTTTGATCCGTACGTTAGGATTCACCCTGTATTTTAGGAAATATCAAGTAGGCTATGAAATAATTATTTTTAAGTCCATAGTAATGAGTTAGAGCCGCTTTCAACTATACTTACCATTTTAGGCCTAAAAACAGTTAACAAAAAAAAGATAAAAAATTTAGAAGCACTCGCTGAAGTTTGAAGTTTTTGTAGTTTTTAAAAACATTAATAAAACGTGAAAATTCAATTTTTTTAACTCGTTATTTTTTAGTAAGTGTTTTTTTGGAGGCCTAGAATTAGTACGCAGTGTGTCCAGTATATAACACACAGCATATAGGGAGCAAGGGAGCTCTTATTGTTCGTAATTTTATGCTGGAGAATAGACAAATCTACATGTTTGTGTTAGTGAAAAGCCATACAAGTATTAATTGTATGAAAATAAAATTCTAAATTAATGCATTTAAAATATAAATTAGTAAAGCTTAGTATTACAATGTACCTCTAATTTTTTTTAAACTTGTACTGTAGTAGTTAAAGTAGTCTAATTAATTATCCGCTCTAATTTAATTTATCATTTTATAATTACAAATAATGAATCACTTGAACAAGTTGAAAAGAAGTGATAAACGTTTCATTAATTCGCGAAAGCGTAAATATTTTTATAATTGCTTTTAAGTACATTTTTTTCCTAATTAAATTTTCTACTTACTCCAAAAAAAAGTTTTCCAACTACATAGAAATAGGAACATATACATTCCATATAATCCTGCTGTATGTAAGTAAATAAAAGCTAATACATTTCTCCAAACAATGTGCCATCTATATTTTGGTTCTTCTTTTCTAGCCCTTTTAATAATGGTATTTTGATAATGGTGTGATGTGCTTGGAAGGACTTGTGGTACAGATTCGCTCGTGGTAGCTTCGGCTAAAAATATTGCCGAACTACCAATTAAGTTTGGTGCCATTTTCGAATAACTGTAAATAAAACAAACACAAATTAAAAACATTTATATTTAATGACGTCGAAATTTTTTTTAAAATACCTCACATTGCATTCAATAAAGGAAAGTTGGTAAAGTGTAAAGATGTAAGGAGGTCAAAAATTATTATCTGGGCCAAGATGATAATGGAATTAAATCTATGTTAACAATGTAACGTAGAGTAGTTAAAATTTTTATTATGATTATTTGTTAGTAGGAGCAGTTGAATATTTTGTAAAAAAAAATTTTTTGCAATAATTTTAGATTTTCTTTAACTCTTTAGATAGCGTGTGCAAGAAACGTTCAAAGTCAAGTACGTATAAGTAAGCCATAAGTTCAAGAATGTTCAAGTTCAAATAATACTAATTTTTTACCATCCCATATGGATTTTTTTAAATAAACTATGTTACATGAAGTTCACCTAATTGCTAAAATAATAGGTTTCTCTTATTACTTTCTCTAGTTGCAAGTTTTTTTTATAATATGAAAATTTCACTTTTCACATTACTAAATTTTAAGTAGTTACCTACTATGTACTTATAGGTATTAGATAAATTATTTTAGAAAATTAATGTTGCTGCAAATGTACAACATCTTTATAAGTGAATTTTAAACATTTTTGTATGATTTTTATTGCTCTAATAATTTTTAAATTGACAAAAATTTTAATAACCTAATATAAAAATACTTAAAGATTTACACAAACTCCTAACTAATACTTCTAAAAAGACAGAATTTGATGGAAAGGAGTGGAAGTAGTTTTCATTTCATAAAATAGTTTGTGTAATATTTTTATCTTATTTTCAAATTTCAGTCTCTGGAAAAATTTCTCGAAAGCCAGTGATTTTTGAGCAATTTGCTTCTATCGATGTATTTATTTTGAGGTCTCACAATGGGCTCGTGCGCGAACTCTTCGTGAAAATAATCAAATAACAAGTAGGGGAGACTGGAGCACGTTCGGACACTTTTTTTAAACACCGATTGCGCTGTTATTTATAGTGATGTAGTGTTTATTTTGTATTCAACTTGTAATACTATCATTTGCCTAGGACACGGTATACAGAAAAAGCAGTAAAATAACACAGTTTTTCTGTTACAGTTTTTTTTTCCAAAGTAGTATTTATCCGAAACTGTCCCACATCGGGGCACGTTAGGACTCTATATGGGGTTACATTCCGACAATTCTACTAAAAAAACAATGCCGGTATATAAAATGAACAATATTTTTCTATTTGAGGGGGTCAGAAGCCAAGGGTTCTACGTAGAAAAAAATTTTAAAGTCGAGTTAATGCAGAAACTGGAAATATAGCATAGCTTGTCCGAACGTACCCCACTTGCACGTAGTTTCATTAAAACGATAGAAAAAATTTTCCTTGTTGTTATGTGTTATGTTAGGTGAAACGAAACTACTACGCGTTTATAGTTTACTAGCAGGACCCGTGGGCTACGCCACACGCCTTTTAATTTAGCGGCTCCTTAGTTTGCAAAACCCTTGGCAAAACCTATCAAATCTTAATTAGGTATATATGAGCCCAACATACTCTACAATGTAACAATAAATCGATATTGTGAAATTTGTGGGCATACAAATGTATGATAATAATATGTAGAAGCAAAAAAAGGCCGCTATGATGTCTATTAGGAAAAAGTTGGAAGCAGGTGCTTTTTATCGTGCACCACCAATGACGGCACCTCCACCACCGTTTCATCAGGACCGTTACCTCAGGAAACCCTCTACAACCACCTGCTTTAATTTTAAGTAGCACCGCCGCCTTAGGGACCTCTAACCCCCCGCTTTAATTTAAATTGGGAGGCACGTGCACCACTAATGTAAACATTGCCGCCACCAAGCTCACCAAAATCCCCGCTTCAGGGCCCCCTACAACCACACGCTTTATTTTAATTGAGAGGCACATCAACCACCAACGACAGCACTTCCGCCACCGGAATCACCAGAATACCCTCAGGGCACCCTACAACCACCCTCTTTTGTTTCATTTGAGAAATACGTGCACACCACTAACGCCAACACCACCGCCACCGATATCACCAGAACGCCGCCCCAAGGACCCCTACAACCACCTGCTTAAATTTCAATTAGGAGGCAAGTGCATATCACTAAAGTCAGCACTATATCGCCACCGAGAACAACAGAACTGCCGCCCCAAAAACCCTTACAACCACCCGCTTTAATTTCAATTGTGAAGTACGTGCAGCAGTAACGTCAGCATCGCCGCCACCGATATCACCAGAATCACCGCCTCAGGAATCCCTACAACCAATCACTTTAATTTCAATTGGCACGTGCATCACTAAAGTCAGCATCACCGCCACCGAGTACACCAGAACCGCCGTCTTAGAGACCCCTACAACCACCCGCTTTATAATTTTAGTTGAAAGGCACATGCACCACTAACGTCAGCATCGCCGCTACCGTGTACACCAGAACTGCCGCCTCAGGGCACCCTTCAACCACCCGCTTTAATTTCAATTGGCAAGCACACGCACCGTTAATGACAGTACCGCCGTCTCAGGAAACCCTATAACCACCCGCTTTAATTTCATTTGGAAGACCCGTGTACCACTAACGACAGCACCACCCCCCCGTATTACCAACACGGCCTCCTCCGTGGCTCCCACAACCACCCGCTTTAATTTCAAATGTGAGGCAGTACATTTCTTGGCGAATTTGTTAGAGTAGATTTTGAAAAGTCAAATGTGAAATATTAATTTTTATGTGTCAATAAATTATAGAATTTAACTAACTTGAAACCATAAAGGAACGCATTCAAAATTGATTTATAGTTCATGGTACATTTCTATATAACGTAGTTTTAAATTTTAGTTTTTGGGAGTTCTTTCACATTTTTGCCAATTTCTAAGCCCCCAGTTGACATATCGTAATCGTACCTAGCCTATGTTACTCCCAAAAGTACAGTCTATATGTAAAAGAAAAAATTATTAAAATTGGTTCGGTGGTTCGCGAGATCTTAAGTAACGCACATACATACATACATACATACATACATACATACATACATACATACATACATACAAACATCTTCTATACTAATATATAAAGTAAGATGTTTGTATGTATGTATGTATGTATGTATGTATGTATGTATGTATGTATGTATGTGCGTTACTTAAGATCTCGCGAACCACCGAACCAATTTTAATAATTCTTTTTTTCACATGTACACCGTACTTCTGTGGGTAACATAGGGTAGGTGTGATTACGATATGTAAACTGGGGGCTTAGAAATTGGCAAAAATGTCAAACAACTCCCAAAAACTAAAATTTAAAACTACGTTATACAAAAAATGTACCATGAACTATAAATCACTTTTGAAATGGTGACGACAATTCGTTACGGTTCTAAGTTAGTTAAAGTTTATAGTTTATTGACACATATTAATATTTTAAATTTTACTTCTAAAAATCTAGCTTAATAAACTCGACAGTTTTATAAATATAATCCTTTGAAGAAATAGGCAAATACCAAGAAAGAATAGTGCACAATGCAACTCCTGAAGTGCTAGACAGGGTGTTGAAAGGTTTAATATTGTTTTCTAATATCAATTATTGGTAAACGAATATACTTCTTCTAACGACATACACACCCATCGTGAAAAAAAAAGTGCAAATCCTAAGGGATATACATTCTACAGGCTGTTCGATGTTCATTCTTAATTGTTATTGTATTGGTGAAGAGAAATCGGTATTCCTACGTATTATACTTATTTTCAAACCATATACACACAGTAATTACAACAGTTTTTTAAATATACAGGGTGTTGAAAATTGTTATACTCATTTGTAAGAGACACAGCTTAACAGTTTACATTCCTTTAACGACGTAGGCACCCGTTAACAAGGGATTGTTCCAAATGCGACTACTAAAGTGCTATACAGGGTGTTCCAAATGTTAATAGTTATGCAACACAAATGATTTATATTCTACATTCCTTTGATTAAATAAACAAACACTAAGAGAAACATTGTATAAATGCAAATTCTAAAGAAATATACAGGGTGTTGATAATCCACTACCTACTAATTTGTAAAAGCACAAGTTAGCATTGTACATTCCTTTAACAACTTAGCCACCCGCTAAGAAGATAATTCTATAAATTAGATTCCTAAAGGAGTACTTTTACAGGGTGTTCACAATGATAATACAATACTATTCTTTCAATTTGTAAACTGACATTCTTTAAACAGCACAAATTACTATGAAATAAACACGCATTCTGAAAAACATGGTATAAATCCTACGCCACCTCACAAATTGCTCCCTTTTCAACCACTAATTTTTCACACCCACGTAAGTCTAGGCGTCCTTACACCCCCTTACGTTCCTGCGTCCGATAATAATGTACTAATGTACTAATGTCCGTGTTTGTCATGAACGTTCATACTCAACAATGTAATAAAATATTCCCATATTGTTCTGAACACTCTCATAACTAATACGAAATTTAAAATGATCCGTGTAAAAGGGTGTAAGTTGAAAGGTTTATGTGTCTGCTTCTTCATCGCATATTACATTCTTAAAAACAATGCTTTTACACATTCTTAAATTAAAATGAAGTGCATTAGTGCCGTTAGTATTTGTTGTGCGTCCAACGAAAGCAGAACGTTTTAACAAAATGGATCGTTTCTGCAGTACATGTGGAATGAAACGTCAAATACTCTTTGATATGGGTTTTGGTGAGTATTAATATTCTATTAATAAGCGTCACGATTTTAACGCTAAAACTTCTTTTTTATTAGATATAGAAAAGTGTCCGAAATGTAATGTGGTGCCATACATAGCGCCTTCCGAATTAAAGACATGCAATGTTTTAAGGTGCTGTGTGTGCACCGCATACATATGTGATATCAATAGGTATTGCGAAATGTGCGGCCATACCGTAGAACGGAGCAAACTTCGAAGGCTGCACATTTTAAAATCCCTTAAAATAATAGATGCCAAAAAAAAAGCCGCAATGGCAATTAAAAAAAAAATTAAGTTGGATGAAGGTTCTTCAGCGTGCACAATCAACTATACCATCGCCTCCTCTACCCCTACAGCAACAACGTCAACAACTAACTGTAATGTCAATTGGGAGGCAGATGAAATGGACGATTTATTGTCGCAGTCTATGTCTTCATGTGAAGAACAGTTACAAACAACTAATAGTGGAGGTAAGGAGAGCGAGGATTAACAATAAATTTTTTTGTGTTATTTTATTGTACTTTCAGACCACTCTGCCAACGAAGTGTCCCAGTCAGTCACTTCATATGAAGAAGATTTAAGCGACAATAAATCGTCTGAGTGCTCCCAGGACACAGAAGGTTCAATTAATTGCTGTCCTAAATTAAATTAAACAATGTGAATTTTAAAAATATTATGTATCAATAAAAAATTTTAAAAATATTTTGTATCAATAAAAGTTATTATCTATACAAAAATGTACCATAAGCTATAAATCACTTCTCAATGGGCAAGAATTATTATGACGACAATTCGTTACGGTTCTAAAGTTACTTAAATTTTATACTTTATTTCCACATTAATATTTCAAATTGTACTTTTAAAATTCCCGACAAAAAATTTATCCCTACTGTTGCAAGTTTTACATTTTTGTAATTAAAAGTTCTTTAGTTTTCGACAGCACCCTTCGTTGACAAGTTCGCGATATGTTTCTTTAATTGTTGGAGTATACTGTGTTTAAAACAATTTTTTTTCACTTTACTTTTTTTGTTTATTGTTCGAGACTGTGTTTTAAACCATTTTTTTTGTACTTTACTTTTTTTTATTGTTCGAGTACTGTGTTTAAAACAATTTTTTTGTACAGTTTTTGTTTATGTGTATTAAGTTATATAAACGTTTAGTTCGTTTTTTGCGCCCTTAGTGTTTGTAGTGTACTTACACATACCTATATTTGTTTATATTCTGTCATTTAAAATGCCTAAAGCGAAATCTAACGTGTCTAAATCAACAGCAAGGTCCAGACAAATGGCTCTTTCTAGAAGTCGACAAAGTGAAGAAAAACGCGAATTACAGGTAAGCCAATTACGTGACCGAATGAATAGAAGTCGTTTGGCCGAAAATGCTCAAGAAAGAGACTTGCGTTTACAGAAAATGCGTCAACGTATATCTCAATTAAGAGAACTAGAGAATACTTCAGAAAGAGAGTTACGTTTAGATACAATGCGCCAGCGTAGTTCGACATTACGAGAAGTAGAAAGTACTCCAGAAAGAGAGTTACGTTTACATACAATGCGCCAACGTAGTTCGACATTACGAGAAGTAGAGAGTACTCCAGAAAGACAGTTACGTTTACATACAATGCGCCAACGTAGTTCGACATTACGAGAAGTAGAGAGTACTCCAGAAAGACAGTTACGTTTACATACAATGCGCCAACGTAGTTCGACATTACGAGAAGTAGAGAGTACTCCAGAAAGAGAGTTACGTTTAGATACAATGCGCCAACGTAGTTCGACATTACGAGAAGTAGAGAGTACTCCAGAAAGACAGTTACGTTTACATACAATGCGCCAACGTAGTTCGACATTACGAGAAGTAGAGAGTACTCCAGAAAGACAGTTACGTTTACATACAATGCGCCAACGTAGTTCGACATTACGAGAAGTAGAGAGTACTCCAGAAAGAGAGTTACGTTTAGATACAATGCGCCAACGTAGTTCGACATTACGAGAAGTAGAGAGTACTCCAGAAAGACAGTTACGTTTACATACAATGCGCCAACGTAGTTCGACATTACGAGAAGCACAGAGTACACCTGCAAGAGAAGAGCGCTTAGATAAAATGCGACTAGGTGCTTCGCAGTCGCGAGCGAATGAGTCCAGCGCCACTACAGATACTCGATTACAACAACAAACACAACGAACCAATCGAAATAGAAATCCTAGCAGCTCTCTTTTTTTTAATAAATGCGCATTTTCCTATGAACCGTTCATTGGATATGCGAATGTCCAAGACCTGTCTTTGGGATATATGGCTAAAATATGCTCACATTGTCATGCAAGGAAATGGCCTAACGAAACTTCAGCAATGTGCTGTCTCAATGGGCAAGTACGTCTAAATGATTTTGAAGATCCCCCAGAACCTATTAAAAGTCTATTACTGGGCGACCATAAATACTCGAGGCATTTTCTAGAAAACATTCGCAAATATAACGGCGCCTTTGCCATGACATCTTTCGGTGCTCACGAAGTAAAAGAGGGTAATTACATGCCCACTTTTAAGATTCATGGACAGGTCTATCATTGTATAGGCAGTTTACTACCACCGCTAAACGGACGGCATCAGTTCCTTCAAGTATATTTTATTTCCGACTCTGAGCAATTGACATTACGACAAAATTCTATGCCACAACTCAAAAGGGAAATTCTTGAATCTTTACAAAAATATTTCCATACCCATAACAACTACGTACGTAGTTTTAAATCTGCGTTTGAACTGTTGCCTCTGAATAGCGAGAACATGCGTGTAATAATACATGCTGAGAAACACCCAGCAGATGCACATCGTGGTAGATACAACGCGCCTTCCACAGATGAAGTTGCTATTATTTTGTTAGACGAAAACTGTAGCTCACGTGATATTGTTCTTCGTTCCCGTAATAATACTTTAAGTCGCATTTCTGAGTTACATCGCGCCTATGACCCCTTACAATACCCATTGATGTTTGTCAGAGGTGAAGATGGCTATTCTATTAATGTCCCTCAAACGATTTGTGCAACCCAACAACCCAATTTCCGCAAAACAGTGTCGTGCATGAACTATTATGCCTATCGATTAATGATAAGAGCAAACTCTTTTAATCATATCCATCGTTGCGGAAACTTATTTAGTCAATATTGCGTAGACATGGCTGCAAAAATGATAACGGAAAGATTAAATTATATCAGAAATCACCAGAAAACCTTACGCGCAGACAATTACATACACCTCAGAGATGCCCTCAATAACGACTCTGATCCCTCTGAGTTGGGACAAATGGTAATTTTACCATCTACATTCACCGGTTCTCCTAGATATTTACACGAGAGAACGCAGGATGCTCTTACGTACGTGCGTAACTACGGGAGACCTGATTTATTTATCACCTTTACGTGTAACCCTCAGTGGGCTGAAATCGAAGCCGAGCTTTATCCCGGTCAACTCCCATGTCATCGGCATGACATTATAGCAAGAATATTTAAATTAAAACTGCAAAAACTTATTAATCTCTTAACAAAGAATGCCATATTTGGTATTACTCGATGCCACATGTTTAGCGTAGAATGGCAAAAAAGAGGTTTACCACATGCTCATATTTTATTGTGGTTATCGGAAAAGATACAACCAGACCAAATAGATAAAATTATAAGTGCAGAAATTCCCGACAAAAGTACAGATCCGCTCCTTTTCGATATCGTCCTCAAGCATATGGTTCACGGCCCCTGTGGTAACTTCAACTCATCATCACCATGCATGTCTAAAGGACACTGTTCTAAAAGATACCCGCACACATTTATTCAGGACACACAAACAGGAGAAGATGGCTACCCAAAATATCGCAGAAGATCTCCAAGCGACGGCGGCCATACTGCTACTATCACACGAACGGGTATAACTGTAGATAATCGATGGATTGTTCCACATTCTCCTCTACTGTGTAGATGTTTTAATTCCCACATAAATGTAGAGTATTGTCATTCAGTACAGGCTATAAAATACATATGTAAATATATAAACAAAGGCAGTGATGCCGCCACCTTTACAGTCGAAAATAAGAGAGATGAAGTGCAAACGTATTTGAATGGACGATATTTAAGTTCTTCTGAGGCTGTATGGAGAATCTTCGGGTTTTCTGTGCATGAACGTTATCCCTTTGTTATGCATTTAGCAGTTCATTTAGAAAATGGACAAAGGATTTATTTTACAGCAGATAATCTTCACCGAGTCATGGAACAACCTCCCACAACTACATTGACAGCATTTTTTAATTTATGTGAACGCGATGAATATGCAAAGACCTTACTCTATCACGAGGTTCCCACTTTTTACACATGGTCAAATAAAGATTGGCATCGCAGAAAACGGGGACAGGATGTTGATGGTAATCCAGGTGTAAAACGAGACTCAGCATTGGGACGGGTGTACGCGATACATCCTAATTTCTCCGAATGTTTTTATTTAAGACTTTTACTCCATCATATTAGAGGACCTACAAGTTTTGCGGATTTGAAAACATGTAACAATGTAATACATCCCACATACCGTGCTGCATGCGAAGCTTTAGGTCTTTTAGAAAGTGACGCACATTGGAGGAACGCGCTTTTCGAGGCTACTATCTCCGAAAGTGCTCATCTCCTGAGGGAATTATTTGCAATAATGTTAATCTTTTGTCAAATATCCAACCCATTAGAACTGTGGAATGAGTTTCGAGAACAACTATGCGATGATATCCTTCATAGACATCGCTTAGTACGAAATTGTCAAGAACTCCCTTTTAATGATGATGTTTTTAATGAAGGTTTGACTTTGCTTGATGATGCACTTTATATGCTTGGAGAAAAACGTGTAGCAGAATTTGGTCTACCTGAACCTCAAAGAAACAATGTTGAGATTGACAATTTACTTTATAACCGACAAACACAGTACAATGAAGATGATCTTGCACTTTATGTCTCCGAAAATGAAGGCAAATTATTACCAGAACAGTTAACAGTCTACAACAAAATACTAAGAAGTGTTACAAATAATGAAGGGAAAATATTTTTCCTTGATGCTCCTGGTGGAACGGGAAAAACGTTTTTGATAAATTTGATTTTAGCAAAGGTGAGGTCTCAGAAACAAATTGCAATTGCAGTGGCTTCTTCTGGAATTGCAGCAACCCTTTTAAGTGGTGGTAGAACTGCACACTCAACATTTAAATTACCCCTTTCCTTCTCACCTGATCAAACACCAGTATGCTCTCTTCGTAAAAATGGCGCTACTGCCAAAGTGCTAAAAGAAGCGACATTAGTAGTATGGGATGAATGTACCATGACACATAAATCTCATGTTGATGCTGTAAATAACACGTTGAAAGATATTAGGTCTTCTAATCGAGTTATGGGCGGCATAACTTTTATTTTTTCTGGTGATTTTAGGCAAATTTTGCCCGTTGTACCTAAAGGAACTCGAGCTGACACAGTTAAAGTGAACATACAAATGTCCCATGTCTGGCATAGTATACAAACATTAAAATTGACTACCAACATGCGCGTACACCTTAACGGCGATTGTGACGCCGGAAATTTCGCTACACACTTACTTAATATTGGTGATGGTACAGTATCTCTTCTAAATGGCTTAGTTAAAATAACACAGACATTAGGTGTATGCGTGAAAACAATGGACGATCTCATTTTAAAAGTGTATCCCGACGTTCAACATTTACTACAGAAGAATTTCTCATGGCTATGTGAAAGATCAATTGTTTGCGCAAAAAACTGTTCAGTAGATGAAATAAACGAAGCTATATGTAAAAAGATACATTTAGAAAGCCGATTATATAAATCAATCGATAAGGTTGTTGATGACAATGACGCAGTGCACTATCCCAGTGAATTTTTAAACTCTCTTAATCCATCTGGACTACCACCACATTTACTCACATTGAAAATCGGAATTCCTATAATTCTATTAAGAAATTTGAAACCACCAACACTGTGCAACGGCACTCGATTGCAAGTTAAGCAGCTGTTGCCGAATTTAATAGAAGCCTATATTTTGACAGGTCCTGCGGCAGGACAAACAGCCTTCATACCCAGAATCCCTATGGTACCCTCAAATTTACCTTTTCAATTCAAACGCGTTCAGTTTCCGATCAAAGCATGTTTTGCTATGACTATTAATAAAGCTCAAGGGCAGTCTTTTAGTGTCGTTGGTGTAGATTTGCGGAAAGAAGTGTTCTCACACGGACAATTATATGTTGCACTTTCACGCATTGGTAATGCTGCAAATCAGTTCGTGTTAACACCAGACCACACGTGTGTGAGCAAAAACGTAGTGTTTACAGAAGTGTTTAAAGATTGAAAGGGGTGTACGTACAGTTTTTATGGACTTATTATTATGGACTACAATTAAGCGGGATATTATAGTAGGTATGTACGAAAATATTTGTATTATTATTTAAATATGCTATTCTTTTTACAAATTTTCATAATATACTTACATAGGGTAATTGTTAATTGGTAATTGTTCATTTTTAAAGGGTTACACGATTATGGACAATATTCATATAATGTACCACATTTTAATGTTTATACTGAACCTTATGCCAATTTCTATAATTTTTGATCTAATAGAAAAGTAAAATACACAAATCAGTTTAAAAATTTAGTTAGTTCAGATTTTTATTTGTTTTCAAGATTTATGTTTGTGGATTAACTTTTGGGTCTATTTCTATTTTTAGAAATATACATTAATTTTTATGTTTAAAAGGGGATTATTAAATATTGGAATTATTTGCGAGTCTAAAGGCGGTCTGGACTTAAGTGCGTGTGACGAATTAGTGATTGACAAGGGAATAGATCTATTATTACTCAGCTGCCGTTACTTGACATAAACGTTTTACTTCATGTATGAAGGTGTAAGAATTAAAGTTGTAATTATCAATAACTTCATTATCGCATTTTGGCCTTTTTAGTATATTGCAATTGCAAACTATAAGGAGTCGCTAAATCAAGAGAGGTATGCCGTAGCCAGGGGCGTGTGGCGTAGCCCACGGGTCCTGCTAGTACTTTATATATTAGTATAGATGTATGGCAGTTGTTACCTGATTTCAATCGCCAGTAAATTTAATTAAGGGATTAAAGTTGTATTCACACACAACCGTGATTGTTCCGTCACGTCACGTCTCCGGTCCGTCAAAAATGTTATAAAAATTATCGGAGACGTGCTTTTAAATGACTCTATTCACACTCGTCAGTCTTGGTTCCGAGATTTTGCTTTTGACGTCGTGCCGTCTCCGGTCAGTCAAATAGGATATCGTCGGCGACGATATTTTTATAAAGCACCGTCAGTCATTGTTGGCAAGTAGGGTGTTAAATAGTGGTTCTTCCGTTCATCATGGAAATTAATTATGAAAAATTAATTGAACATGTATGCAGGTATCCTGTATTATACGATTTGTCTCATGCGAAATATATTTAAATTTAAAATACACTAGTTTTAAATTTAAAATATGGCATGATATAGAAAAAGAATTAAAACAAGAAGTTCGAGTAATATTTTTTATTTTGAACACTTTTTCCGCAGTTGTCCTTTGAAAAAAAATAGTTTTTTATTGTTTGCGTATCTTATGTGAACTAATATACGTACTTGTAAATTTTATCGTTTTACCACTGAAGGTAAATGACGGATACATCACTGATGTGTGTGAATCGTACTGTCCGGTTAAAATAAAATCACTGTCTCAGTCATTTGACTGATCGGAGACGGGCCGGAACAATCACGGTTGTGTGTGAATAGACCTTAAAACGGGAAAGCGTATGTTACTTAGCTCAAAAATTATTGCAGGTTGTTGGAAAACAGTTTTTCTTCTCTAAAAATTTTGTTTTAAGGACGCGCTGCTAAAGTGGAGGGGAGTCATTTTTGCCATAGCGTGTATTTTTACCACTTTAAGTTGAAGAAAAAAAAAATATAGATAGTGCCAACATACTGTCAAAATAATTATTTTAATTACCAATGTCAACCAATCTCAAACTAAAAAAAAACAAGAAACAGTACTTAAAAGTAGAACATTACAACATCGTTTTGGACGGTTTTCGATGCTGTAATGAGTATATTGTTACAAAAGAATAGTAAAGTTAAAAATTTATACCTGGAACTTTAAAATTTTGCTTGGGCCATCTAAAAGGCAATGCCTGAACTATTGTCGAAAGATTTGGTTGAAAAGACCGCTAAGGACATATTTTGATTCAGTATTTTCTTCCTTGTTTCGTTTAATTAGCGATGGAATCACTTAAAAATTAGGTATTGTTCTTATAACGATCTCCACCAGGAAATCACGGAATTTCATCAATATTGGTTGCTTCAAAATTTGAAAGTTTCTTGTTTTCAAAAATTAATTTAACCTATTTATTCATAATATAAAGCAATGAAAATTGTTCATCTCCTTCATTGATCTTTCCTTATTAAAATTTCAAAAAAATTAAGTTCATATAACGTTTAGTTTTTAAATTCCGCAAGAAAAACTAAAGGCTTATTTTTAACGTTATTTTAACTCCAACTTTTGCCGCTTTGTCAGCGCGGCCTTAAGCACTAGACAAGCGAAACTACCGTCAACAAACACGCTTCACACTAGCAACCTACTGTTACATCCGCAGCGCAACAGCAGGAATTTTTCACGGAAATTTTGAAAAGCTGGCCTAGTCTCCCCTAATCCTCATGCCTCTTGGGTGCCCTCAATTACCTAAACTTTAGGCTCAAGAGACCAAAATTGGTTAAAATTTTAAGATGGATTTCTCAAGATCAGTTAAGCCAGATATTTTATGGTCATGTTCAGTATACATATAGTTAGTAGTTTTTAATTCATTTTCCGATTTTAAAAACCAAATTTTAAAAATATCAGAAACTGAAAGTTTGCATTTAAAAAAAATATTGGAAAGAAGCTGATTCTCCAAACGAATCAGCGTTTGAAAATTATAAAAAACTTTTCAGCAGTTGGCATAAATAAATTTATAACAAAGTGTTCTTAAGATAATCAGTGGTGTGTTGTAAGCAACCGGTTATAATATAACCCGAACGTTGAGTCTTTTTTCTTTATTCAACAGAATGCAACAGACATATAATATCCAGCTTCGTTCAAGGACTCAACGTTGACGTTATACATAACCGGTTGCTTACAACACACCACTGATTGTCCCTAAGGAATAGGGGTTACCATTCTGTCAATTTTTTCAATATATAGTTCTCGGCTCGGGATTTAAAAATAGTTTTGGTCAAATTTGATGACCTGAGCAAAAGTCATTAAAAGTTGTTAAAATAGCACAAACACTTGATTTCACGATTCTTTACCGTCACGTGACCACTTTAATATCTATGAAAACGACTTATTTATTGAATTTAATTATTTTATTTAGTTAATACATTTATTACTAATTATTATTAAACATTTATTTAGACAATTTATAATTAAATTAATTATTTATTAAGTATTCTAAAAGTCACGTGACTGTATAGAATCGTGAGAGTCAAGTTTATTTTTGTTACTCAGAACATTGGTAAGTAAATATACATTTCACATCTACAGGGTGAAGATAAAGTATGGTGCCAACCAACACTCTGCTTTAAAAATTTGTTTTGCTAAAATCTGATTTTTAAGGGCTCTACATATAGGAGGAGTTCAAAAATGGTCCTAGAGAACATTGTTTTTAAACTTTAGTCCCAAACCCCTTGACCGATTTACTTGAAACTTTGGGGGTAGCCATAAAACAACAAATCTTTTGTTAGTAACACATTTGTTTCGGAAGGCGTTAGGATAATAACTATCCTAATGACATTGACGCCGTCTATCTTAGAAGGGCGAAGTTCTAGAGTTTCGCACCTATAAAGACTTTTATTTAGAAGGTCAATAATTCAAGATCTAGAGTAGTCCCAAGTTAAGATGAGTACACCAGGTGATAACCGTTAGAGTTGCGCAGTAGTTTTGTACTGCCGTTGCTTAGGAACGAACGTACACAGCGTCGTCGTATAGTTATTACCAAGGAGTTATTCACTCTATGCAGTCAATGTACAGAAATTGAGCTGCTGAGCAGTCAGTGTACAAATTCAGAACAGTGGCTGACCGTTCGGTTATTACATTACTTTTAATTATATAATTATAATTACAATATATAATTACAAGCATTATTAAATTTTTTGACAGAAGAAATAATTAGCTCCGCCACTGGGCTCTGAAGCCACGCCTCGCGTTTGGTCACTTTGGTCACGTGGTATACTCATCTTGAATTGGGACTACTCTACAACAGGTTATTGTGTTTGGGTTTATTATTTTGCGGAACTTTCTTTATACAGGGTGGTTGGTTTTTTACTGTCCAGCTAATATCTGCTGAAATATTGAAGATACTTAAAAAAGTTAAATTAGAAACTTTTCAAACAACACCTCATCTACAAAATAGCGCAAACAATTTTTTTCCATAGCCTACTTGTTTTGCGGGAAAATATCTAACTTTGGTTTTTTAAATAGAACACCCTGTATATTTTTAGAGAATCGTATTCTAAATCAATTTCTCTTTACAAGGATGGATCACAAGTACCATTTGCTCTGTTTCGAAAATGACAGTTTTTTATACCTACATCTCTCAAATTAAAATAATATTATTAAAAGAATTAATAGCACTCATTACTCTACTTAATACTTTTTTAACTAATTTCTAATTATTACAAACAAGAATATTTAACGCTTGAATTATTAAATAATTATAAGTAAATAATTAATTTAATTTCATTTCATTAAAAGTAGAACACATTATTATTACACGTTTTAACTATTGATTTAATAAATTGAAGAAGAAAATCCTATTTACAAACCCTCTTTCAATTAACTTATCGTCTTCACATAAAACCATTTATGGTATGTTTACATTACTGGATAACCCAATAGTGCCAAAGTAATAACCAATTAACGGAATTAGAAGTGGTAGCAATTTTATCACACAATTTCTATTAAGATTGACGTTTAATAGAAAGATTTTCATTCAGCAATTAATTGCTGTTCAGAAACAGAAAACACCAAATTCTCAGTTATATTTTTTATTCTACTGAATCTTGAAAAATACACAATTTCTTGTACCTATGCGATAAAAAATGAAAGGTAAAGAATTTATGTAGACATTGACTATTTCAGAATTTTCAAATTTTACTTTTTCGTAGATTTTAGATCTTATGATCGAAAACAATGTTTTATCTTTTTTTTTAAATTTAATTTCTCGACGTCTTGAGCGACCCTGAGTCCAAAACTGCAAAAAGAAAATTTTCTTAATTTAATTTTTGTAAAAAAAATTTTTTGTTATTTTTCTACAGCCTCTCTAGGTTTTGAGGGGTTTTAGGGCTCCTAGAAAACACCTTAATAAAAAATAAGGTTTTTGATTTTGGTGTTCTTTTGGCTAGATAAATCATCTTTTTAAGTTCGTCTTTACATTACACCCTGTGTAGATCAAAAGAGAGACAGAATAAAATTTGTATTTACTCAAAAGGTCGGTACTTTGTGTCTCTTTTCTTCAGTTCAGTACTTTGAGTTGGGAATAAAATCAGTTGATTTTGGTTTGTTTACAAACTATAATTCGATGTTGTTAGGTAATTACTCCTACTAATTAGTGTTACCATTATGTGCTAAAAATTAATAAATTAATAGAAAGTATTTGTATTAGGTCCTTAGAAGACAAAATAGTATTTTTACCTTTCACCTTATTAATTAATAACAATGGCCAGAACCGAATCACTATACAAAAAACATCTATTTACAAATTCAAAAACACACTAAATTCGTGTAAAAAAAACACGCCAAAGGTTTTTTGTTAGTAATTTTATGATCAACAAGATTGGTTCTATACATTTTATTGATATTTGGCTTTCTTTTCAAGTATTTTGCAAAAAATCACTACAAAGCACCCTCTTTTTCTTAGATGGCCTATAACTTTGTATCTATGCAAAAAAACGGTAGATTTTTTTCCCCTGTTTTTACTCTAAAAATGAAAATTTTTAAAGTGGTCCCGTTCTGTTACTAATTTGTTAGAGGTTGACTCCTATCAAAATCACTAAGATGATTAAACTACATTGGAATTATTCAAGAATGAAAATCGAAATCTTTACATTTGCAACTCCTGCCCATGCGAAGGTTAAACATATAGATTCCGCGGCCTAGTCAAAAAATTATTTTAATTGTGCATTTTCGAGTTATTGCAGAAAGTTCATTTTTTTAAATAGGGGAGACCGGGGACAATTAAAGCATTTTAAATTGTTTTTAGTTTTTCTCCGCTGCTATCGTGATTTTCAAACATTTAATGTGAGCTATAGGAACCTTAGTGTTTCTAGTTTCTATTTATATCATTTCGTTAATTTGTATTGATATATAAAAAAGACATTTCAAAAAAAGTCGACATGTTTCAATCGTCCCCGAGGCTGGGACGGTTGAAACATCTACCTAAGATAATTGAAACAAACTTACATTAGGTGATTTTATAGTTCAAACATTACTCTGATAAACAATTGTGAAAAATATAATTGATTTCTTGAATCCACTCTTCTCCCGGACGGCTATAGAACTATACAGTGTGTCCAGTATAACGTGCACACTGCACAGCATGGGGATCTCGGACACCGTAAGAGATACGAAGTCGGTTAAATGGAGAAAATTTTACATGATTTTATGGCCACTTCGATGTTGCTTTTGTTTTTTAAAAAAATCTATTAGCACTCTAGATATTTATGAAAAACTGAAAAATAGCATTTTCTTTAAATGCTTATAACTAATTTATTAATTGAGATAATTTCAGTTTTCAAAAAAGAGATAATAGGTACTACTAAAACGCAAATAATTAATTGATAAAATAATCTTTTAGTGCCCCGTTTTAGAGATATGATGCAAACTTATGTTTTTTTAAATACAAACCTAACCTCATTTTTACGTTTTTAAACAGCTAATTTTTTTCTCTTTTCAAAAATATAAGGGTTGATAGGGTTGATTTTTTGTAATTCCTTTACGGTAATACTAAAATAGAATATTTTGTTATTTATGTTCAAATACATTTTAAAAATCAAGTTTGCTATGAAACAATTTCATAAAAAAGAAACAAGCGAATTAAATAAATAATTATCAAAAAACAATAAATACAGTGTCCGCAAAAAAGTCTGCACCATATGGGATTTTTTTTTATTATGCGTGTTTTTCGAAAATAGTTTTCGGCATCTATCTCTGCATAAAATAAAACCAAAAATGCGTAAAAAAAATTAGTTATGTCATTTACGCAACACCGCCAAAACGTCTTTTGAAAGTTTCGATTGCCTAAAAATGCCTTTATTTTTCAAAACAGACAAAATCGTCATAAGGGAAAATTTTTTCTATTTACCTCAAAATTCTAGATACGAAGTTTAAGAAAAAAATATTAACATTTTCATTTTTTTGTTTTTTTGAAAATTCTCACTTGTTTATAATTCTTCGGAGTTCTTTTGTTTACATTTCAATTCTAGAAATCCACTTTGATCCAGCGAGATCAAAATATTACGTTTTGTTCTTAATTTAGTCTAATTTTGGAATATAAAAATATTTTCATTGAAAAGGATAGGACCATCTTGGACTATTTTCCCATCTCTGAATTCCCCTTGGGAAATATTTTAACCGCAGTGGTTAAAACTATTAGCTGTATCCCTGTTTGTTCTGTTCTCGCCATGAATTAGAACAATTTCAATTTTGTCTGTCTTAGTAAGCATTGTTGATAGGAAAATTAAATAAATTTCATATTAGTTTATTGTCAGGATATTTCGGGTAAATTTGGACATCATTTGGGACCTCTATCTGTCAGTTCTTATTTTAATTAAAATTCGCCGATATTTTTCTAAAATAAGTGACCACTGCGGTTAAAATATTTCCCAAGATGAATTCAGAGATGGGAAAATAGTCCAAGATGGTCCTATCATTTTCAATGAAAATATTTTTATGTTCCAAAATTAGACTAAATTAACCCATTAGCGCCCACCGACAATCTAGCCATTGAAAATTTGTAAAATCTATACAAATTGTCTATAAACAAGACTAAAGTTAATTAGAACCAAAAAAAAATTTTGTTTTGTTTATGGTTTTTGAAAAAAAGACCTGTACCCAAGCGATTACACTGGGCTAATGAGGGTACAAAACGTATAAAATTGAAATTTTTTTATTTGTTTGAATTTTCGTATAATAATTATTAAAAATTTTAAATAAACAGTTTTTTTGCCAATGCAACATAATTAGATACCTAATATTAAATTATTTTATCAAAACAAATAGGAGAAATATTTATCAAAATAAAAATAAAGACGTTTTAATTTCCGGAATGAAATAGTTTAAAACATTCTTGTTCAATACAAAGTGCCACCATGCATTTTTCACAAATCCATCTGACTCTCATGTGGCATTGACGACATCTTTTTGGGTTGTCGATCCTTTTGGGAAAATACCCCACAGGATCTTCTAAAATGCTTCTTGGTAACGAGCCGGATGGTTTGATATCGATCTTCGTTGAATAGCTTTATTATAGGACCTCAGGCAATGGCGAACAATGTTTCTCTGGAACAACAACAGGTCCATTTCGTCATCTTTTGTGCTTAGTTCATGAACTCTCCAAGCATTTACAACTATTACGTTCATCATATGGGTGAAAAGCACCCACCACCATTTCTTCCCATGAATACTAATTCTACAATTATTCGCCGCCTGATCAAGTAAGTCCACTCCACCCATTGACAAATTATAATTTAAAAAAAACAGAGGTTGAGCGACAGATAATTTTTCTTATTTTTTACCACACCAGCGTTTCACTCTCCCAAGAGGTTCTACTGAATCATAATTAGTTACCATGGTAACAGAACTATTGTCATTCCACCGCACAAACAAAATCGAACTTGTTTTATCGTAACGATAATCGTAATGTCCACGATATCTTTTTTTCATTTCGGTAGAGGGTACAAGAGGACACTTCTTTATGCGATTTTCACGTACCGTGCCCATGGCTCTAAAACTTTTCTGACGAAGAGAATCTAAAAGTTCGTAACTAGAAAAATAACAAAACCAATGCCTAAATTTTTGTTTACGCTTGCATCTCCGAAGTTATCAATTGCCTTTGATAACGTTTCAAACTTTTCGCCATAGAACGTAGATGGACGAATTTCCGGAAAATGCATTGTATAGTATAGATGTTCAAAATCTATAAGATATTATATTTATGTGAATTTGTATACGTTAAAACCCGTTGTACTCGCACGGGTACAGTGAAGTTTATATCAACATACAGGAAAAACGTTGCAAAATTTTGATACGACAATAAGTCAGAATTATTGATATATGTCTTATAAAACATATTCAAAAAAAAAATAAATTACAACTAAGAAATTTTGTAATTACTAATTACAAATTGAATTTACCAGAAATATCTTGCAAATTGGACGTGCAACCACAACTATAAAACTTTGTTTCCTGAACAGAGCTAAATATTATATAAAAAATTAATACCTAATGTGTAAGACGAACCTTTGTTTAACATTTCTGCAGCGCCAGTAATTTAATATCTTATCAGCAGTTATCAGTAAAGTCATGTCTTTTAGCTGTACTCGCGTGGGTACACTGGGCGCTAATGGGTTAAGAACAAAACGTAATATTTTGATCTTGTTGGATCAAAGTGGATCTCTAGAATTTAAATGTAAAGAAAAGAACTCCGAAGAATTATAAATAAATGAGAATTTTCAAAAAAACAAAAAAATGAAAATGTTAATATTTTTTTCTTAAACTTCGTATCTAGTATCTTCAGGTGAATAAAAACAATTTTCCCTTATGAAGATTTTGTCTGTTTTGAAAAATAAAGGCATTTTTAGGCAATCGAAACTTTCAAAAGACGTTTTGGCGGTGTTGCGTAAATGACATAACTAATTTTTTTTACGCATTTTTGGTTTTATTTTATGCAGAGATAGATGCCGAAAACTATTTTCGAAAAACACGCATAATAAAAAAAAATCCCATATGGTGCAGACTTTTTTGCGGACACTGTATAATTCGAAAAAAAGTACCTTCTAAAAAAAATTTAAAAATAACCGATCAACCCTTATATTTTTGAAAAGAGAAAAAAATTAGCTTTTTAAAAACATAAAATTGAGGTTAGGATTGTATTTAAAAAAACATAAGTTTGCATCATATCTCCAAAACGGCACACTAAAAAAATTATTTTATAAATTAATTATTTGCATTTTAGTAGGGCCCTATTATCTCTTTTTTGAAAATTAAAATTATCTCCATTAATAAAAAAGTTATAAGCATTTAAAGAAAATGCAATTTTTCAGTTTTTCCTCAATATCTAGAGTGCTAATAATTTTTTTCAAAAAACAAAAGCAGCATCGAAGTGGCCATAAAATCGTGCACAATTTTCTTCATTTAACTAACTTCGTATCTCTTACGGTGTCCGAGATCCCCATGCTGTGCATGTTATACTGGACACACTGTCTTGTTCGTAATATACGTTTATGTTTTATGTTTATGTTTAGTATTATTTGACTGGTGTTTTGCCTCCTATCGCAAGGCTTTTTTTAACTTGATTTTTATTTGTTTAATCACGTTCCCCGTGTATAACATGTTTTAATTGTCCCCATCGTGGTTTGTTTCAATTGTCCACACAGCACATGTTTATGCGAACATTCAAATATTTTCGTAATCTCATATTACAGTAATAATTTGAACTTTTTGAACTAACAACAATACACCAAATAACATAGACGATCTTTTCTACAATATTAGCGAAAAAAAAGTTATTATTTTCCGAACAGTTAAGGCATCTTCGTTGCTTTTTTTAAATTGCACCATACACATTTTTTAATCTCATATGATAGAGAATTTTTTTCTCTTTTCAATAAGGTAAAGCATTCGTAGGGTTAAATAAGAAAATTTTAAAGAAAAATTGAAAAAACTAAAGCTACATTATTTTTTATCAAACAAGCTGATTGTTAAAAAAACAAATAATTTTCCATTGTTTAGATAACTGTGTAAGCTTCTTCACTCAAATCTATAATGTTTCATTAAGCCAAGGCCTCTGGTTTGTTTACCATCAGCTTGTCACGAATAACATAAAAAAAGAAATTTTTTTTTATATGGAGCTACATAAAAGACTTTCGGCCATAGTTATAGTCAGACGTGTATTTGGAGTGTAAACTACACGCGTGTAATCCCCTGTTTTTCAATGCTAAATTAAGTTACAGGTTGTACTATGCGCGTGTAAACGTCTATAACTACGGCTGTTAGTATTTTGAACAGTGTCTGCTAATGTAAATGGGTTACAATGTTGTCAACTTTGCGTAGAAAACAACAGCTCTCACTTTGAACAATTTTTGTGAAAATCTATTATATTAAATATTCATCGTCAATAGCTTTAGTTGATGACGCCAATTAATAATAAATAAATAATGTTTTACGAGTTTTCTCTTTTAATTTATTTTTTTCTACTTTTAATTTATTCGTAACAAGCTTATCGTAGCCAATCCAGCGGTCGTGGCGCAATGGAACATTAGATTTGAGTGAAGAAGCTTACACAGTTAGCTAAACAATTGAAAATCATGTTTTGTTGAACAATCCACGTGCTTGATGAAAATTAATGTAGATTTAGGTTTTACAATTTTTCTTTAAAATTTTCTTATTTAACCCTATGGATGCTTTACCTTATTAAAAAGAGAAAAAAATTCTCTCTCTTATGAAACTAAAAAATGTATATGGTGCAATTTAAAAAAAGTAACGAAGACGCCATCAGCCTTAGCTGTTTGGAAAATAATAACTTTTTTTTCGCTAAAATTGTAGAAAAGATCGTCACATTTAATTGTATACAAGGTTTTATTTGTCTAAAGTGACGAATAAACCCCCTATAAGCTGGGGCCCTTTTTTGGAAACGGACGGTATATTTTTTTGCATGAATGGAAAATTTACTATGCATGCACTAAAACTCTTTATGAATAATAAAACGAAATTACTTAAATTGCAGTAGCTGATTGTTTGGCCAGTTTAAAGAGCATGTAGATACGCTTCTACCGACACATTTGCGTACTAATTTAACCGCGAGTTCCGCTCATTATGACGACTGTTTCAATTGTCCCTTGTTTCAATTGTCCCCGCTCTCCCCTATATATCGTAGGTAGCTATCGTCAGCAGTATGACTTCATTAAAAAGAGTATTTTTCTCTCTTTCCAAAATGTGATATTATTATTGAAATTATTTTATAAAAACGTAACTGCAGTTTATTTAAGCAATTACGAAGTTACCTTAAAAACAAAAGATAATACACTTTTAACAAGGAAAACAAATTAATGTTATTTACACGTGCTTAGATCGTTTAACGTTTAACTTTTAAGTTGTATTCACACACAACCGTGATTGTTCCGTCACGTCACGTCTCCGGTCAGTCAAAAATGGTATAAAAATTATCGGAAGCGTGCTTTTAAATGACTCCATTCACACTCATCAGTCATGGTTCCGAGATTTTGCTTTTGACGCCGTCACGTCTCCGGTCAGTCAAATAGGATATCGTCGGCGACGATATTTTAATAAAGCACCGTCAGTCATTGTTGGCAAGTAGGGTGTTAAATAGTGGTTCATCCGTTCATCATGGAAATTATTGATGAAAAATTAATTGAACATGTATGCAGGTATCCTGTATTATACGATTTGTCTCATGCGAAATATATTTAAATTTAAAATACACTAGTTTTAAATTTAAAATTTAAAATGATATAGGAAAAGAATTAAAACTAGAAGTTCGAGTAATATTTTTTATTTTGAACACTTTTTCCGCAGTTGTTCTTTGAAAAAAAATAGTTTTTTATTGTTTGCGTATATCTTATGTGAACTAATATACGTACTTGTAAATTTTATCGTTTTATAACTGAAGGTAAATGACGGATACATGACTGATGTGTGTGAATCGTACTGTCCGGTCAAAATAAAATCACTGTCTCAGTCATTTGACTGATCGGTGACGTGACGGATCAATCACGGTTGTGTGTGAATAGACCTTAATCAAGTCATGGTCATATTATGATTCGTATTTAACAATATGAAGTTTGAAAATAAAAACTCGAAAATAACCAATCAAAAAAAATTTGTAGCTACGAAACTGGAACCTATGTTAAAAAATGTCATAAGAATATATTTACAGTTTTAGAAAATCTTGAAATATAAGAGAGATATGAACTAAAATTAAAATGACTAATAAATGAAGTTTGAGCTATAATTCGAAAACAAAAGAATGTACTACATTTTGAATTTTACCATCGACTTCTTCTCAAAAAAGTAGATCGAGAACGTATTATTAGATTTCTCTTATATTAACTGAGATACCCCATACTAACAAACAATTTGAACCACCCTGTACATGAAAGCTCGTTAAACGGATAATTTTATTTATAATTTTAATTTTATTTGTTTAATTTTATTTACTATATGGTGTATCCGAAATAGATGAACATGTACAAACGTCGAGGGTACGTTCCTTACCTAAAAATAAGGTACCCGTATTTTTTTGTTTTTTTTCAATTCCAATTTTTGAACGATGTGGGAGCCCCTAACTGCGGGTCCCTAAAACACTAGGTATTTTATTAACATCTTAAAACCCTTTAACCGATTTTAATTAAATTTGATATTGGAACTAACAAAGTGAATTAACATAAGTACCGTACCTTACTTTTGTAAAAGTCGCTAGAGGACGCTAGGTACGTGCCTTGGTTTTTCTGCAATAAATTTTTTGGCCAAAACATTTTTCAATTTTTTTATTGCACGATTAAATGTGCAATTTCTTTATCTAAAAAAAGTACGTTAGTATCTTTCTCCTAAGATACACAGTTTTTGAGAAAAGGACAAAATATACCGGCCGAATGCGAGAATTTCGATCTATTTTCTCAATCAAAAGATAGTCGGAAAACTGGTTTTTGATTTTTAAAGACAGTGTTAAAATTTCTAAAATAAAATTACTTTAAAATTTTAGGAATTATAAACAAAAGCTTTAAAAATCAAAAACCATCTCTCCGACTATCTTTTGATTAAGAAAATAAATCAAAATTCTCGCATTCAGCCGGTATTTTTCGTCTATTTCTAGAAAACTGTGTATCTTAGGAAAAAGATACAAATTACTTTTTTTTAAATAATGAAATTACACCTCTAATTGTGCAATAAAAAATTTAAAAACGTTTTGGCCAAAAAAGTTATTACAGAAACCAAAACCAGTTGTCCGTAATTAGCGCCTTCTAGCGAATTTTACAAAAGTAGGATAAGCTACTTATGTTAATTCACTTTGTTAGTTCCCATACCAAATTTCATTAAAATCGGTTAAGGGGTTTCTAAAATTTTAACAAAATAGTGTTTTAGGGGGCCCGCTGTTAAGGGCTCCCACACCGCTCAAAAATTAGAATTGATCAAAACAAAAAAATACGGGTACTGTAATTTTAGGTAAAGATGTACCGTCGACGTTTGTCCATCTATTTCGGATACCCTGTATATTTTCAACGCAAGTTTTTTAAAAATATAAATTAAAAGAATCCCAGACCTCCCTTCAATCTCCCAGTTTTAAAGCAATTATTATTGAATTTTTCCTAACTACCTACTGTTTATAAATAAACACTGTATCTGTATCTCTCTGTATGCCAAATGAACACTCTAGCTCAAATTGTTTTTGTTTAAAAATGTTTGCTTAAGTTTTAAGCATAAAGAAGTTAGGTTAAATCTGCCTAATAGTCGATGTCTAGTTTTCGTGGCTCATTTGGTGCTTGGAAGTTTTAGGACACCCTGTAATTGATTTTATTGCTTTTTTGTTATGGAAATCTAGAGAAGAATTATTATTTTCTATCCTTACTATCGCTACTATCACTTCCAATCTTTTCCAAGGGGTAGCATGTTTAACTCATTCAATTATTTTCTCTTTGTATTTTCAGTAAGTAATTCGATGTTTATTTTATTGTATCTGTGAAGTTTTAAAATGTCCCTGAAAGGCCTGTAGCTGAACGTAAAAAATTCAAATAACCAAAAAACGAGCCAACGAATCTACCCCTGAATATTTTTAAGCACGCGAAGAGCTTCGTAATCGAAATAGAATAATTAAGAAATTGTGTTGAAGTAGATAAAGTAAAAATATATTCATTAACTGTAGCAAATTAGAAAAAAATGAAACTAACCGCTACTTTAATTAAACAGTTTGACACAATTTGTGAAATTAGGTTCAAGAAATCTTCGATAAATCTCATTTAAAAAATAAATATGTATTTCAAAGGGTGAAAGTCTGGCTTTTAAGTACACCATAATTGGGGTACCGTGAATAATTTAAATTTTAAGTTTATTTAGATAAAAAAATTAATTTTATTTATTGAAAATCACTCACCTAGAAAATATATAACAAATTAAAAAAAAAGAAAACTAAAATCACTCAACAATTGCACCAACTACAACAGTTCGTATCATCCAAATGGTACCGGATTCACATCAATAATGTAGTTGAAGAATGAGCCCACTACCTTTATAACACTAAACTTGATCAAAATGGTTATTAAATAACTCAAAGGTACTTGTTATATATCGCATCATCTCTATCGCTCATCATTAATAAACTCTTCCATCTTTTACCATTTCACTTTACAACATAACACTTTAAAATGCAGAAAGCTTAACTATTATCTCTGTCGGTTTAATTAGATTTGTACGTACTTTGTCCTTTTTCTTCTTTGAGGCCACCATCAGGCGGTACTTGCTATACCACTCGTTCAATTTTCACTCAAGGTATATCGGTCAAGACTAATGTGTCATCAGGCACTTTCGCATTTACAATCGTAAAAATTAAAAATTCATCGAAGAAAGCAATAGCAATTTTTATACGGGAACTTTTTTTTCTTTCATTAATTGCATTGTTAACAAAATAGAAGTGGTAGTAAAACTATTATGCAGGATATTAATCGAAAAAAATAATGCTTGAAATGTTGAAATACTTTTTATTTTGCATTTATGCAATTATGAAAAAGTCTTGTGAATCGTGTTACAGAATTTGAGTTCATTCACACATAAGTGCATCTTTTTATTATTGTAATAATTTTTTTAATTTTTTAATTCTTTTACGTTAAAACATTTTTTTTAAATTCGAATTTATTAGAGAGCACTTTCTGTAGTAAGCATTTTTGGGCTTACTTGGAAAATGTAATGTGATCAAAAAGAATATATTTTTTTAAATTCTTCCAAAAATGCAATAAGAAAAATCTTAGGAAAACCCTATGTTTCTGTCTGTACACAGCGCCTTAAAGCAAAAACTATTCAATCGCTTTAGATTAGCTCGAAAAGTATACAGGGTGTCCCGGAAAAGCACTGACAAACTTTTTGGCGAGTTCCTGGTATCAAAATAAGATATTTGCCGCTCTTGAAATAATATCCAAAAATGCATCCCTAAAATAGTGCTTATTAGTCAATTTGTACAAAGGAGTTTGTAAATAAATAGATATTTTTGTCCTACTGTAGAAAAAACGTCTAAAATATCATTTACAAAGCGCGAAGTTTGCTATTTTTTTAATAGTAGCATTTTTTGTTTTTTTATCATTGACAACGTGAAAAAACGTTTTTTGTTTCCGTTAATAATAGTATTTTGCTTTATTAGAAGAGAAAGTACTTTTTTATGTGACAAGACTGTGTTTGGCTGATGAGGGAGCGTAGCGAGCGAGTCTGGCAATACAGACGAGTCACACAAAACCACTTTAACCCCGTATAAAGCATTCTGTTTTTTCTTCAAACGTAAAGCGTAAAACTGAAAATTTTGAATTTTGAAAGAGCGCCATCTCGTGTCCATTACTTGTAGTTCAATTGTCAAATATTTTTTTAAATTAACTTTAACTTGTAAAAAAAGCTAATTATTAAACTCAACGAACAAATTTGAAAGAAAAATTTAATGTTGTTTAAATCCTTTATAATTTGTTCGTTGCGTTTAATTAACTTTTTTACTAGTTAAAGTTAATTTAAAAAAATATTTGACAATTGAACTACAAGTAATTGTCAAGAGATGATGCTTTTCCAAAATTTAAAATTTTTAGTTTTACATTTGAAGAAAAAACGTTTCATACGGAGTGGAAGAAGTTTTGTGTGACTCGCTTGTATTGCCGGACTCGCTCGCTATACGCTCGCTCATCAACCAAACACAGTTTGTCACACAAAACAGTACTTTCTTTTTAGACAAGCTTTTTTTAGACAACAGTGAAACCTAGCCTAACCTAGCTTCTACACATCCCTGACGTATGTCATTTTCCCCCTATTTTGCCGCCAAATTCAAATAATAGTATGGTATGCAAATAACTAGAGAGCGGAATTTATGCATTTTGCATATTTTGCAATTTTTGTAGGAGAACTATGAAACTTTGGATAAAACCGAATTATACTACTTCCGGAGGATTAAAACCTAAAATAGTTTCGCATATTTCTCAAATTTTTGCATATTTCTACAACTTTTGCATGTTTAGCAAAATATTTTGGCATGGTATGGTAAAACATAAATTATAAGAAAATTTTGATTTCATTTTTTTTCAGGGTAGTCAACGAACCAAAATTTATCCTGATTTTCGGACTTTTTTTGTAACAGCAATTTTTTTACTTAATCGGTCGAAACCATTCCTGTGAGTTTGTGTATAAAATGTCTCAACCCAATTTTGACCGGAAGGCACTTATTCTTCGACTTTAGTGTAAAATTTTGACTTTTCAAGTTTCCGTTTCACTATTTTTTGAATACCTTTTCTTGTATTGGTCGGATCGGGACCGAAAAATTTTCTTTTTGTTTGTAATGAGTTTCTCTTTAAAACAGCCTGGGTTAAAATAATTTATATTAATTTTCTAACCCAAAACAAATTCAAAACTGCCGTCATTGCCCATTGGCGTGTCGAAGTGTTTTTAGAGAGAACTTAAGTTTTAATTAATGTTATGGTATGAATCTTTATGAAGTTGTAGCTGATATAGTAACAAATTCATATTCCAAGTTGCGTCCAAAAATATTAGGAAAAAATATTAGGAAAAATTTTTCATATTTGTTGTGAGCAATTATTGGTGGTATCGTAATAATAATTCTTCCCTTGAAATGTTGGAAATTTAAAGCTTTTTCAGATGAAAACAAAGACAATCACATTAGACGGCTTGTTCTTCCGATTTCGTTGAAAAGAAAAATAAAATTTTTCAACTATTTGCCCACAAAACGCAATTTCGGTTCGTTGACTACACTTTCTCTTAAAATTTAGATAAAAATTACGAAAATAAATTTTCGTAAAAACAATTTTTAAAAAATCTTTAAGGGAAGAGTTCCGTATTTATGAAAAATTAGTGCATATTTTAAAAATATCTGTGCATATTTAACCCTACGAGGCATAATGTGGGTATTTTCTACCCAGCAATGCCTATTTATTTTATACTCAAACCTTTTTAAATTTCTTCTTAGAAATGCCTTCCTTGATATGTTGTTTTTAGGTAAATTTTAGCAAATTAGTGCTAAGCCGTTACAATTTTTGAAAATTGATGTTTTACATTTTTTAGCGGCATTGGCATAAGGTGGGTATTTTTGATCCATACGCGTTTAACGTATGTTTATACATAGAATCTCTGTCCGTTTTTTCAGTTTTGGATATACTACAAAAAACGTAATTCTCAATCGAACGCCGCTAATTTTATTAACTTCTACCGAGCAGGGCCGGAGTTCTGATTTTTTGAATGTTGAAATTTCAAAAATATGTCATTTGTAATGTAATTACTATTATGAAAATAAAAAAAAAAGAGTTGTATAGCCAAAATATAAGGCTTTCGTCCCAACTTAAGCAATTTTTAAAATAGTTTTAAAATTTACTTTTCAGGGGCCAAAATTGGTCAAAATTTTCTCAAAATATATTCTAGCCGTTTTTTTTATTTTTGGGTATGTTATAGACATCGTTGTTCTCTATCGAACGCCGTTTATTTTAATAACTTGTATGGAACAGAACCGGAGTTTTTATTTTTTTGAAAGTCAAAATTTTAAAAAGGTTCTCATTTCTTGTGTAATAAAAATGAAAGCTTGAAAATTGGCAAATATGTCATTCCTATAAATATCTACTATTTCACACTAACTTCGGATAATAAAACGCTTCCGGTTAAACAGGAAATTACAAAAATATCACAATTTTTTAGGAACAATCTATATATTTTTCATTATTTTGAAAGCTAGCAAAATTAGCTATCTGATGATACCAAACACTTTATACTTTACTTCTGTTTTAACATAAAATGGAAATACGTACTAAAGAGTTCCTGGTATGACCACATCCAAGTTTTTTTAATTAAAATGGCATTATTTGTATTTCATTATTAATAAAGCTTTATGCAAGTAAAGTAATTTTTTATAGTAGTACTTATAACGTTGGCGCCGGGTACTTTTTACCCACCTTATGCGTATTGATTTTTGAAAAGTTTTTGAAAGTTGGCAAAGTTCTCCAGTTTTTTTTCTATTTCTATCACTCTCTTGTGATACTTAGTTTTCTATCATATTCAAATAATGATTTAGTTTCGTGTTCCTATAATATTGACTCGTTTCAAGGAAAGGTCATTTCTCATAAATAATATAAAAACATTTTGTATTTTTTTTATGTTCATCATCAATATAACCTCTACTAGTTTTTGCTACTTCGCCATGTATTTTAGTTAGTTATATCTTTCGTCCAATAAAAGCTGTGCACATTTACACTTCTATTGTTTACGATGTTTAAATATTTGTATTTATTATTTGCTCTATGTCATCATTAGATTCAAGCAAGCATTCTTGGCGTAAGTATCTGCGATTTACTTATCATTTCTATTTAAAGGCTGTAGACCAAGTGAGATGGGATCTGATGCAGCAGAATGATTATGATGTATGATGAGTGGTACATAGAAGGTATACAAGTCTACAGCAAATTGGACCAATGCGTCAAATTTAATAGATCGTATCTTAAAACTAGGTTCTTCAATGATTGGTTTCATCACTTTCATTTTAGTTTTATTCGACTCTACATGCAAAAAAAAACATAATAATTGACACCTCACACTTCGACTTTCAAAAAAACTAAATTTTTGCTAAATTGGGGGCCCCCAAAAACAAGTTTCTACCCCCCCTCCATTCATTATGGACTGTTCGGATTCTTAAAATGCATTACAAATAGCAGTTTTAGTATTCTATAGAGTGTTATAATGGATAAAATAAAAAAAATTTTTTTAACGTAGACTCTAAGACAAAAATAGCAAAAAACATGCTGTTTAGTCGTGGTTTAGGCATTATCGTTACAAATAGGCACTATGTGTAAAATAAGCATTTTAGACAAATTGACATGATGTGGTTTAAAATAATCGCGAGTTGTGAAAGCGATTTTGGTGTATAAATTAATTACTAATGAGCCTGTACTCCAATACAGGAAAATCCGAGCCTTATTAATTAGTAACTACATTATTACTTGATTGAATTATTTTGTTACTTATACAGTTTGTAAAAAAGCTTATTTCTTATATTCCAATCTTTCTGTTATTATCGTGACACAACTGTCCATTCCTCTTTTTCTCTTTTCATACTTTGGAAATAATTATAGGTTTATAAGTTTTTTTCATAATTTTTGTGATTGTAAAAATGCTTCGAGAGCTCTTGACGTATCTATAATAATTGAATACCGTTTTAATTTAGTTAGAAAAAAAATCAGAAAATTGGATAAATGGGCGTACCTATAATACCATTACCGTTTTTTATTAAAATCATTTTTGTAACAATTACTTTACATGAACTTGGTTTTTATTAAAATAATTTTGCGCTATTTACCCTATAGGTTATTCACAAAAGGATGTTAAAAGTTAAATTTTGTTATTTATTTTAAACTTTCTTAGAACTCGAGTTTGCATCAACTAAAATTCAACAACAAATTTTTAAAGAGGGCACCCGATATGTGGGCCAATACTTACAGTATTTATAATCTTAACACTTCAATGTTAACAAACAAAAATATTAAACATTAAAAAATGTATATTGTTGTTTTAAAGCGTAAACCACTTATGTCTCCATTATGTTAGTTGTTAGAACATATCCTTACAGGCCCGGACTAGATCACAATGTTACTGATTACAACGTGGTGACTCGTTGAGACAGCCAAATGATTAAATGTGAGATGATTCGTCGGCTAAAAACAGTATCGACTCTCGTTGGTCAATTCTTCTTCGTGTATAATACCTTACTCGCATTAAGCGGGGGCAACTTTCCTTCATTCATTATTTGAGCGCTTTATAATAATAGTATAACAATGTACGGTACGGTAAATGTGTAGAACTTAGACCACTAAATTGGGAAACTTTTTTTGGCTTTTATTAGTTTTAGTGGTCTGCCATTGCCTTTTTGTGTTGCCAAACGCCATGAAAGGATTATTATTATCATTTTCCAATAAAAGGATGAATGAGTCTTCTTCTACTTCTGTAAGTAGGGTCGATAACAAATCTAAACTCGAGTTTAAAAAAATCTCAGTTCGGCCCTGCACATACGAAAGTTACCTAAATTTTTATTAACATTTTTTTACTACTTGTATATTAATGTCTTCTATTATTTTAACAGAAGCTTTTTGAAGTATTATTTAGTACCATAAATTTGTTTATAATAATTTTACAGTTAAAACAAACATCGTGTACGAGATGTCCTTTTTCGTTCGTTACGACGATCTTTGTTGCAATTACCGTTATTTTGTTCTCAAATTATTAACTACATTAAAAGTAGTACATGAAATTAAAATATAATTACTTTATTATTTGACTTTATAACTATCACATTATAATTAAACCAATCCAGACAAATTGTCGTTAATTATTTATAAAATTTCATTATGATATATACAGGGTGATTCAAATTCGAGGGCCAACATGGGGATCTCGTAAACTGTAAGAGATACAAAGTTGGTTAAATGGGGACAAAGTTGTGTAATTGAATAGCGAATAATATTAAAAAAAAAATTTTTTTAAATTTCCATTAGGTCCCGAGATCTCTGAAAAAAAACGAAATTTCGGAAAATCTTATTTATTTTTTTCTGAAGTTGTTTTCAAAGATAGCAGAAAACTAAAACCACATTTTTATTGCATCTGTCTTGTCTCTACAAGATGGCAATTTTAGATTTTTGAAACAACGTTTCGGTTTTGAAATACCATCATCAACTCTAAAATTTTAAATACGAACCTACATTTTTTATTTTATTTTTGAGTTTAGCTCCTTATTATAAATGCAATGACGTGCCCAAAAAAAATTTTTTTTTATTTAAAATTAAAAAATTTCTGGAAATCTCATTAATTTTTTTCAGTTATTTTCAAAGATATCAAAAAAATAAAAGCACATTTTCCTTGCACCTTTTTTGTCTCTACAAGATGGCAATTTTAAATTTTCGATAAAACGTTTCGGTTTGGAATTACCATCATCAATTCCAAAATTTTAAATACGGACCTGCATTTTTTGATACGTCATTGCTTTTATAATAAAAAGTTAAACTCAAAAATAAAATAAAAAATGCAGGTCCGTATTTAAAATTTTAGAGTTGATGATGGTAATTCAAAACCGAAACGTTGTTTTAAAAATCTAAAATCGCCATCTTGTAGAGACAAAAAAGGTGCAAGGAAAATGTGTTTTTACGTTTCTGATATCTTTGAAAACAACTTCAGAAGAAAATAAATAAGGTTTTCCAAAATTTAGTTTTTTCCATAAATCCCGGGACCTAATGGAAATGTTTTAATTTTCTTTTTTGAAGATTATTCGCTATCCAATTACGCAACTTTGCACCCATTTAACCAACTTTGTATCTCTTACAGTTTCCGAGATCCCTATAGTGGCCCACGAATTTGAATCAACCTGTATATAATGAGAAATCTAATAAAATTGTAAGCATAGACATCGTTTTATTTTTTTAATTAATTTATATGGGTAGTAGAGCAAGTAATTGTAAAAGATGTGGCCATACCGCAAACTTTTTCGTGTCCGTCAAATCTTGTATGTGTATTTTTTTAAATTTAAATTTAATTTATTATATTAAAAAAAATAAAGGGTGCAACGATGATTAACAAACCATAAAACAAATAAAAATTGGCAAAAGCAAAAAAAAATTAACAAAAAATAATAAAAAGTAAAAAAAATAAGTCAGTAGCTGGTTTCGAACTAGCAACAAGTCGTAGTCTACAAGCCGTGCCTTAGCAGTACACAGGGTGTTATTTATTATTAGAAGAGATATAGAGTATATTAGAGAATATTTACTAATATTGCCATTTTCGATTAAATTTTACAAAGTTTTACTATTCTCTACTCCTTCCACCGTAATGGGGAGAGGGTTTTTTGATTTTTCTACTTCAGGGACAACAACTGTTTTTGTTTGTTGCTACGGAGACACCTCCGGACTTTCGTTTGCTTTTCTTTTCTTATTGTTTCTCTTTCTACTTTCAATTATTATCCAAGGTATTTCTTTAGCCAATTCTTTCTCATCCAAATAATACTGCTCACTGGTTGCTTCAATGTGCTCATCATTTGATTGTGCTGATTGTTTGGCTACTAGATTCCACATTAGAGCCACATTTTGTAGCCTTTGCATAAGAAGGTTGACTTGCGTTTGTAGCTCTAAGTTTGTATTTTCTGCATGTTTCAGCTGGTTGCTGGTTCCACAATGTTATTTCATTGCTGGTTTTAAGTTCATTTTCTTGTATGAGATTTTGATCTGATATACTGGGTGATTCATTGATATGGCGGTTTTCGATAGCCGTTGGAAATAAGGCATACATTTAAATACAAAAGTTATTCAACTCCTTAAGGAGCATAACCTAAAATTATTTTCATCTCTACAGAGTGTTGTATTACTGCTCGGCGAGAATATTTTTTATTTTTTTAAATGGAACACCCTGTATATTTTTCTATATTTCGACTTGGTGTTAAGTCGCTTACATACCCATATTAAAAATTTTTAATTTCTTTGCGGTGTTGCCAAGTTATTAATTTTTTTCTCTAAAAAATGTCCGCGACACGCGTTGCTTTATAAAATCGTACTAAAACCGTTTTTCAAGGAATAATAATAAAAAAAATTTTCTAGGTGGTTATGACTATCCTCTATGCTATAAAGTTTAAAAAATTTGAAGAAATTGTACAGGGTGTTTATTAATGCGTCACAAAGTTACTCATTTTGAAATGACCATAACTCGTTATTTTCAAATGGAACACCCTATATATTTTTACATATTTGGATTCCTGGTAAAATTTAGATACTAAATATGCACTGATATACTGAGTGTTCTATTTTTAAAATTATAAAAAATTACATTGGAACAGCCTGTATGTTTTTGCATATTTAGTATCTAAATTTTACCAAGAATCCAAATATGTGAAAATATACAGGGTGTTCCATTTGAAAATAACGAGTTATGGTCGTTTCAAAATTAGTAACTTTGGATCGTTTTAATGAACACTCTGTACAGTTTAATCGAACTTTTTCTATTTTATAGCATAGTGGATAATCATAGCTGCATAGGAAAAGATTTTTGTTATTATTCCTTGAAAAATGGCTTTAGTACGATTTTATAAAGCAACGCGTGTCGCGGGCATTTTTTAGAGAAAAACCTTAATAACTTGGCAACACCGCAAAGAAATTAAAAAAATTTAATATGGGTATGTAGGCGATTTAACACCAAGTCGAAATATAAAAAAATATACAGGGTGTTCCATTTAAAAAAATCAAAAATATTCTCGCCGAGCAGTAATACAACACTCTGTAGAGATGAAAATAATTTTAGGTTATGCTCCTTAAAGAGATGAATATCTTTCGTATTTAAATGTATGCCTTATTTCCAACGGCTAGGGAGCTATCGAAAACCGCCATATCAATTAATCACCGTGTAGATAAATTTCCATTTGTATTGAAAATTGCCATCATACGTTAATTTACTATTTGAGACATGGTTTTTCTTTAAATGTAACCTTATTGTTATTAATTTTTTATTTTATTTTATTTTTTTATTTTTTTTACTTATTTTATTTATTTTTTTTAAATTTTGATTTTTAGTAATTTATTTTATATTTTTATGTAATTATTTCTTGTTATTAAATTTATTCAATCATTCCATAATCGTAACCTATTATCTCATCAATTTTCCAATAATTATATCAAAATAGAACTTACTTTAAAATGTTTCTTTAATTTAGTTTAATGCACACGAGCTGGGTTAAGCGAGCGCAATTTCAAACGCGTGTAATAAGACAATTCTATAAAATTTAATACTAATGGAACTATTTAATAGTTTCTCTAAAAGATTGTTTGCAAAAAGAAATGTTAATAATATTGACATTATCGTTAACGATTGTTGAAATGAAAGTGAAATTGTTTTTTCAATATCAAGTATTACCTTAATTAGATCCATTAATATAACTTACACTTATTTTTATAGATCCACCCTTTAGGAGAAATCAATGTGCCTTAAGAACTAATTATTCAAATGCTACACAATCATGGAGAAAACGTCATTATTATTAATTACTTGTATTAGAAATAAAATGTAAATACTTGCTTTATTAAACAATTTGTAATTATAAGATGGATTAATAACGTGAAACTCGACTATTTTCTACGAAACGCGGCAAGGTATAGTTTATTCGATATACATAGTAGGAAAAAAAGTTGACTTTCAAATACTTACTAAAACCCATTAATACCCATTGATGATGTTTTTTATTCAACTTTTATTGCCCAACCCAGTAGGGTGCTAATAGGTTTGAATGAGGATTTAAAAGTCAACTTTTTCTTACCGAATAAATATGTAGGTATACTTAAATTTTCTTTTCAAAGCAACAATGGATGCTCACCATAGGGCTCTCGTAAACTATAAGAAATTTGAGGTCGGTTAAATAATACCAAATGTAGCCTTGTTAATGACGGACTTAGTGCTGCTTTTGTTTTTTGAAAAGCGTTTTTCATTGGAAAGCTAATTTATTTCTCTTTTCAAAAAAATAATACCTACACTGATCTTGAAACCGTGAGAGACACAAAAGTTGGTAAAATTAGAGCATTGGGCTTTCAGTGTCTACTAACTAATACGCGGTAAAAAAATTTAAAAACTCTGATGTGACTCAATTATTGTACAAAGTAAATGCTCTAGAGTTTTGATTGCGTAGAAAATTTTTTTAAAGAGTATAATAGAATTAGCAAATAAAAATTCAGTTAAAGGCAAAGAAAATAAAATGACTTACTTGTGTTGCATTATACCACTTAAATTTCAAAACGAAATGAAAATTTATCCAAGGATCTTGAGCTTGTTAGTCTACAAGCACGCAAATAATTTTGTATTTATCGCTAACTTGATAATTTTTAATTACTTAAATTACACAAAATTGAATATAGTAGATAACAGAAACTAATAATTAGTTATTGTACTTGTATTTTGTTTTTAAAATGTTTCAATAGGCTAATAGGCAAATAGCGATTGGGAGGCTCTCCGGTATTACAATAGATATACAGTGTGATTGAAAAAACGTGATATTGCAAATTTCTTGGTTACTATTCAAGATAGAAAAAAAAATTAATTAGGTAATTTATAATACTCAAGAAGATTGTTGTGTTGGCGAATTCAAAAGTATCAGTGAAACTAAAACAAGAGAGTAGGGTTAATTAGGTTTGTTTTTTTAAACAAACCGTAGAACGTGTTTATTTTTTCTAGATATTCTTTAAGAGTATCAAATTCTCTTTACAGTGATACCAAATAACAATACAATATTTGATAAAATAAAGTCGTGATAAGGTTTTAAAAAATAAATCTAGCAACCCTTATAACCATCACAACAATTGATAACAATGGAAACATTCGTTGTTTATTTGTTTTAATACTTATGCAACTTGATGATAGATATGTTTCTGTATTTTCGATTGTTGTGCTATGGTTATAAGGGTTTCTAGATTCATTTTTTTAAACTTTATCACGACTTTATTTTATCAAATATTGTATTGTTATTTGGTATCACTGTACAGAGAATTTGATACTCTGAAGAATATCTAGAAAAAATAAACACGATCCATTTAAAAAAATAAACCTAATTAACGTTACTCTCTTGTTTTAGTTTCACTGGTACTTTTGAAATGGCCAACATAACAAGCTTCTTGGGTACTATAAATTACCTAAATAAGTTTTTTTTATCTTTAATAATAACCAAGAAATCTGCAATATCACGTTTTTTCAATCACACTGTATAACATAATTGAATGCTGTTAATTAATAATTAGAAGAGATTTTTTTAGTGGCTTTGAAGCTCATACAGCCCGGAAAAAATTTACGCTATCTCTATCTCTAGAACGATTTTCCTAAAAAAAACAAAATTAGCATAAGATGCGAAGACCTTCAATGTCAAAGCTCTTGGGTCTGCGGCGGAGAACTTTGTAAGGCCCATTGTAGGGACGTTGTAGCATTGCCTTGAGCGCGTCGGTTCGGAGAAAGACATGGGATGTAGCATGAAGGTCCTTGAAGATGAAGGTGGGTTTGCTACCATGTTGTGTCCGTTGAGTTGGTCTAACTTTGCGAAATGGTTCTTTAGGTTGGCGATGAGCTCTGTAGTATCGTCATTATTGTTTGCAGGTGTGAAAAACTCATCTGGTAGACGTATTGGAGTACCATACACCATTTCTGCTGCTGTACCACCGACGTCTTCTCTCGAAACTGCTCGTATTCCTAGAAGAACAATAGGAAGTACTTGTGACCAGCTATCTGTGTTATGGCATTTCATTGCTGCCTTTAGTTGACTGTGTAGGCGTTCTACCATCCCGTTTGCAGCAGGATGGTAAGCCATTGTATGGATGCGTTGACTACCAGATAAGGTGGACAAGTGGTTAAAGAGACGGGACTTAAATTGCCGTCCTTGATTGGTTGTGATTCGAAGTGGAGATCCAAAACGAGAAATCGCACCATTATAGAAGGCTCTGGCAACGGTCAATGCCTCTTGAATTTTGAGTGGAATTGCTTCGGCCATCTTGTAAAGCGGTCCACCATCGTGAGGCAATAACGGAACCCCTCGGAAGGTGACATGACTATGATGTCCAGGTGAACGTGCTCTAAGCGGGGTGATTGTGCGAAGGTTCCCAAAGGAGTTGACACATGGCGTGAAACTTTGGAAGATTGACAATCGAGGCAGTGCTGTGCCCATTTGCGGCAATCAGCTTTGACGGAGGGCCATACGAATCGTTGCGTAACGAGTTTGATTGTAGCTTTGACCCCTGGAAGCGACGGATTGTTAACAGTTTCAAAAGCAGCCTATCTGAATGGTGTTGTGACAAATGGTCTTGCATTGGAAGTAGAAACGTCGCAATATAGATCAAACGTACTTCCTGGGAGGCTTATTTTTCTTAGCTGTAGCGCTGTAGTTGGATTGTTGATGTAATCTAGAAGCTCTCTCTGTATCCCTGTCACTGGTGTTTTTATCCGATGCGCCTTGCACTTTGAACTGGATGCTACAGGTTTGAATTAAAAATTTTGTCAAAAAAAATATTAACATTTCGTTACTGAACAAGTAAGGTTAAATTTTAACTTTTACATCCTAGGAGGTAAAAGTAAATTCTAACCTTAAATATTTGCAAAACATTGTAACGTAAATAGTTATTTGTTTTATAAGGAGACAAAGTGACGTTTTGTGTGATAAGACTGTGTTTGGCTGTAGAGCGAGCGTAGCGAGCGAGTCCGGCAATACAGGCGAGTCACACAAAACTACTTGGACTCCGTATAAAACATTTAATTTTTTCTGCAAACGTAAAGCGTAAAACTGAAAATTCTGATTTTTGAAAGAGCGCCATCTTTTGTTAATTAATTGTAGTTCAATTGTCAAATATTTTTTAAAATTAACTTGAATTTGTAAAAAAAAGCTAATTATTAAACGCAACGAACTAATTATAAAGGAAAATTTAAAAAACATTAAATTTTTTACATTACAAATGCTTTAGAAAACATTTTTTACGTTAAAAAATTGAAATTATGTTGGGTTAAGATTTTACTCTCTGTCTGTCTAGACAGAGAAAAGTACTTTGCTGGCAAGAAAAATGATATTTCTAAGCATTTCTAATGTAAAAAATTTTCTTTTAGAATTTGTTCGTTACGTTTAATAATTAGCTTCTTTTTACAAGTTAAAGTTAATTTTAAAAAATATTTGACAATTGAACTACAAGTAATTGACAAGAGATGGCGCCTTTTCAAAAAATTTTGTTTTGGTTTTTAAGTTTTACGTTTGAAGAAAAAATTAAATGTTTCATACGGAGTAAAAGTACTTTTACTACTAATAAAAGCACGTAGTGTGTGGTGGCTGTGATAAGCGATTGTGTTTTGTCTGTGGTGGCACTCACGAGTCTGCTTACCGAATTCTTGGGGAAGACTGTAAGCGTTGTTGGCGTTCCACCGACTGCAAGTTTTTCCCTCTTAAAGAGACAATCAATTTCTCTGTTGATTCTCGGGATACGCCTTTTGGACAATCTGAGCTTGAACAAAAAGATGAATCTCTGTCTGGAGGTGCAGTCATTTCGACCGGCGATTTGCACGTGCTTCTGAAATCTCTGCAAAACGACATAAGGGCGATGGGTACTGAACAGAGGGATATATCTGGTAGAATAGATGAGTTGTGCAAAAGTCAAGAATTTATATCATCCCAGTACGATGACATACTAAAGAAAATTGATGGTATCGGTGATATCAAGAAGGAGGTTGATGAGAAGAGCCAGCGCATTGTGAAACAAGAAGAGATTATTCGGGATCTGGTTCAGCGTGTGTTTCGCTCTGAGCAGTACAGCAGAAGAGCGCAATTGGAGTTGTGCCCCAACCTAATGTAAAGCTCTCTAAGATAATTGTTGATGTAGCTGCAAACCTCGGTGTTATTTTTGGCGACGGCGACATTGATGTGGTGCATCGTATGCGATCTCGCGGAGATCAAATTCCAAATATTATTGTGTAATTTTCTACATGAAAAAAGAGGGATGAACTGTTAGGTCGTCGCTACTCAAAAATTGTTAAGTGCAATGATGTTTTACGCGTAAACTTACAATCTAGAATTTATGTTAACGAGAACCTGTCCCCACATTATAGACAGCTTCTCTGGCGTGCTAAGCAGGTGTCAAAAACTAAGGGTTATAAACATTGATGGTATCGTAACGGAAATATCATGCCGAGGAAAAAAGACGACTGCATCCTTGTAGGGACATATGATTCAAGCTTAAATTTCAAACAACTCTATGTAAACTCTCTACTCGACACTTTTAATTTGCGCACACCCTTATAACTTATATAACTTTAGGAAGCTTATCAGGTGTATTCTCTACACAAACCGCTAATTTTTATGTTTTTAATGGCCGATAAAATTAGATATATTTCAGCGTATATCCAGTGTATCTTACTAAATTAAACTAATAGCGATCTGATAGAAGTTGATAACAGAAAATAAGAATTGAGTCTCACAATTTAACGGTCCGCGAGTTTTATAAATTTTTAAGGGCCGCTTAATTTAGCGGTTTTGGTAGAGAATTGAGTGGGCTAAATACATAATATGTAGCCTATAAAACTTTTTTAAGATGAAATATTTTGTGTGGAATTTAGATTGTACTGTAATTATCTGAATTTTCGTTTATTATTGACATTTTATCAGGATGGGCACAATAAGGATGAGCCAACAATGTGCCTGGACATGCCTGGACACATGTAATTTTATTATTAGATTGAGGTAGGTATCAGGTTTCGAGCTCAAAATCTAACTGCTAACAAGAATATGAAAATAATTATCTAATATTTTATTGAAAAATTTCTTTTATTATGAAATCTATTAAAATGACAAGTAAAGATTATTGTTTATACCATAAATATTAAATTGGAATAATTTGGTGCTTAGTCTCTTTAGTATAGCAACTCTTTAATGACTTTTGAAGCAGACACAAACAACCTGAAAGGTCATCTACTGAACTACGCCTTCATTTTCACTGAAAAATGAAATCAGCATTTTCCCGTCCTGTAACACGCCTTCATATAAAACCATTTGGGGCCAAGGCTACGACCATAAGAGCTCAGAACGACTGAGGGTAAATAGACATGCAATCTAAATTATTTAACGCCAATTATATTTTTATTTACAAACTTAACGATCTAGTTTTATTCAAATTGAACCTGCATCAGTTAAAAATATGAATAAAAATTTCTAACAGTAAAAAAATATATATAATATTTTTGGAACCAAAAGGCACTATGGCACTATCTTATTAATTTATTTAAAAAATTTTAATATTAAAAGGAAGAAAGAAGAAATCGCCAAAAAACGAGTTCTGAAAAGAATAAAATTTAATTATTAGCTATAGGCAACCTACATTTCGAAACGTGTTTTGTTAAAAGCCTACATTTTAGGAGTAAATTCTTAGATAACACAAGGCGACAAATTTAGAATTGATAATTTTTTTATGGATTAAACTGTACTTAATCGAAAGGGTATGCATATTGAAGCTCAAAAATAAAAAAATAAAAATTTTTTTACGAGTTGTTTTTGAGATAATCCACAATTTGTGATTTTTTTACCATTTTTTACCATTTGTCTTTCTCAAAAACTACTAAAGGATGCTAAAAAATTCAAAGTTTATGTTAAAGAAAACATTTCAATCTTTCCAAAAAATATTTTTGAATTTTTGAAAAAAGTTCCAAAAGTTCAAAAAAAAAGTTCTAAAATTTTATTTTGAATTTTTTTAGAACTTTTTGAACTTTTTTTTTTGTTTTTTTACTTTACCTGAAAAGAGCAATTCTTTTTACACAAAATAGTTAAAAATTAGGAAAATCCTACGAGTCAATAAAATATGAAGCTTAAGATTAAAAACAAAAGAAAGATTTGTATACAGGGTGTCCGGCATAAACCTCCGTTCCTTGAAGTGGGTGATTTGTGAGCTCAAAATAGAGTGATAAAACCGAATTTATCTTAGTCCAAAGTTGTTTGCCTACCAAGTTACAGCGCTTTGAAGTTCTTCAAAAAAAAATCGATAAATATAATAAGCGTAACTTTGGAATTAAAAGTGATGGAACAACGAAATTTATGGAATATACTTTTCTTGATGAGAGGAAAAACTTGGTAATCAGTAAAAATCGATATGATTCTTCTGAGGTGGTTAGTTGCCCCTCCCTCGATGTTAACGCACCCTTAACTTTTTGTTTTTAACTTTTACTGATTACCAAGTTTTTCCTCTCATCAAGAAAAGTATATTCCATAAATTTCGTTGTTCCATCACTTTTAATTCCAAATTTACGCTTATTTATCGATTTTTTTTTGAAGAACTTCAAAGCGCTGTAACTTGGTAGGCAAACAACTTTGGACTAAGGTAAATTCGGTTTTATCACTCTATTTTGAGCTCACAAATCACCCACTTCAAGGAACGGAGGTTTATGCCGGACACCCTGTATACAAATCTTTCTTTTGTTTTTAATCTTAAGCTTCATATTTTATTGACTCGTAGGATTTTCCTAATTTTTAACTATTTTGTGTAAAAAAATTGCTCTTTTCAGGTAAAGTAAAAAAACAAAAAAAAAAAGTTCAAAAAGTTCTAAAAAAATTAAAAATAAAATTTTAGAACTTTTTTTTTGAACTTTTGGAACTTTTTTCAAAAATTCAAAAATATTTTTTGGAAAGATTGAAATGTTTTCTTTAACATAAACTTTGAATTTTTTAGCATCCTTTAGTAGTTTTTGAGAAAAACAAATGGTAAAAAATGGTAAAAAAATCACAAATTGTGGATTATCTCAAAAACAACTCGTAAAAAAATTTTTATTTTTTTATTTTTGAGCTTCAATATGCATACCCTTTCGATTAAGTACAGTTTAATCCATAAAAAAATAGCAGTCTCGCCTTGTGTAATAAAACTAGAAAATCTTTTAAACTCTAGCAATTTAGCAAATAAATGCAAATTAATGATCTTGATATATCTATATTGTCGTAAAAGAAACAGAAACCTATAAACATACTTACTTGATAGAAAAACTTACAGTAAAAAAAATTTGTACACAAAATCAATGTAGAGTGGCACTGGGTAGTATGAATAAAACGAAGTATTTGCTAATACTCGTAGTAGAAGTAATTACTACCAGTAAATATCAGTGTAACTATGGTGAAAATAAGCATGTAGTCCTAAAACAAAGCATTTGCTATGCTATTGAGTAAGAATTTACTTCACTTTCGAAGAATTTACTTCGTAATTGAAGTAAGTACTAGTAGTATTAGCAAATACTTTTTTTTTTTTTTTTTTTAATACTAGTTCATAACCATTTTAAATTGTTTGAATATTTGGATTCATTGGTAATTTTTGGTTAAATAAAAAAGCTGTTAAAGAATCATTTTGTTATATTTTGTGGCGCGACGTTTCGACAATAGGTTTTTTGTCATAATCATGCTCTAAAATCAAAACATTTTGTTACACACAAATTCAAATAGATAAATGTTAACAATAAAAATTTTGTTCAAACTTACAGATGTTGTTAAATTCGATATTTTTACAATTTTGGACATCACAAGACATATTAAAATTTGTTTGGTTTGGAAATATGTATTAAGGTAGTTTTCGAAACTACGTAGTCAAACATTTTGGTTCTTTCCGCTCCAATCACATATTAAAAATTATTAATAAATAGAAATAACTAACTTGTTTGAATGTAATTTGTCTTTAAAATGTTTAAATTCAATGTCACTATCGAGGTACGGACACAATCAATTTTATATTAATCTAACACTTGTTAATAACGAAACGTTGCGGTGGTTCTCAAAATTTTACAAATCAGCGGTTCCAGAAAGGTTTTCTTAAAATTCTTGAAATTTAAAATTAATTAACTTTTGATTTTTAATATGTTGTTATCAAAAGTTAATTAATCAAAAGTTATCAAAAAATCAAAAGTTAATTAATTTTGAATTTCAAGAATTTTAAGAAAACCTTTCTGGAACCGCTGATTTGTAAAATTTTGAGAACCATCGCAACGTTTCGTTATTAACAAGTGTTAGATTAATATAAAATTGATTGTGTCCGTACCTCGATAGTGACATTGAATTTAAACATTTTAAAGACAAATTACATTCAAACAAGTTAGTTATTTCTATTTATTAATAATTTTTAATATGTGATTGGAGCGGAAAGAACCAAAATGTTTGACTACGTAGTTTCGAAAACTACCTTAATAAATATTTCCAAACCAAACAAATTTTAATATGTCTTGTGATGTCCAAAATTGTAAAAATATCGAATTTAACAACATCTGTAAGTTTGAACAAAATTTTTATTGTTAACATTTATCTATTTGAATTTGTGTGTAACAAAATGTTTTGATTTTAGAGCATGATTATGACAAAAAACCTATTGTCGAAACGTCGCGCCACAAAATATAACAAAATGATTCTTTAACAGCTTTTTTATTTAACCAAAAATTACCAATGAATCCAAATATTCAAAAAATACTTTTTTTATTCATACCATCCATTGTTATTTTTTCTTAAACCAATGTAAGATACATTAACGAGAAAAATCTAATTGATGTGCTTTACATTGATTCCATGTTTTGACGAACATAGAATTCGTCTGCAAATATTTTTGTTAAACTCACGAACGTTACATGATTTTAATGTAAAAGATACGTTCAAATAATAAGTCGTTGTACTATCTCGTTCATAACAAATGGCCACCCCGGCCAATACGCCTAGCGCGAATTGTGGATGCAACCATCATAGCACCCCTTCTTAAATTTGAGGGGTAACTTTATTTTGCCAAGAAGTAATAAATCAACAACTTCCCCTTTTTTGGTCGTTTTGTAACTGTAGGAAAGAAATAAGTTGTCTCAAATTCTAAAAGTGACTTATTTTTACTTGAACCATATTGGATTATCGTAAACCTTTTTTAGACTAACTAAAATAAATAAAAAATAGTTTCCTAAGTAGGAACTATATTTATTAATTATTGCACTGCTAAAAAAGGAACAGATAAATATTTATTTTATGAAATATTTAGAAAAGATGTTCTTTTTGTAGTTTATTAAGTAGGGATAATTGTTTTTTATCAAAAATTACTAATGTGTAAATTAGTATAATTACGCTTTCCATTAAAAATATTATTCAATTTACAACAGATGGTTTTCACTTTTCATATAATAACCCCCGATTTTATAATCAAATTAAAATCGACTTTAATTTAAATAAAGGAGACTTTATCTTGAACTTGAAATTTCTGTCTCTAAAGAATTACGTTACCTGCGCTTTATACAAGGTGTTTCAAATTCGAGTATATGCATGGATCTCGGAAACCGTAAGAGATACGAAGGTGGTTAAATAGGGGCAAAGTTGTGCAATTAGGAGCCCAATATTATGACGTTAAGAAATCGCAGGTATTTTAATTACTTTAGAAGATATTCACAAAAAACTGAAATGTTGAAATTTTATTTTTATTTTTTCTTGACTTTATTGTAAGGAATATTTAAAAACAAACAACCCTTATTCATAGCCACTTTTTATTCTCTATCACGACCTACTATTAAAATTTGCGCACAACGTTTCGTCTCTGTGTAACCATCATCAACATCATTTTTTTAAATATGCAAAAAAATTAACTATTGACATTTTTGAATAGCATTTTTAATTTTCTATTCAATGATGTATCATACCACACTTCAACTTTTCAGTTGATTGGTACTATTGATATTCCACTCTTATTTAATAATTCGATGAATTTTAACATCGAGTAGGCTAGAAAAACAAATAAAATCCTTAACGGGGAATAACTATTTAATTGGCTACCTACTTGAAAAGTAGCCAACTTAAATCTTAATTTTTGCTTCATAATTACGGCGGTTTTAACCGAAATAATGAACATATTTTTGGATTTAAAGTTTGATGCATCATTGAATAGAGAATTAGGAATACTATTCAAAAATGTCAATACTTAATTTTTTGCATATTTAAAAAAATGAAGTTGATGATGGTTACACAGAGACGAAACGTTATGCGCAATTTTTAATAGTAGGTCGTGATAGAGAATAAAAAGTGGCTATGAAGAAGTATTGTTTGTTTTTAAATATTCCTTACAATAAAGTCAAGAAAAAATAAAAATAAAAATAAAATTTCAACATTTCAGTTTTTTGTGAATATCTTCTAAAGTAATTAAAATACCTGCGATTTCCTAACGTCATAATATTGGGCTCCTGATCGCACAACTTTGCTCCTATTTAACCACCTTCGTATCTCTTACGATTTCCGAGATCCCCATGCATAGACTCGAATTTGAAACAGCCTGTATAAGGTGGATTATATAAATTCTTTCCAAAGAGGTAAGAAAAACTAATTGAACAAGTGACAAAGTACAGAAATTACAATAGCAAAACATTCTTTGAACCACCGACAAAACCAAATGTGGGCAGAAGAAGCAAAAATTGCTTATTTTAAAATTTTCTGAAAAATAGAATTTAATTTTCATTTGGCGCAAAACTAGTCTTTACTCTTATCGATATCGATAAAATGTAAAAAAACAATCTTGTTGAGCACAAAATTACTTATCTTTCGTAGTTGACAGATCAACGCAGGCGATGTTGAACCGATTGACGGATTGAAAATTAAAAGAGCATAATCGACGCCTTTTTAAATTCTGAACAGAGTACCTATTTACAATTTTGCAGTAAAACAATTAGGTTAGCCAATATTTTGCAGTAGTCTAGTTTTACATGGGAAAATTTTATATTCAAGATCAAGATAACACGCCGTATAAGATTAAGGGTGGAAGGTACCCGCAATAATTGTACACTTTAATCACTTTTTTTCTGGCTTATAAAAATTTATTTTAATAAATTGATGATGTGAGGAATGTTAACTAGAGCTGTAGTTAATATTTGTAAAATATAAAAGTCATAATCGTTATAGTTTAAAAGATATTTTATTAAAGTTATTTAGATATTGACGGCCTTAATATCAGTTTAATTAAATCGACATTTAAACCATGTTATAGAGAATCTTTTATTCTAGGGTATGACATATTTTATAATTTTATTAATTATTTGGAAACTTGTATATCGTCATTTTATTAATTTTATTGTGGCTACTTTTGTGTTATTGAGGCGTATAAAATTGAATTATATATGTTTCCAAACAATAAATAAAATTATAAAATACCCTAGAATGAAGGATTGTCTATAACATGGCTTAAACGCCGATTTAATTGAACTGTTATTAAGGCCGTAAATATCTAAATAATTTTAATAAATTATCTTTTAAACTATAACTATTATGACTTTTATATTTTACAAATATTAAGTACAGCCCTAGTTAACATTCCTCACATTACCAATTAATTCAAGTAAATTTTTATAAGCCAGAAAAAAAATTATTAAGTTCAACAATTATTGCGGGTACCTTCCACCCTTAATTTCTAATAAAAGACTTGTTTTTCTAAAGTTCTTTTTTAAACAATTTTCGAAGTGGCCGTTTACGCACTAATCGCACTAAAACTAAATTTTTTCTATTTGTTTGTAAATTTAATATTCACAGTCTCATTTCTCCATCCTAAAATTTCTTTTGCTTTTAAAAATATAAATATATAGCCTGCAGCAACCAAAGGATTAAACACAATAACACAATGGTTATTGCTTTTGGGTGCAGAGAGCCTTAAAATTTTACCTAGAAAATAATCTTTAAACAGTGATACAATGGTTACATCTCGGGTTGCCTAAACACAGGCGCATCCTCAAAATCGGAATTATGCTCAAGTTTGAAATAAAAATTTACTAGTGAGGAGCCTTAAGGTAGTACAACCGTTTTCTTAAAGTAGTCATTTTTCCAAATTGTTAATTAACAAAATAATGTTTTAACCTATTTGCAACGCAATTACAATTCTGAAAAAATTTACACCTGTTATCTGACATTGTTGGAGAAGATATTTAATGAGTTTCAGATTGTTTCAAGCTCATTTACCTAAATTATGGTTTTTTATTCATTAAAAAAAAGGATTTTTTTCCATTTTTATTTTTTGCAGTTTTAACAACTTTAGAGTTGGCAGAGACTAATCAAACTATGTTAATCTTGTTCCTTATGTAATTTCCGACAAAAATTGTCTACTTGACTTTTTTGCATCGTCATTTGTTTCTTAATTATTCGCGTGCAAACTTGAAAATTAGTGTGCATGCGAACACCAACGCTAGATATCTATTGTTAGGCTACTTTTTAATTTTTATTGCCTGTTTCATCATTCCTCGATCTCCATTGTTTCGTAGTTTTCAGAATAGATGAATGGTTTATAATTATAATTAATTGATAAATATAATTACCATTATATTTACCAACATATTTGTAATTCATTTTTAATGTCCAATGCATTATTGATTTAATTGAATACACGGTTTTTTAATTATTTTAGTCATTATTAGAATGTTGTGCTCATAGAAATTTTAAAAATAGATGTTCTCAGCCGTTGTAGAAAAACGTGGAAAACTATTTAAAACTAATGATTTTCGAATCTTTGTTTATTTATGGACATTCTTGATAAATATAATTACCATTATATTTACCTACATATTTGTAATTCATTTCTAATGTCCAATGCAATATTGATTTAATTGAATACACCGTTTTTTAATTTTAATAATAATAATTATTAGAATGTTTATTTGAATCTTAAATATTAGCTAAAATGGAAGCTTTTTCATATTTTTTTCTACATATGCTTACACTTTTGATAACTATAGTAACTGATGCGAACAAGTTTACAAAAAAAATTGAAAAAAGGCATAAAGAAATTCATATTAAGATTTATGTGTCAACAACTAATGAAGCACTTCTAGGCATCTCATAAACTTCAAAAGCACCAGTGTATGTATATCATGTCTTCAAGATTAATAAAAAAGTCGCCAAGCCCCGAGTCCCTTCGGGGACAAATTGAGGAGGGCGGACAACACCTCCGTTTTTTATTAGAGAAAATCAGACTTACGTAGGGATCTTTAGAATGTGTTCTACAACGACACCAAATTTCAAGTTCCTAAGATGCTTAAAAAAGCTTGTGACTCAAAGTAACGTAATCAGAAAAATTGGTTAAAAATATGATGAGGCAAATGTACAGTTAGCCTCACATTCAATGGCCACCCTGGCTATACGTTTAGCACTAATTGTGAGTGCTATCATCATAGCACCTCCTACTTAAATTGAGGGGTAACTTTATTTTATCAACAAGTAGTAAATCAACAACCTCCCCTTCTGTCCTTTTCTCGTTATTGGCTAATAAACACCCTGGCGTATAGTCAGCGTGGCCAATAATTGTGAGGCTGACTGTACATTTTTTTACAGTATAAACTTTGATCTTTAGGGTATTTAGAACTCAATAAAAAAGATTTCATTAAAAATCAATCAAGGAGCTGGTTCTTTTCAGTATAGTAATATTATTTTTCTTCAAACGTCAGAAAAAGTCGCCTTTGTGTCACTCAATAGGTAACGGTGAAGTTTAACTTTCCCGCCGAGGCAGGAAAAATTGTCAGAAAAGTAATTTTTGTCTGTCTAGGAGGGAAAAGTAAAATCTTAACCGCACATTATTTTTATTTTTAACGTAAAAAATGTTTTTTAAGCATTTGTAATGTAAACAATTTAATGTTTTTTAAATTTTCCTTTATAATTAGTTCGTTGCTTTTAATAATTAGCTTTGTTTACAAATTTAAGTTAATTTTAAAAAATATTTGACAATTGAACTACAAGTAATTGACAAGAGATGGTGCTCTTTCAAAAATCAAAATTTTCAGTTTTACGCTTTACGTTTGCAGAAAAAATTTAATGTTTTATACGGAGTCAAAGTAGTTTTGTGTGACTCGCCTGTATTGCCTGACTCGCTCGCTACGCGCTCGCTCTTCAGCCAAACACAGTCTTGTCACACAAAACGTCACTTTGTCTCCTTATAAAACAAATAACTATTTTCAGCTAATTCGTAAGATGACTTATACTTTGAGTCACCAGCACTTTTAAGCATCCTAAGAACTTGAAATTTGGTGTCATTGTACAAAACACTCTAAAGATCCCTAGATCGATCTAATTTCCTCTTAAGAAACGAGGGTGTCCCTTCCTTCAATTTGTCCTCAGGGGGGTTTTCAGAATTTGACAACTTTTTTATAAGTCTTAAGGACATGATGTACACTGGTGCCAAATTTGAAGTTTATGAGATGCTTAGAAGTGCTTCATTAGTTATTGGTACATGTTTACATTGTCGTAATAACTAATAAGCGTTGCTAGTAACCGATTTTTGTTTTTTGGATTTGCAAGAAATTTTTCTTTGAACGCTGTGGAAACCATTGTTTCGTCAAATATTATTATGTGGGCAGAAACAAGTTTTCTTGATCTTCTCAATCGCTTAGCGCATTTGGTTCCACCGTCTGTAAGATCAGGATATAGCCATCACCATCACATATAACTGTAGCGTTTGGTTAATTATTTTTGACATAAAGAACATATCTATCACAGATGGAAGAAAATGATTGATTGCTATTGCTAGGTCACACAACCCTATGCAATAAGAGCCCACCATCTACTACATAACAACTTTGCAACTAAACTTCATATCTGTAATTGGTTGGAATGCTTTGTACAAACTAGAGTTGTTTTCTTTTCTTAAACCATCGTCAAAAAGAGATAAGGAATCAAGACCAAGATCATAGGCCAAAATGCTCCTCGAGCTCTTCATCCGACTGCTTAGCAATGGTATTTCTTTGGAACAGGGTGGTTGGATTAATTGGAATTGAAATCAGTTCATTGTTGATCTCTTTAGCACTGTTCATTAAAACAAGGGGTTGCACTCTATCACTGCGTTTGAATTTGACACTTTCAGAATCTTCACCAACAACTCTGTTAATGCCCTTACTGCCCATCTCCCAAGACTTATGACTACTTATTCGGGCATGAGCCACAATTTCCTTACAGTTAAAGTTAAAGACGTAGCAGTGATTATTAACACGATTAAGAAACATTAGCGTCGCATTGTCTCATTGAACTGTAGGTGCAACAACTTCGGGGAGCGATCGCGGTGAAACCGATCACCTGACAAGTAAAACTTACAGACATAAAATGTAGGAAATTTTCTTGTAACTATTTTTGTTGTCGTTTAACTTTGCCAAAAAATGCATAGTTTTCTTGTTACAAACGAAAGTTTTAAAAAGTCCTTTTTAATGGTCCTTTTCAAGCACTATTTGACTGGCCTAACTGGTGAATCTAAACATATATTTCACGTATTTTAAAAGAGCCCAAAAAAATGTTTATTATTTATTTTTAATGGACTAATGATGGTAATTTCAATAATTAATTATAGTGGGGAGAATTTGCTTCTCAATTATGACTTTAGTGAGGGGCTTGGGGTTACAACCTGAAACCTAAACAGAATTATAGAATGTATTTTTGTATTTCAAAATCCAAAAGCTGTCCATTATTGTCCTATGCAGAAGGGCACTATGGTCAAAAATAGAGTTATGTAGCTGACAGGTAGAAATACACCTCAACTTTATTTTGGCATAAAAATGGAGTTCGTTTTTGTAAAAGTTAATTTTTTATGAATTTTCAAAAAATTCAAATTACACAGACGCTTATGGGAAGAAATAGTTTAAAACGTCGATTTCTCCGTTTTTATAATTGAAAATTTTATTAAATGTCAGAATTTTTTACGTTTGCACTGCCTTTACTCGAAATCGCGACATCTTATCAAAAAATTTTATTCTTTTAAAAAGTTAGCCTCATCTATGTAGAGTTTTTTGGAACAAGAATTATAACTTTTTATGATTTCATAACAGAGATATAGAATTAAAAGTGAAGACATGTAAAAAATCACGGCACATTATATCTATAGCAACCCATTCTCCCACTATAACTTTTTCTAATACCTATCTCGCTTCTTTACGTTACCACGAGCCTTGCGTCTCATTCCCACTTACGTATTTATGTTGATGTAGAAATTTTAATATAATATTGGAGTAAAAGAAACTGAATTTTTCCTGATTTTGGGAACAGCTTTGTAAAAGCAACTTTTTTTTCTAAATCTGTCGAAACCTTCATAATCAGACTGTGAGTTTGTGGGTTACATATCCCACCTCAATTTGGATGGGAAGGCACTTTTTCTGTGACTTTTGTTCAAAATCTTTGAACTTTTAAATCTTCCGTTTCACTATTCTTTTAAGAGTGTTATTTAGTGAAAAAAAATTTCGATTTCATGTAGGATGAGTTGCCTAACCATTATTTCTTTTAAACTGACAATTCTACCTGCCTTTTTGCTTACTGTCCCAAGCTCAGTTAGTTGATAGATTTATGACACCTTATTGAAATTTCAATACAAAGCAAATCCTTCTTACTTTTTTTTTATGTTTCGGTTCAACCAAGATAACAAATTTCTTGATAGATATAATCTTTAAGTTCTTATAACTTATGATCTAAAAATTAGAAAAGTTATAAAACAGAATACGTCCATATTTTTTAGTTAATTTGAATTATTTATTGATAAATTATTAAATGAAAAAGAATACAAAAATTAATTTTAAATTAAGAGAATAATAAATATGAGAATATAACTACTTCATATATCTGAATTAGGTACAAAATCTTGATCTAAGACATACAAATAAAGTCTTTACTTATTTCTAATTCGTATAGTATTTCCATAGCGAATTTTTCGAAGCATAATATGTAAAGCTTTAGAAATTAAATTAAAAAACCACCCGTATCTATTCTTCTGATTCTAACAGTATCTCTAAATTTACTAGAAAGTCTAAAAATTAAGTCCTGAAGTGATTATGAAATTCGTAAAATTGTATTACCATAAGAAAGTTTGAAGGACTGGACTTTATACAGTAAGTAGGTACATTTTCTTTCTAATCTTTTTACAATAACTTAAATTTGCACATAAACTACCTGTTCATAATTATACTGTTACTTCCTTTACACCCTTACAAACTAAGGGTATCGGCCGGGACGTAATTAGGTAATTTCTGGAAAAAGCCAAGAGTATTGCCATCGTATTGGTACCCAAAATAAGTAAAGACATTCGGTACAGCACCGAATTATATTGATAAAAAGTATTTATTTTTAAATTTTGTACTCAAATAAGCTAATTTGTTAATAAAAATTGAGGATCAAGCTGCTCTAGAATTAAAACAAAAGCCGGTATAACCAAACATAAATCCATGCTTCGATTGCGACTAATTTTATTTCTTTATTTGTGTTTATTACAAAAATAACCGAGTAAACAATGCTATTAATGTACTTCATAATTTAGGAAATAAAAACTTTAAAAACTTGTTAAAGGTGTTTAAATTTCAAAATCTCGGGTTGTAATCGAAGCATGGATTTATGTTTTGTTATACCTGCTTTTGTTTCTATTCTAGAGCAGCTTGATCCTCAATTTTTATCAACAAATTAGCTTATTTGAGTACAAAATTTAAAAATAAATACTCAAGTGATATACATTTTATATATATTGATATACAATAATTTCAAAACAAAAGCAGCTAGGGCACTTTTCTTTTTAGATTATTAGTCGCCATAAAATTCCGCAACTTTGCCCCAATTTAACCGTTTCTCTATCTCTTCAAATAAGCGAGATCCCCATGCTGCCGGTCGAATTTGAATAACCCTGTATATAGATATTTTTGTTTATTTTTTACTTTTAATAAAATAATTAATGATTTCGTCTCTATCATGACTTTTGATTCGATTGAAATGGAATCGGATTGAGTTAATACACTTAAAAATTGTAGATGTACGCAGTTCATTTTGAAATCTCATACAAATCGAACGGTTCAGGTCAATTTTTTGAATGTTCGATCCGATTAAAATTTCAAAATGATCTATGTCGACAATTTGAAGTGGATGAACTCAATCCGATCCCATTTCGATCGAATTTGAAGTTTGTTTCTTTTTGATTCAAATAAAAATAAGCATATTTTATTAATCCTATTTTCAATACATTTTAAAGAAAGGATTAGATTAGCAAAAATCTTCATTTCTCTAGTTTTTAAATATATTACAGAAGAGGTTTTTAAAATACTTTTAAAACTTGCCTACACTAACCCCCTGTTGATTTACAAGTTGGTCATAAATCTCTTCTAGGTAAAGTGAATAATGTGTTGCCTATTCTTCAAAACCAAAATTGAATAGCTAGTACTTTAATTAAAATTGAATTACTCATTAAAAAATGAATTTGATAACTATTTTATTACATTAACTCGTAGTTCTTATTATTGCGGAGGCAAATACAGCGTCTATTTTAAAAAATAAAATCTTCATTTATACATAATTAGTCTTAATAAAAAGATAAAAACAATAAGGTTCAAACAGTCGTAGTTATAAATATTTTTAAAATTCAACGACTGTACGTGCCAAGATCACGATTTTCTGATTTTAACGGTATTTTTAAATTTTTTTCAAGTTTCCAAATAAAGTCCTGAGCTCCGTTTGAAAATCGTAAAATTCCCATAAGAAATAGCATAGGAGATTTTAGCTAAACAACACCCTTAATAGCTTCGTTAGTATTACTCTGATCGGGACCAACAAAATTTCGTTTTGCTCGTAATGAATCTCTCTTTAAGACTAATATAATTTATATTAATTTCCTATCTCAAAGAAATGTTAAAACCGAAGTCATTGGTGAATCGTAGTTTTTTATAAAGAACTTTGGTTTAAATTCAAGTTACAAGATGAAACTTGGAGGATATTATAGGTTTTATAATGATAAATACATGTTGCAAGTTTGGTTCAAAAATATTGAGGACAACGGCCACACTTTGGATTTTAGTTTAAATTTTCTTGTGCATATTTGCTGTGAGCAACTGATAGTCTTACAAAAAATTTTCTCTTGCAAGGTAGGAAATTTAATACTCTTTTAGATGAAAAATAAAATAATCATAACAATCCATTTTTTCGGCCACCATTCTTTGAAAACAGAAAATCAATTTTTTAACAGTTTGGCTACAAACTAATTTTGGTTGTGGAATCATTTTCCACGTATTTTTGAGCATTAATAATGATTCAGAAAAACATAAAAAATAATTTTGGAACACCAAAACTGGTTTTCTAGTCAAAAAGTGGTAAAATTGGCTTTTTCTTTCAAATTCCAGTTATCTAAAATACATGAAAAATGATTCCACAACCAAAATTAGTTTGTAGCCAAACTGTTAAAAAATTGATTTTCTGTTTTCAAAGAATGGTGGCCGAAAAAATGGATTGTTATGATTATTTTATTTTTCATCTAAAAGAGTATTAAATTTCCTACCTTGCAAGAGAAAATTTTTTGTAAGACTATCAGTTGCTCACAGCAAATATGCACAGGAAAATTTAAACTAAAATCCAAAGTGTGGCCGTTGTCCTCAATATTTTTGAACCAAACTTGCAACATGTATTTATCATTATAAAACCTATAATATCCTCCAAGTTTCATCTTGTAACTTGAATTTAAACCAAAGTTCTTTATAAAAAACTACGATTCACCAATGACTTCGGTTTTAACATTTCTTTGAGATAGGAAATTAATATAAATTATATTAGTCTTAAAGAGAGATTCATTACGAGCAAAACGAAATTTTGTTGGTCCCGATCAGAGTAATACTAACGAAGCTATTAAAAGAATAGTGAAACGGAAGATTTAAAAGTTCAAAGATTTTGAACAAAAGTCACAGAAAAAGTGCCTTCCCATCCAAATTGAGGTGGGATATGTAACCCACAAACTCACAGTCTGATTGTGAAGGTTTCGACAGATTTAGAAAAAAAAGTTGCTTTTACAAAGCTGTTCCCAAAATCAGGAAAAATTCAGTTTCTTTTACTCCAATATTATATTAAAATTACGACATCAACATAAATACGTAAGTGGGAATGAGACGCAAGGCTCGTGGTAACGTAAAGAAGCGAGATAGGTATTAGAAAAAGTTATAGTGGGAGATTGGGTTGCTATAGATATAATGTGCCGTGATTTTTTACATGTCTTCACTTTTAATTCTATATCTCTGTTATGAAATCATAAAAAGTTATAATTCTTGTTCCAAAAAACTCTACATAGATGAGGCTAACTTTTCAAAAGAATAAATTTTTTTGATAAGATGTCACGATTTCGAGTAAAGGCAGTGCAAACGTAAAAAATTCTGACATTTAATAAAATTTTCAATTATAAAAACTGTAACGGTTACTTTTTCAGATCAATTAGAATGTGACCAGTGGAGATGGTCAGAAGAAAATTCTAGAGAAAAAGTTGGATCTTTAAGTTATAACGATATCAAATAAAATTTTAGTAACCATGATCAAACAAATTGTCAATGTCAATGTTTGAAACATAAGGAACCTGCAAGACATTGACATTGACAATGTCAAGAAGACAGGTAATTTATCACTCCCTGGTCAACGTAGGATAAGGAAGGAGATAAAAGATTTATCTCTCCCCTGCATAAAATATAAAAGATAATTATATTAAGGGGAGAGAAAAATCGGAAGGCAGTTCGAATTGAGTTTGAATTCAATAATTCAATTCGGGTTCTAATATTAACCACGGGTTAATATTAGAAAAGCGGTATACGGGCTACTAGACATCGTTGAGGGTAAGTGATTTTGTGTTTATTATTGTGTGCTCCGTGGAAGGTCAGTACCTGGTGACGCTTGTTCGTTAACCTCGTACGCTTCTTCGAGATTCGCCGTTTGTGTACTTGGTGACGTTTGTTCGTTAACCTCGTACACTTCTTCGATATTCACCGTTCAGTATCTGGTGACGCTTGGTCGTTAACCTCGTACATTTCTGCAAAGTCAGCTGAGTATTTTTCGTGTTCTGTCATTCAATTCCGAGTTGTTAAAGCTTTGTGTACTTGGTGACGCCCGTTCGTTAACTTCGTACGCCTCTTCGAAGGTAACCGATCATTTCCGTGCTTTGTCGTGCAGTTTTGATTCGTGGAAGCTTCGTGTACTTGGTGACGATTATTCGTTAACTTCGTACGCTTCTTCGAAGGTAACCGATCATTTCCGTAATTTCCCGTTAATTCCCGAACCGTTGAAGTTTCGTGTATCTGGTGACGCTTGTTTGTTGCTCTCGTACGCTTCAGCGGAGTTTTCCGATTATTCCCGAGTTTTCAGTTAATTCCCGAACGGGGACAGATTTGTGGATCGAGTGCCGAAGATGGAGTCGACGTAATCCTTGTGTTTCAGAGACTGGGAGAAGTTTTCCCGGCTGTCATCGCCGAGAACAGCTCAGGTGTAGTGAAGCAGAAGGCAAGCAGAGTAATTCGTAACCCAGCTGAATTAGCCACAACAAGGCCAGAGGGGGTTAACCTGAACCGAGTCAAGTGCCGGTCAAGTTACACTGTAGCTAAGACTACTAGGATAGATAAAAGAAGAGCAGCGTGTAAATACGAGCAATCAAGTACCCGTTTTGTGTGTACATAGATAAATATATTATACGATTAGTTATTGAAATCTTGTTTTTATTTCTGGTATTGCAAGGGAGTCACGTCGAATTCTGGCTTCACGATTGAAGTTATCCGAATAAAATAAATAAAGAGTGCACCGAACTTTGCTGTGACGGCATAAGGCTGATTACAGAAAAGTACGTTACATTTTTGGCGCCCGAGCAGGGACTGCATTTGTCAGTCAGAGTAATTGATTTTATTGTAAAAACTTGCAAACAGAAATAAAAACAAAATGAATCCTCCGGGTATAAGTACCGCACCGACCACTGCAGAAGAAGATGTTCCTCCGCAGGTGGAAACAGAGGTACCAACCCAGGCTATAGGAAGTAATCCAGGAAGTGCACCGAGTATCATTATTGATGTGTCGGAATGGCACAAGGTGGATTATATCGAGAAGCTGGAGGAGTTGAACCTACCTACGACAGGTACGGTCAAGGAATTAAAGGAGCGTTATATAGGACATATCGCAGGTACACAACCTCGACCACCGACGATCCCAGGTATGACCTCATCGAAGACAATGCAATCTCCGTCGAGAAACCGCGGAGAGTTGGAACGATCACCTAGGCGACACAGGCGTATCGAGTCACCCACACGAGCTATCGATGAAGAGAGAGACGTACCAAGAGCGATGGATCATTCCCGGTTGCCGAGTAGGATGGACTGTTTGGAATATCCGTCGACACACCTACCACGTGCAGCTCAAATCTGTAACACGGTGAGGAAATGGAATTTGCGGTACGATGGTAAAGGAGATTGTCGGACGTTTCTGGAACGTTTGTTGGAAATGAAGGATTGTTATAATCTTCGGGATCAAGACCTGTTGAGTGCATTACCAGAACTATTTAAAGACCAAGCACTAATGTGGCATAGAAATAACCGACACATATGGAGTTGCTGGGATGAGTTTGTCCACCTGTTCCGAGTCAATTATGCTCCGAGGGCGCAGGAGGTAAATCTCCGTCGGGAAATTTATCAGAGGTGTCAACAACCGCAAGAGACGACACAACAGTTCTTGACGGAAATCCAAACGATGATTAGGCGAAGCAACCTGTCAGAAATGGAAGAGACAGACATCGTCTATGAGAATCTCAGGAATGAGATAAAGCTGCACATTAAAAGAGATAGTTTCCGTAATCTTAGTGAGCTGCTGACACAAGCAAGAGATTTAGAGGCTTTATTCGAGAAACAGAAAGTGGAGGCACGACGGTGGAACAACAACAGAAGTAATTTTCCTTCAACCTTGGTATCCAAACCGTTTCCAAGAGCATATGTACAACCGTTCGAGCGACCTAGTTTGATGGCAGCAATTGATAGTACGCCACGATCACGAGCTATCATACCAGATCTCCAATCAAGGACGGCGCCGAAAGTGACAACAAGAGATGATGGAAATAATGGTCCAAGGGCGAACAGATTATTTAATAAGGAGACGTCTCGTTGTTTTCAATGCGGTACCATGGGGCACTGGCGCAGTGATTGCAATAATACGGATTATCGTGTGTGTTTGCGGTGTAATAGGCGCAATCCGTTGTTGAAAACATGCCCATGTAATCAGTTGGCGGGAAACGAAGCTGGCCCGAAGGAGTAGGACTGACTTCTTCATTACGGGCAAAGGTTAGACATGATCAGCAGGCGTGGGATGCTTGGCTGCTTAGGGTGAAACAAATTCATCAACGGGATCCTAACTCGTCACGATGCCCACAACCAGTAATAAAGGTACAAGCAGATCCCGTAAAAACTCGCAGAGTTCAGGTGGAGAATAATTGCCTCTCACCAACTCTGGTGTGCAACATAAATCCTGTGAAAGTTCCGTGTGTAAATAATTCTTCAATAGTTTTAGTTGTTAGTGATATTAATCAGTTTCCATGTGTAAAGAAGGCAGTTTGTGGGTTATCCAATAATTGGAATGGAAATGTGAATAAGATTGTAGTTTATGTTTATTGTGGTACGCAGAGAATAAAAGCACTGGTGGATACCGGAGCAGTGGAGTCCCATATAAGCGGAGAAGTGGCCAATGCACTTCAGAAAGAGGAAGACGTGGTGATTGCCACTAATAACAGGAAAAGCCAGTTAGCCAATGGCATAGTTGTTAACAGTTTCGTGACGTATCAGTTTCCCGTGCGAATTGGACCTCGTCGAGTGTCTCACACGTGGAATGTTCTGGAGGCGTTGTTCGTAGATGCTATCATTGGAATCGATTTGTTAACAAGATTGAAAGCCACAATCAGCTTTGATCCGCCACAATTGAGTTTGGATGGAGAAGAAATTGAATTGGTAAATGAGGTAAAGGAAGTTCTTCTCGGGGGATTACGCCCCTTAGAGGAAACTCAGCTGGACCGCTTGAATCAGTTATTGAAGGTGGAGTTGGAGAAGGTTACACGATTGAAGGGTGTAACCCATAAAACTCACCATCATATCAAACTGAAACCAGGAGTGGTGCCGATAAAGCAGCGGTATTACCCGAAGAATCCGAAGATGCAGGAGGTAATGGATGCAGAAGTGGATCGCATGTTACAGGAAGATGTAATCGAGCCATCTTCTAGTCCGTGGAGTTCTTCTATCGTTCTAGTTCATAAAAAAAATGGTAAATATCGTTTTTGTATTGACTTCAGGAAACTGAATGCACTGAGCGAACCAGATGCATATCCAATACCATACATACAAGGGATTTTGGATAAATTACGTGGCGCTAAGTACTTGAGTACTATTGATTTGAGGCAGGGATATTGGCAAGTACCCCTGGATAAGGAGAGCAAACCCCTGACCGCGTTTTGCGTGCCAGGCCGTGGTTTATTTCAGTTTAAAAGAATGCCGTTCGGATTGCACTCTGCACCCGCCACATTTCAAAGACTCCTGGATTCGATTATTAGTCCAGAGTTGGATAAAAAGGCGTTTTGTTACTTGGACGATATCATAGTAATTGGGAACAGTTTTGAGGAGCATTTGGATAACCTCAAAGTTGTATTTGACCGATTATATGAAGCTGGGCTTGGGTTAAACCCCGACAAGTCTGTTTTTTGCCAGACTGAGTTGAAATACCTGGGACATGTAATTAATACAGAGGGTATCCACACAGATCCGGATAAAGTAGCCGCCATAAGTACCATGAGATCGCCAACAACGGTCAAAGGAGTACGTTCATTTTTAGGAATGGCGAGTTACTACCGGAAATTTATTCCCGATTTTGCGGGGATAGCAGAACCACTTCATCATCTGTTGAAGAAAGATGTGAAGTTTGTATGGACGGAACGCCAAGAAAAGGCTTTGAGTGAATTGAAGTGCAAGTTGACTCAGGCTCCAGTACTTGCATGCCCGTGTTTTAATACCCGATTTGTGCTCAAGACCGACGCTAGTGGAAGTGGGCTAGGCGCCGTATTGACACAAACACATAATGGAGAAGAAAGAGCTATAACATACATCAGCAGAGGGTTGAATGCGGCGGAGAAAAATTACTCGGTCACAGAAAGGGAATGCCTCGCTGTAGTATGGGCCATAAAGAAACTCAAGGGGTATTTGGAGGGCTATGAATTCGATGTGATAAGTGATCACCGCAGTTTAAAGTGGTTAAGGGCTTTACCTCAACCAACAGGGAGGTTAGCTAGATGGATGATGGAACTACAAGAGTATAGATTTACCATCCATTACAGAGAAGGAAAATTTAATGCGGTAGCGGATGCATTGTCCCGTAGGGAAGAAAATGAAGAAATAGAGATGAAAGTGGAAGAAAACGCCACCTTCAGAAAACCCGTGATATCCTCCGGAAAGAGGTTAAACTACCAGAACCCCGTGATATCCTCCGAAAAGAGGTTAAACTACCAGAACCCCGTGATATCCTCCGAAAAGAGGTTAAACTACCAGGACCCCGTGATATCCTCCGGAAAGAGGTTAAACTACCAGAACCCCGTGATATCCTCCGGAAAGAGGTTAAACTACCATCAGCCCCTGATGTCCTCCGGAAAGAGGTTAAATTACCAGAAAGGAACCCGAAAGAAAGAGGTCGGAGGGCCCCATAATTTAGGTCCCCTCGATAGAATAGAAGAAAACGAGGAGATCCATCATATAGGTCCCCTCGAGGAAAGGCGTAATGGCGACGAACTTCGTCATAGAGGTCCGATTGAAGTAAATGTAACCATTCAAGGAGATCCAGAAATTGTTCCCGCAGAAGAGAATTATCCCGTCGAAGACCAACCATGGCAGGACTGTCGATGGTTACGTCAAATGAAGGCAAGGATAATGGAAAATCCAGAAGGGTTTCCCGATTATCGTATTCGGCAGAATGATCTGTACCGCCAATGTTTGGGAAATTCAAATGATGAGTTTCACAACTCATGGAAATGGTGCGTGCCTACGGGTGAACGCATGAGGGTGTTGAGGGAATGCCACGATGTGCCGCATGCAGGGCATGCGGGCATTAACAAAACTTTGCAGCGGGTACGAAGAGAATATTTCTGGCCGAGGTTATCCGGGGATGTAAGGAGGTACGTTAAACGTTGTGACAACTGTCTCAAGTATAAACATCCCAATCAAAAACCTCTGGGTCAGATGTTGTCCTCTCGAGCGACAGGACCATGGGATACAGTAAGTGTAGATTTTATCGGTCCGCTGGTACGCTCTACCCAAGGGTTTAGGTACCTATTGGTATTCCAGGATAGGTTTACCAAATGGGTCGAGTTAAGGCCCTTTCGCAAGGCGACTACCAGGGCATTCATTACCAGTCTGAAGGATGACATTATATTCCGTTACGGATGTCCACGTGTCCTTACTTCAGACAATGGTACCCAGTTTGTTAATTCAGCGGTAAAACAAATGCTGCTGGATTATCACATTCAACATAGGCTAACGGCACCATACAGCCCGCAGGAAAACTGCGTGGAAAGGGCAAATCGTGTGATAGGCTCCATGTTGGCGCAGATTTGTGATGGTGATCAGCGTAGATGGGATGAGCATTTAAGCGAAATACGCTTTGCCATCAATACTAGCCATCATGAGTCGACGGGTTATACTCCATGTCTGCTAACCCATGGGAGAGAGTTGATTCCTCCTGCAATCTTAAGGAGACAAGTAGAGAATGAGAATAATCTGCGAGAGGAAACGCATAATGAGGTGGCAGAGAGGATGCATAACCTGTCGACGGTATTAGAGAATGTTAGGGTAAATTTAGCAAACGCCCAAAACATTCAAGCCCGCCAGTATAATTTACGACGGCGTCCGTATAAACCGCAGGTAGGCGCCTGGGTATATAGGAAAGAGCGTCCATTGTCTAAAAGACAAGAGGGATTTTCCGCCAAATTGGCAGCGAAGTACAGCGGGCCGCATGAAATTGTGAAGGTACCGTCTCCTGTAATCGTGGAATTGCGATTAAAGAGAGGAAAAACCTGTCGGGTACACGTGAAGGACATTAAGCCCTACGTGGTATCCCAATAGAGAATTCTACTGGAATATTTATTTATGGTCAAAATTCTAAAGGTATGATAATTTTTAGGAAGTCATGAATCAAGTAAGTACAGAAACGTTTGAAAGAGGGTTGTAGGATAGCAAAAGAAAGTAGGGAGAAGTTAGATGTAATAAACAAAGAAGGATAAAAAGGGATGAAAGATAGCAAAAGAAAGTTGGCCCAGACAGATGAAATAAGATGGTTAGAAATTAAAGACTGAATCAAAGTTAAGAGACTAAATGAGTCTCGTAACTTAGGTACCCTCGAATTAAAGGTAAAACTGTCGTAGAACCTGCAAAAGGGGTCTGCTAGAAGCTAAGCTGGGTAGGATAGCAAAAGAAAGTTGGCGTGTGATAGATGAAATAATTGAAGGGATATTACGGAAAGTACTAAGATAGCAAAAGAAAGTGGGCACAGTCAGAGAAAACGGAATGAGTAGCAAATGGCAGTAGAGCAGGATACAGACAATGTAGGTCGTCGGACTTGGGAAATAGGTCTGTTAACAGCTAAGGTGGGTAGGATAGCAAAAGAAAGTTGGTGGGTGGTAGATGAAATAATTGAAGGAATATTACGGAGGGTATTAGGATAGCAAAAGAAAGTGGGCACAGTCAGATGAAACGGAATAGGTAGCAAAGACCATTTACCAAGTGAAAGAGATCATAATGGAGATCGTGGCATCTCCATGGTTGCATTCTAACCCTAAGGGGAAAGTTTTGTAACGGTTACTTTTTCAGATCAATTAGAATGTGACCAGTGGAGATGGTCAGAAGAAAATTCTAGAGAAAAAGTTGGATCTTTAAGTTATAACGATATCAAATAAAATTTTAGTAACCATGATCAAACAAATTGTCAATGTCAATGTTTGAAACATAAGGAACCTGCAAGACATTGACATTGACAATGTCAAGAAGACAGGTAATTTATCACTCCCTGGTCAACGTAGGATAAGGAAGGAGATAAAAGATTTATCTCTCCCCTGCATAAAATATAAAAGATAATTATATTAAGGGGAGAGAAAAATCGGAAGGCAGTTCGAATTGAGTTTGAATTCAATAATTCAATTCGGGTTCTAATATTAACCACGGGTTAATATTAGAAAAGCGGTATACGGGCTACTAGACATCGTTGAGGGTAAGTGATTTTGTGTTTATTATTGTGTGCTCCGTGGAAGGTCAGTACCTGGTGACGCTTGTTCGTTAACCTCGTACGCTTCTTCGAGATTCGCCGTTTGTGTACTTGGTGACGTTTGTTCGTTAACCTCGTACACTTCTTCGATATTCACCGTTCAGTATCTGGTGACGCTTGGTCGTTAACCTCGTACATTTCTGCAAAGTCAGCTGAGTATTTTTCGTGTTCTGTCATTCAATTCCGAGTTGTTAAAGCTTTGTGTACTTGGTGACGCCCGTTCGTTAACTTCGTACGCCTCTTCGAAGGTAACCGATCATTTCCGTGCTTTGTCGTGCAGTTTTGATTCGTGGAAGCTTCGTGTACTTGGTGACGATTATTCGTTAACTTCGTACGCTTCTTCGAAGGTAACCGATCATTTCCGTAATTTCCCGTTAATTCCCGAACCGTTGAAGTTTCGTGTATCTGGTGACGCTTGTTTGTTGCTCTCGTACGCTTCAGCGGAGTTTTCCGATTATTCCCGAGTTTTCAGTTAATTCCCGAACGGGGACAGATTTGTGGATCGAGTGCCGAAGATGGAGTCGACGTAATCCTTGTGTTTCAGAGACTGGGAGAAGTTTTCCCGGCTGTCATCGCCGAGAACAGCTCAGGTGTAGTGAAGCAGAAGGCAAGCAGAGTAATTCGTAACCCAGCTGAATTAGCCACAACAAGGCCAGAGGGGGTTAACCTGAACCGAGTCAAGTGCCGGTCAAGTTACACTGTAGCTAAGACTACTAGGATAGATAAAAGAAGAGCAGCGTGTAAATACGAGCAATCAAGTACCCGTTTTGTGTGTACATAGATAAATATATTATACGATTAGTTATTGAAATCTTGTTTTTATTTCTGGTATTGCAAGGGAGTCACGTCGAATTCTGGCTTCACGATTGAAGTTATCCGAATAAAATAAATAAAGAGTGCACCGAACTTTGCTGTGACGGCATAAGGCTGATTACAGAAAAGTACGTTACAAAACGGAGAAATCGACGTTTTAAACTATTTCTTCCCATAAGCGTCAGTGTAATTTGAATTTTTTGAAAATTCATAAAAAATTAACTTTTACAAAAACGAACTCCATTTTTATGCCAAAATAAAGTTGAGGTGTATTTCTACCTGTCAGCTACATAACTCTATTTTTGACCATAGTGCCCTTCTGCACAGAACCATAATGGACAGCTTTTGGATTTTGAAATACAAAAATACATTCTTTAATTCTGTTTAGGTTTCAGGTTGTAACCCCAAGCCGCTCACTAAAGTCATTTTTAGTCGTTTAAAATCGCAAAAAGCACCCTACTATTACATGCTCTACAGTTTTTATTAGAGGTGAAATTATCCTCAGATCAGTTCTTTTCTACAGCTAGAGCTCTAGAAAACACAAAAAGATGGACTTTAGTTCATCATATCATAAATCAGTCGCTAGTGAAAATAAAACCACCATAAAGCTGGTGACACACGTGTAATTTACAATTTTCAAATTTTACATAAACAGTGAAGTGCAAACGGTATAAGTGTAGCATACAATGTCACGAATGAAAAATTACAATATACGGAGATAGTTCATCATATAAGTAGGTATCTGCAGATTAGATTGTTTGCTCGTCAAACATAAGCCTAAAAATAACTATTTCGTGTGAAGCTGAAGAAACTTTTGTAAACCTTTGGAAAATAAGAAGAAACTGAAAAGCTTTCTATCTTAATGTTACACCATTTAACAGAAGAATACTAAACGGATTTTTCCTAAAACCGTTCTGTATCTTATCCGTAGCATTGTAATGATGTGCAAGATAAAGTGCTCTCCTGTAATTAATAAAATACAGAAACCTAATGTAGCGATTTATTACAGATTTAAAATACCTTTTTTTTATGAGTTTTGGCATCGACTACTTAGGTCGTTAGCCATACTTCAATTTTATTTGCGAAACTGCAAAATAACTGTGATATAGGTGAGAACTGTTCCACCTACCTAAAATATTATTTAAATGAGCACATATTTGTAAATTATCTGTAGATTAGACGCTGGTATTAAATATTTTAAATCGTTTTAAGTACTACTCAAGTAGGTGAGACTAGGAAATTACCATCACGGGAAAAATACAAAGGTAATTCCACGTCAGATCGGCCACGTTTGACCCTTAGGTCACTGTAATTTAATTGTAAATTAAAAACCGTGGGCACTCGTCAACTCTTGATGTTACACGGCCTCAAGCCTCCGTGTGGGTTTGAGGTTGAGGTGTGAGGGTTAAATTTTTATTTCCACTCTTCTGTAAGACCGTGGAGCGTCAAGAGTAGACAAGTGGCTACGATTTAGAATTTTTTCACTTAAACAGAAGTCATAAGGGCTCAACATATAAAAAAATTGAGAAAATCGAAGAAGGTGTTTTGTACACTTCGACTTGAACATTTGACACTGGGACCAGTTTGACCAAAAAGGCGTTAAATCAAAGAAGCGATGCATAAAATAAATACTACGTTCGTTTAGTTTTAAATAGGTGTCTTTTGCATAAATATATCTCTTTTAGATCGCGAGTTATAAATTATTGAAGTATTCATGTTTTCGCAAAACCGCTTTGTACACTTAAGAGTAAGATTCACCGAAGCTCAGAAGCCTGACAAAATTGCCACGTTGTTTGTAGAGATATCCTTTTCAAATTTGGCATACGTATTTAAGGCAGTATTATCTAGGCTTGTTCGATTTATTTTTTTTATAACCTCATTAATTAAAGAGTAATTAATAAGAGAAGATTAAAAAATGACTAATTAAAAAAACTAGGTTTTTTGAATAGTATCTAGTTAATGGGATTTGAATTATATTGCCTTGTTTTTCAGTTCTCTATATAATAGTTGCATCTAATATTGATAATTGTAACTTTTGAACGTTTTGTAAGTGTAATTAAGGATGTATTTAATTAATTGTTACGCATATATGACCATGTTGTTGAAAATGCGTTATTTAAAATAAAAAAAAAAAAAAAAACTAAAAACGTCAGAGCGTAGATCACAAACAAACATATATAAATCCCAAATTTGACTTTCAAATTATTTATAATAACTTCACAATTTTGTCAGAGCGATATGCAAAAATTTTAGTTCTCTGGAGTACCCTAGATGGCGCTTGTGTTGATACAATTTGAAAAGAGCGATATTTACTAGATCTGGGCACATTGTAGGAGGTGCGTAAAATTTCAATACGAATATTTCTTTAAATTTTAAAACAGGTATATTGGAACATTGGAAGGTTTATTGTTCACAAGTAAAAGAATTTAAAAGTATTCAAAGATACACATAAAACTGTTTGGGTACTTATTCTTAAAATAAGATTTTACTATAAATCAATTAGCTCTCAACAAATCGTTAGAAGTAGGCACAAATTACTTACTCATTCATTTATTATTATTAAATTATTAATTTTTTAATAAAACTCATTCAAACTTACGCATTATCATTAATTACCTATCAGATCTAGAGAAAAACACAAAAATATGTAGTTGAAGAGGGCATTTTCAGCTTTAAATTACATGTACCTATAGTATTACGGTATTACTGATTTTCAGTAATTTATCATGGAGAAAACAATTAATGAATGTAAAAAAACTTAATTTTTCTAAAAATTTAACAATCTTCCAAAGTAGGTAATTGAGGACATAAAAAATTCATACAGGATTACTATCTTCATGATATATACTTTATTGTCCTAATTTGCAAAATTGTTTTCGAATTTTATTTTGAAAAAAAACTGGAAAAAACTACTATATCGATATTTTTTGATAAAAACGTTAAATAATATTAATTTTTAAGATGACATGTTAAAATATATACAGGGTGATTCAAAACTCGAGGCAAAAAATAAAATGTCATATTCAACGTCAAATTTACAGTCAGAAATGTAAAATAAATTTTTTTCGTATCGGCTTTCGTTTCCCATATAATCGTTTTCAAAGTTTCCACAGAAGTAAATTTTTTGCATATAAACAAGATGAGCCGTGCAAAAACAAAACACTCTCCAGCTTTTATTAGTGCGTGTGGATAACTTTTGAAACACTTTTAAATTTTAACACGGTAAAATAAATTTTTTTCCGATTGGAATTTGTTTCCGATTGGAATTTGTTTCCGAGATAATCGATTTCAAAGTTTTCAGAAGAAGTTAATCTAAAAATATTAAAAACAAGGTAGGCCTTTAAAAAAGGAAAATGCAATGTCATATTCCGAGTCGAATTTTAAGCAGGAAATATGTAATAAATGTTTTACCGATTTGACTTCTTTTCCGAGATAACGAGATCAGTTCAAAAAGTTTCCCATAAAGATTCAAAATTTTAAGTTTCAAAGTTGGACTAATATTGAAAACAAATAATATGTGTAAATTAATTTAAAAGTGTTTCAAAAGTTATCCTCACGCACTAATGAAAGCTGGAGAGTGTTTTGTTTTTGCACAGCTTATCTTGTTTATATGCAAAAAATTTCCTTCTTCTGGAAACTTTGAAAACGATTATCTGGGAAACGAAAGCCGATACGTTATAAGAGAAAAACCACAAAATGGGAAAATCCTTCTATTGGCCGCCATTATGAATAAAAGAAATTGAATTTTTATTCAATTGCAGCTCATATGCACTATCTTATAGCCAAGTAAAAATGAATTTGACCCAAATTTGCAAATATACGCCTAAAATAACCACCTTATTTTTGGACACACTGTATAAATTTCTTATAAAAGCTTAGTTTGCTAATAAAATTCGTTTTCTTTCGAAATAAAACTGGAAAAGAATTTTGCATATTAGGACATTAAAATATATCTACATCTCATGAAGATAGTAATTTCCTTCCATCTAATTTTATTTACAATAGAAATCTTTGTACTTTCAAATTACCAGATGTTTAAAACGCTCTAAGCAGGTAAAAACTGGACTTAAAATGCAAAATGTGTTCGAGGTTGGCCCTAAAAGCATCTTTCTTTTTTTTTGTTGAAGTGAGATATAATTTTAAGGCCCGCCCTCCAACTCACACCCTCGTGTCCCGTTATAGTTGCAAAAGACTGCCTGTTTAGCTAAATCTCACTCTTAATTGTGAGCAAATTTCCAACCGACACACCAAATCTCGTCACAATCTGAAGACCTAAGGGTCAAACGTGGCCGATCTGACGTGGAATTACCCACAACAAAAATAAAAAGTTAAAGTCAGCGTCTAATCTTAGTACATTTGTTGAGACTTACGGTTGCTAAAAGTCTCATGTTTAGTGTATAGACATTTGAAGCCGTAAAAACCATTTTAAATTTTGACAAAGAAGTGAGGAGTGACTCTATCTGAAAGAACTAAAACTGTTATGTCAGCATTATAATAATTAGGTTTGTAATATTATTCAGGTTTCGGTATCAGGATTAAACAGATTTTGATAAGTTGCAGTGATTTCATTGAAAATTGATTAAAATACGTTAATTTAGGGAAATTCAGCGAAGGAGATAAAATTTTGATTTGCTGTAGTAACTGGTTGTTATCATTAGCGTTATCAATCACAACGCTGTTATTCAAAACTCTTAGTCACCATCACAGTCTACCTCTGATGGTCTCTAAAATGGCTTATTCTTTCACAGCAAGATTTCAAAATAGTTCAACCCTGGTTGCGACATAATATAAAATAATTCTGAATGTAGATAAAATTCTAAAATTTCGAGCTTTCAAAATTCAAATTAATTGTCTTATTTATTTCTTTTCTTATCGTACCTGTTGTGCTTCTTCAACACTCAAGTGACAAATAGGATATTTTTGTAAAAATGACAACAGTCTGTTCCACTGAAATTAAATAATTATAGGTTCTACGAATGTTAATTAGTTGTACAAGTCAACGTCTATGATTCAAACTTACATTTCTTTGATAATACGAAAATTGACATATGATGTGCAGAAGAAAAAGTCCTTGGACAATCAGTCGTAATAAACACAATAATAATTGTAGATCCAAAAGTTGTTGAATGTCGATTAAGATGCACATTACCGAATAATAAGTTGCAAAAATAAAATTAATACAAGTGCAAATTAAATAAAATAAAGCTGAAGGATTAATCAAGCGGTTAAAAAGCTTGCCAATTTTTTGAAAATCAAAATAATGTGCATGAAAGGTTGCTATGAAACATTTAAAATTTGGTCCACGAATGAGCTTATGCTTTTTCTTCTCGTTCAATTTGCCCATTACAAAGTTTACGTATTGTTTAGTAATAATATTAGTTACGTCGTGAAAGGTCATTATTCCAAATGATAAAGTCATGCCAATTAAATCAATCAAAATATTTGTCAATTCATCTTTTATGTTAAAATCCACATAGGCAGTTAGACTAACAATTACTCCGACTGTAAGAGTTGTCATAAATATTATGTAAGCGTAACTATAATTACGTAAAATCTGGACGTCTTTTCTTGTCAGAAGTTCAACACGATTGTTTTTTTGGAAATCAATTAAAACTGTTTCAATTTTTTCAATTACAATCTTCAATTTGTTTCCTTGTAAAGTCACACTTATGTTTGCTAGAGTAATGGATAAATAAAAAACAAAATCCGGAACTAAAATGAATAGTTTTAGCGAATCATTTTGATACTTAAGTTTTAAGTTAAATCCAAAGTCCCAAACCATATATAATAAAATTAAATTCAGGATTATACTTCCCAAGCAGTAAAATTTAGATAAATTAATTTTAAAAAAATTTTCATCATGGTGGAGGCAAGTTATAGAATAAGACCAAATGCCCAAACTTGAACCGAACCGAAGCATTGGGCCAATAGCGCAATTGAGACAACTGACTGAGACTTGAGTTCGACACATTTTTGTTCAAAAGCTAGAAGTGAACTATTTAAAATTAATGCTTTTCGAATCTTTGTGTATTTATGGACATTCCGAGTGTAATTACCGATTATTTACCAACATATTTTTTACTCGTTTTTATTGTTCAATGCATTATTGATTTAATTGACTACACCGTTTTTTAATTTTAATAATTATTATTAGAATAATAGAAATTTTAAAACTAATTTAGAAAAATTAAATTTGTTTAATTTTTCATCATGGTGGACGCAAGTATAAGAATAAAGCCATACACTTCCAGCAAAGCGAAATAATGAGCCAGCGTGAACAGAGACAATTGGGCGATATTTGAGTTTTAGATATTTTCGTTCAAAAGCTCAAAAATGTTTTTTTTAGTAAATAGCTCCATATTTATGGAAAATTAGCGCATATTTAACAAAAATCTGTGCATATTTTTAAAAAAAAGTGTGCATATTTTTAAGAAATCCATGCATATTATACAGTGTCCGCAAAAAAGTCTGCACCATATGGGATTTTTTTTATTACGGATGTTTCTCGAAAATAGTTTTCGGCATCAATGTCTGCATGAAATAAAACCAAAAAGGCACCAAAAATATTAGTTATGTCATTTACGCAACACCGACAAATCGTCTTTTGAAAGTTTCGATTGCCCAAAAATGCCCTTATTTTTCAAAACAGAGAAAAACAACATAAGGGAAAATTGTTTCTATTCACCTCAAGATACTAGATTACTATTACTAGATACTCTTATTAAAATAAAAGCTGACAGATAAAACATTAGTAAAAACACTAGTACCTAGGTACTACATTACATATTAAATAAATTCCATATTAGTTTATTGTCTGGATATTTAGGGTAAATTTAGAGATCATTTGGGACCTCTATCTGTCAGCTCTTATTTTAATTAAAATTTGCCGATATTTTTCTAAAATATGTGCCCTCTACGGTTAAAATATTTCCCAAGACGAATTCAGAGATGGGAAAATAGTCCAAGATGGTCCTATCATTTTCAATGAAAATATTTTTATGTTCCAAAATTAGACTAAATTAAGAACAAAACGTAATATTTTGATCTCGTTGGATCAAAGTGGATCTCTAGAATTTAAATGTAAAGAAAAGAACTGCGGAAAATTATAAATAAGTGAGAATTTTCAAGAAAACCAAAAAATCAAAATGTTAATATTTTTTTCTGAAACTTTGTATCTAGTATCTTGAGGTGAATAGAAACAATTTTCCCTTATGTTGTTTTTCTCTGTTTTGAAAAATAAGGGCATTTTTGGGCAATCGAAACTTTCAAAAGACGATTTGGCGGTGTTGCGTAAATGACATAACTAATATTTTTTCTGCTTTTTTGGTTTTATTTTATGCAGACTTTTATGCCAAAAACTATTTTCGAAAAACATGCATAATAAAAAAAAATCCCATATGGTGCAGACTTTTTTGCGAACACTGTATATCATTTAAATTGGAGATTATCCTTGGTTTCAACAATTCGTTAGTTATTGCCGTTACTACAGTTATTAAGATTATAAAATTTAAAAAAAAATTGCGAACAGTCAAAAAACAGCATTAAAGCAAGGTGGGTACCCGGGTGCTTGTTTCTATGTTGCACCCACTTTATCGGAAATAATCGAGCAGCGCCAGCTCAAAGTTGTCGTTGTAAGTTACACAAGCACAATGCACACGATAAACGCTCTCTTGAAGACCTTCAAATGTTACACAAAAATTTGAAATAAAGCTTATCGTAATTTGTCAAAATATTTAGATTCTCTTTACTCTGTTTAAATACAGAGGGCAAAGAAAAATATTAAAAGTGAGAAAATAACGGGAATATATTCAGATAGATTTCAGTTTTAGTTTTTAGATAATAGCAATAACTGAGGCAGCTTTTTAATTTTTATAAAATCTATTTTTAAAATTTATTTAAAGCCAAGTTTTGAAGACCCGTAGGAAGCAAATTACTAAAAATGTTATTCTTGTTTTTCGGCTTATTTTGGCGAGAGGAACCACCTCTTAAAATTTATCGCCACATTTGCAGATAAGATAGCACTGCAATTGCAATTTTGTTAATGATAAATACCTACTATACCTTACCTAGTCCTATATCATAATAAATTACATTATGTTTTTTGTCTTGACAGAAGGAAGGTTGCATGTTGCATGACATGTAGTGTCTATGTTATTGTTGAGTATAGTTATGAATTTACCGAAAAATTATAAGTACAAAGAAGCGGGTGAAAAAGTATTCCACCTGCAGCTAAAAAGTCAGAAAGAGATTGAGGTATATTAGTTCCAAAAGTGGAATTAGGTACCACCAAAAATAATTTTTTGTGAAGTTTAGTTTAGTCGATCTTAGTATTGCATTTCCCTCTCTGCCACGTGCATAATGAATATAAATTAAAATTTAAAATTTCATATATTTTTGGCTAATTATGTACCTTATTAGTACCTGTAATAAGGTTTGGAGAAGTTGTAGCCAATTTAAAAACTTTAGTTCATCTGAAAACCACAATCTATTTCAAAAAATCAGTTTGTTACCTATTTTATTACTTCTTTATAAGAAGATAGTGGCATTAACATGTAGTGACGTTTCGCTTATTTTTAAGCTTCTTCAGATTACATTTCAAAAATTTTAGAAAATTTTAATTTGTTAATTCCTCTTTTAATTTTTATTGCAAACTTATTTATAAGCACAAAACCAACAAAACCTTAAATTAAACTTAAAATATTTGATGATAAATTTAAAACATTAATCATTGACCAATTTTTATCAATATTTAAATGCAGATAATCAAAGCAAAAAAAATAGAAACCTATTTTTAATTAAATTTAAAATAAAGTGAACAAAAAAAACGTTATTGTTATTCTTTTGATTATGTAATATGTTCAAAGTTTGTTGACTATTGGCCGATAATGCTCTCACTCGCTACTGTTGTACCAGTCGCACAACTTGACGGTCTGCTCGATCAGTTTCGAATGGATTAAAGTGGGTGCAACTATGTAGATGGTCTTTGGTGCAACATAGAAACAAGCTACCCGGGTCCACCGCCAGCCAGGTACGTATAATTATTTATGCAGTCACATAACGGTTAAAGTATGAACAAAATCAGAAAACACGTTGACTATCTAATAAAAAAATAATAAAACTAACCTTAAAGATAACTAAGCCAAAGAGGTGAGCTTAAAAACCCGTCTCATAAATCCAAAAGGCACAAAAGCACGAAACGTAATTAAAAATGCAGGCACCAACCTGACCATATCGCGTATTAGAAGGAATAAAATAGAATAGAGTAGAATGAAATTTTATCACAATGATCAAATGTGCCAAGACCTTATCGTATAAAGTCAAATATCTACGTTTATTCTCATTTATAATTTTCAAAATTGGATTATTTTAAATTATAAAATTTAATGTTAGAAAAATGAAATTTTAAAAAATTATTATAATGCACTTACTACCTACACCGATGATTGTTGTTAAATGTACAAAATAGGCGAATCCGTAATTTAACGTTATCGAACTTTGTTAAAGTGGGGAGATAAGCATATGATTAATACGCGTACCAATTTATTATTTAAAAAAATGTATGAAATTGGTAATTTGAAGAAAATAATTAGTGCTGACATATCTGTGGGTCGAGAGCTTCAATTTAAAAAAAAATTATCAAAATCGGTCCAGTAGAAGTAGGCTATTATTATATATCAAGAAAAGGCTTGGCGTTTTAAATATATGGATTATTAAACCAAAGTTTAAAAAATTATTAAATTTGGTGATGTATTTAATGCATACGAGCGGGCACCCCTGTCGAGATTCGACGAAGTATTTGAAGATACGAAATCGTTAAAAAATGAAATTTTATAAAATTATTAGGTTTGTTTGTGCAGCAGTTGCCAACCGTTGGAAACCGTCCGACGCATGCGCATATTCAATTTCGAACGCGAAATTAAATATGCGCATGCGTCGGGCGGTTTCCAACGGTTAGCAACTGCTGCACAAACAAACCTATAATAATGCACTTACAACCTACACCGACGATTGTTGTTGTTAAATGTATGAAATAGGCATGCCCGTCATTTAACATGATCGAACTTTGTTAAAGTGGGGAGATAAGATTACAACGCGTAACAATTTATTATTTAAAAAAATGTATGAAATCGGTAATTAAAAAAAAATAGTGCTGACATATCAGTGAGCCGACAGCTTCAATTTAAAAAAAAATTATCAAAATCTGTCCAGTAGAAGCACTCTAAAACAACCGGTGAAGAAAAGGCTTCGCCTTTTAAATATATGGATTATGCCATGATTATGCATTAAAGCAATGAAATATGGTATAGGGTTAGTTAGAAGTATGGAAACGGGGATTTATTGACGTTAATATTCATTTTAGGAAATAATGTTCAATATAAAAGTTTTTTATAAAATTTTTATCTATATTTGAAAATACTTAAAAAATTTATTTCTTCAATTGTTTTTGAGTTACGCCTATCCCCTAATTTTTTTAAAATGGGAACGTATTAATTTTATGCTACCATTCGATAGAGCATTTTATTCTCAATTTACAATAGTATTAAAAAAAAATTTATTTTTTTAGCACTTTTTCGACGAAATGGCCAGTTAAAGTATTTAGGAATAGTCGCTGTATCTAAGCGAAACAAAAGCGGAGCGATAAACAAACTCGTGAGAGTAAACAATAACCAATGACAATTAACTCGCTGGACCAGCTATTTTGCGATAATTTTGAAGAAATCTGCTACTTTTCAACGTCATTTGCAATTTGCAATTTTAATTCATGGAACTCTGTGTTGGAAACTTCTGAATTTTATTAACTGCTCTTATTTAGAAACAATTAAATTTGATCATCAGACATTTTTTTTGCGATTCTCATTGGCCAATTCTTTCGTTGTTTCTTAGACTATTGTTTATTGCTATTTATAACTTGTTACTTTACCCCTTAAAGCCTTTAAAACTTGTTCAACATTTAGCTGAAATTCTTAACTTTGATACTACATACTCAACTGATAAACAAGTATTCTGAGGAATCTTTTCCATTTAACGTAGGTTGGTGCGTTAATTTTGCTGTGAAGTGTATTTTAAATACTTCTTCTCGTTACAGGGAACCTTTATCGATTTCCTAAAAAGTTCGTCGAATCTAGTCGGGGATGGGCAAACTTAAAATTCAGTAGCCAAATAATAACAACCCTAATGGATATATGTCGATACAAAATTAATTGATGGATTGACATAGCAGCGGAAGGAAGAAATAATTAATGATAAATGATAATAAAAGACTACAAAACGTAATTTTTCCATACAAAGAGTAACAAAACACTGATGACATCCTCATCAGAATAAAATGCTATTATTCTTCATTCTTTGTTCCTTTATTCTACCAACTTACCTATAATTTATATTATTTTTTAAATAGATATTAAAGTGCTAGTCATATCTAAGCGACTTTCAATGCGCAGAAAAGCAAGTGAGAAAGCTCTAGAAAAAGACGCCCAAATATTGTTTTTACAATGGTTTTCACATATATGTAACCATGGTTATGAGGTAGTACACAAGTTTGCTTTCTGCGCAGGTCGCTTACATATGGCCAACACTCTATAAAAGGGCGCATTCTGTTTGAATGCACTTAAATTTTAAGTATTCTCGGTGCATACTTTCCGTTTATACTGACTTTGATTTTATTTATTACGTTACATCGTGCGACAATGAAACCTTTTGAATTCGAAGAGGTTTTTAAGTCTCCAATGTTTGTTCTGCGTATGGTAGGAATGTGGCCAGAATCGTCTCCGAGTACCTTCTACAAATTAAAAACGTTAATAGCTTTTGTTGCAACGTTTCTTATAACAATTTTCTACAGCGTTAAGTGCATCTTAGATTTGCGTAACGGTGAAATGGAAAGTGCGTGTTTTGGAATATGTTTGACAATAGCTGCTGGTCACGCAGCTTTTAAGGTTTGGTTTTTACAAACACAAAAATGGAAGTTTTTAAAAATTATTGAAACTTTAAACGACCCTTCTATGACATCTCACGAAGACGATTTTGATGTTCATTTGCAAGAACACCTAAAACTCACTCATATAATGCGTACATTTTTATTATCATCCACTTTAGCAGTCGCTTTAATGATTTTTGCAAGCGACATTTATACGAACCCCTCATCAACAGCTCGTTTGTTACCTTTCAGAGCAGATATCGATAATGTACCCAAATTTGTTTTAATATGGGTTTTCACGATTATAGCCAATTTTTATATTGGTTATGGAATCGGGGCTTACGAGGGCTTAGTTTTTACTTTTATCTCCGTGGGAATAGCCCAGCTTAAGATCTTAAACAAACAAATTACGGCTTCACTTGAAAATATACCTCCACGTACGGGAAATTCAGAGGATTTGAAAAGAACTGATGCGATGGCAAATGCGTTGCTGAAAAAATGTGTTATTCGTCATATCGCTATTGAGAGGTACATAATAGGGTTATTCAAATTCGACCGGCACCATGGGGATCTCGCTTAGTTAATGAAATAGAGAAACGGTTAAATTAGGGAAAAGTTGTGAAATTTTATGCAGATTAATAATCTGAAAAGAAAAGTTCCATATCTGCTTTTGTTTTGGAAATATTGAGAAAAAAACAAAAAAAATGACTTTTCGTTTTTTGGCTGTATTTTTTTTGTTATCAAAAATTACGAAAAACTCACAGAACTTCTGTGCAGCAGCTCGTTCTTCTACATCTGATTCTGAAGTCATATTTTTAATCAAACGTTCCGGTTTCCTGGCATCGTCATCAATTTTATTTTTTTAAATAGTCGTAACCTTTTGTTTTAGTATAATTTTATAGTCTTTTTTGCTGATTTCAAACATGTTTAATGTATAATACTTTATCTTTACTTATAAATTTCGTAGCAAAATTAACAAATTAGTTAACAATTGTTATTAACGGAGATGAAGTAGGCTTTGGAATCACGAGATTAGATTAGAGGTTCTGGAAACCTCTCGCCAGAGGTTTCTATCTCAGTATCCCAGGATTATAAATTCAGAAATTCCGAGATATGGATATTTTTTGAATTTTATTTTCTTTCCTGCACACTTATAGTCTAGTCAACAAAGGAGTTATAAAGGGTGTATTTAAAATAGCGCTAAATATATACATAGCGCAATTCTATGTCATAAATCAAACAAAAAAACTCTGGCAGCAGTTTTCTTGTAACCTAGCGGTGACATGGTGACGGTGTTATTAGTGGTCGTAGTTTGAATTTTATTTTGATCATGGCGAAGAAATCTATTTCAATAGTACCTATCGCTGATACATAGTTCAACATAAACAACTAAAATAAATAACCGAATACCTATAAATTTCTAATACAGTAGAAATAGGATTAAAATCATTGTGAAAGGGAAAAAATTGCAAAGTTAGTAAAAATGTTTTTCAATTCAATCCTATTCAAAAACATGTGATCTTTAAATATCCAACGAGTCTCGAGTTCTAACATCTTTGAAATTTGGTACGTATACTAAACATTATACGTATACTAAACGTATACTAAACATAAAGTTTATTACATTCAACCCTTAAATTTAAATTTAAACTCTTAAACTTGCCAGTTCTCATCCTCGAGGTGATTTGAACTTTAAGAACGTTTCTACCTTACTTGAAAATATTTTTTTAAATTTAACTACCTACATGTGTGTGTCCACATGGCCTTAACAATTAGAAACAACACACAAAATTGTTTACATTTGCCTTATATATTTTTAAACCAATTCTTGTGAATCAAATTTACAAAATTTTGAATAATTTTGTATCAATAATTCCTCAAGCACTTCCAGGCATCTCATAAACTTAAAATTCAGTACTAGAGTATATCGCGCCCTAAATTTAAATTTAGTGTGTTGTTTCTAATTGAAACAATTAGGCCATTTGGAAACACCCACATGTACTTAAATTTAAAAAAATATTTTCAAGTAAAAATCAATCATAAAAATAAGGCTAAAAAAGAGCGAAGAAGTTAATAAAAAATTACAATTTTCTATTATTTGAAAGTGCTTAGCGACGCCTTTCTTCAAAAAAAAAATTTCACCCTCTACCATCATTTGCTCCAACTTTATTCGTGGTTGAAAATTTTTAGTCTTCTAGCGATTGCGGCTGTTGAAATAAATATTAAAAGTTGAAATTTGGTACAGCGTTTCTGTGTATTAAAATGCATCTTTTAAAAGCATTTTCAAAAAATTTGGCTATTTACTTTTTTTTTAAATTAAGTTTAAAAATATATGAACTTTTTAAGGTTTCTATTTTTTACTGCATAAACGAACTACCCGTTTGCGTTTGGACCGCTCTCATTCTCTTTGTAATTTTACACATTACCAATTATTACCTACGATGTATATTTTGCTATCTTCATTGTGATCAAAGATATTGTCAAAATTATTAGTTTTGTTACAAACAAAGACAATTTTGACCCTGTTCCCGCACGCCTCTGATTTGGAAAAATCTCTGCCATAATTAGGGTCTCAAAATAAAGCGATTCGTGAAAAACAATTGCTATCCCTACGCTTTTTCTTAAAAAAATTAGTTCTACGCTGCTTAAACGAAAAGTCGATTTTTTTGTTTTTTCTCAATATTTCAAAAACAAAATAGAAACTTTTCTTTCTAGATTATTAATCGGCATAAAATTCTGCAACTTTTCTACTTAAAACCGTTTCTCTATTTCTTCAAATAAACGAGATCCCCATGATGGTGATGGTCGGATTTGAATAAACCTGTATACATGATTCAATAAATTATTTTTTCTGCAAACGTCAAAAAAAGTCGACTTTGTGTCACTCAATATGTCAGGGTGAAGTTTAACTTTCCCGCCGAGGCAGGAAAAATTGTCAGCAAAGTATTTTTCACTGTCTAGGCAGCGAAGTAAATTCTTAACCCAAGTTAATTTTTATTTTTATAACGTAAAAAATGTTTTCTAATCATTTTTAATGTAAAAAATTTAATGTTTTTTAAATTTTCCTTTATAATTAGTTCGTTGCATTTAATAATTAACATTTTTTCCAAATTAAAGTTAATTTTTAAATATATTTGACAATTGAACTACAAGGAATTGACAAGAGATGCTGCTCTTTCAAAAACCAAAATTTTCAGTTTTACGCTTTACGTTTGCAGAAAAAATATAATGTTTTATACGGAGTCAAAGTAGTTTTGTGTGACTCGCCTGTATTACCTGACTCGCTCGCTACGCTCGCTCTTCAGTTAAACACAGTCTTGTCACACAAAACATCACTTTGTCTCCTTATAAAACAAATAACTAATTCAGGTGACAATTCAATTCATATTTTGTTAGCCAATCAAAGCGTTTGATTTTTAGTAATTTTAGCCAATAAGAAGATCTCACACTGACAATGTTTATGTCAAACGAAAATTACATTGTAGCGACAATATTTACGCTCAGATAAACGCTCGGATAAACGTCAAATGAACATTTTTCTGTCATTGAATTGTCATCCGAATACAACTCTTGCCCTGATTTTTGCTTCAATATTTGATAATCACTAGCGCTTTGCGCTCGTGCTTATATTCGTCACAGCGGCAACTCGTTTTCTAAATTACATTAATGTTGTCGGCAAATATCAGAGCACTTGTGGTATTTATTCTATATGAAAATAAATCGAAATTGTAGATACGTCGCAGCTGTGGAAGATAAATTTTCGATTGCGTTTTTACTTCAATTACTATTGAGTTTGGTAGCGACTGGCTTGATAGGATTTTGCATTGTGTGTGTAAGTAGTCATCTTATAGAATTATTATTTCATTGAAGACATTAATCAGAGACGATGCTAGGCGGTAACCGAGCTAAGCTTCGCATAGGGGCGCAACATGTTACGAGGGCAATATATTAAGGACGCCGCGGGATAGCCTCATTACAAACAAAATTGATAAGAATAAAAAAAGTTTTTAGATCTTTTGTTTTTTGCATTTTCGAAAATGTTTTTGTTGATTCAGAAGTGCAACGATGATAGATAATACCCAAACAAAATTCTTAAGACCCGCCCACACACACAGGCCTTACCTTCCGGTTTGGCCTCTGCAGGCGGCCTGAAAGTTGTCCAGACGCTCCTGTTTGGTCTCTGAGGGTGCCTGCACAGGCCAAACCGCAAGGCAAGCCTATGTGTGTGTGAAGTAGTCTTAAAGGCCCGTCCACATCCATAGGCTTGCCTTCCGGTTTGGCTGTTCCGTGCAGAACGCTGTCTATCAGGACTGGACTGGGAATAAAATTAGTACCGGGCCACTAGCAAGCGGGCCATTGTGAAGGGGAGGGGGTTAAAAAATTCTGAATTTTATTTATTATTATTCAGTGTGAACTTTAATATGAATAAATTTTATACAGGGTGGGTGTTTACTGTGTGGATGGATGGCTTCTCAACTACTTATTCGAGATATGAAAACAAATTTTGGCTTGGTAATATGTGATCATTAGACCTACATTTTAAAAATGTTTAGGTACATTATAACTATACATCACTAGAGCCCGGATTCTAAGTTTTTTGCTTATGTCTTTAAATCGTAGTAAACAGAACAAATTCCTTTTGGATCTTTACGTTTCTCAAAAATTTAAGTGATTTAAGCCAATGTTGATAATGCTTATTTTGCTTTTTTTCGAATATTTTGCTTAAAAGTCCTTTTCGTGCTGTTTTGAGCTAGTTTCAAAGACCGACGTTATAAAAACGCGACTTATCGAAAATTAGAAATTTAGAAAATTTGAATTATTAGAAAACTTGGAAAAAAGCTCAAAAAAGCAAGTAAATGTCTTAGCAAAATTTTCGAAAAAATAAGCATTCTCAACATTGGCTTAAATCACTTAAATTTTTGAGAAACGTAAAGATCCAAAATGAATTTGTTTTGCTTATGATAAAGCCATAAGCAAAAAGCTTAGAATCCGAGCTGTAGTTATTAGTTTGTTGTTAAAATGTTTTAAATAAAATTTTGATAGGTGGGGGACGAAAATATTTTAAACTTGCAGGAGGGTGCCAGATTAGGTAGCGCTACCACTGACACTAATTATGTATTATTGGTTTTAGGTTTCAAGATCTAGCTTAGATTTTTACAAATGCTGTGTTTTCTTTGTGGCCGACATGGCCCAAATGGGGATTATATGTTTCCCTTGCAATGAGATAATTTTACAGGCAAGTAATCGAGTTTCCTAGATCCAATTTTAATTGATACATTAAATTTTCTTAGAGTGAATATACTAGAGAGGCTTGTTATATGTCTAACTGGCTTGATTGTGGAACGTCAGTGAGAAAAACTTTATTTATAATAATGGAAAGAAGCAAACGTCCACTTCGATTTACAGCAGGAAAATTCACAACGATTTCCCTACTAACTTTTGTTGCTGTAATGAAATTTTTAACTCTGTTTTATACTCGCATTCTAAAATTTTATTTTTAGCTTCTGAAAACAGCCATGTCGTACTTTACTGTACTCAAGAATGTTTATTTGGAGTCCAACTAAAAATATGAAATGCTCGCAGTGTGAACTTAAACCTTAATAAAATTTTGAATAATTTATTCAAAATTTTATTAAGGTTTAAGTTCACATTGCGAATTTTGAACCACAAGTTCAAAAATTTAAAAAAAAAAAATATTTTATGTAATATCCATTGTTAGACAACATAGGTAATTTTCATCAAAATCTAACTCATGGTTTTTGGATAACATCAAGAAAACGCTAAAAGAGGTTTTTTGCAATTTAGTGCCAAAGTACAAGACAGAATTTCCTCAATTTATTTCTACAAAACGTAACCAAGTTTTAACCAATACTAATTTTTTGAAAATTTTTGAACTTGTGGTTTTCTTAATACGCCCGAAGAAATTAGAAAAATGCACACAACTAGATTATTCTTTAGAGCTTAATACAGATGAACCTAGAAAATGATAGAAGTAGAAGATAGTAGATGATATGCATACTACGCGCACCCTTGAATTTAAACCTTAACCCATAATCGCACTTACACTTAAAGAGATGTTACCCAAAAAAGAAAGTTATAGTACAGAAAATTTTTTATAAGCTTCAAAAAAGTAATTATTATAAATTTTCAGTTAATATTAATATTTTTTGAGTTATTTTCAAAAACCGACTATAAATCCTGTTTTTTGTTTCTTTTCAACCCTTTTGTTTTATAAAGACATAGAAAGACATCAACTTTGACATTATCACTGGAAAATTTTTCGCCACAGGAAAAAACTCACCAACGTTTGTCTTTTAATATAAATGTAGTTGTTCAAAATAACACCTTGGAACAAGACACAAAGTTGTAAAAGCAAAAATTAAGCCTTCAACAAAACACTTGCAAAGCAGATACAAAATAAACATGCAAAAATAAATTATATTTATTTATAGAATTTTACAGGACATGTTACAGACAACGTAATTCTTTACCGAAGTTTAAATTTTATGAAAATCGCCCGAGCTGATTCGAAGTTACGTAAAATTTGTAAAATTATTTGTAAAATTTTCACTTGTGAAAAATCTTATTATTATTATAATGAACCAAATTTATTCGATTTTTATTATAATTATCCTTCCAGGTGTTTTAAATATGTACAGTCAGCCTCAAAATTAATAATCACCCTGGCTATATGTTTAGCACGAATTGTGTATGTAACAATAATAACACCCCATACTTAAATTGAGGGGTAACTTTATTTTGCCAACAAGTAGTAAACAAACAACCTTTCCTTCTGTCCTTTTGTCGTTGTTGGCTAATAACCACCCTGGCCAATAATTGTGAGGTTGACTGTACAGTAGTAAACAATTTCTACACTTCAGTTAATCCAATGCAAAACTTCAATCCCTAAAAAGTTAATTTTAATTATAAAAATTTTCCCGCCGATCACCTGTTGACAAGATAGTGAAGTTATGATTTTTTAAGTTTTTATCAATATAAATTAAATTCATATATTGCTTTTAATAATTTTTACCCCAAATTGTATTTATGGACGAAATGAAGATTGAAAAGATGCAGTTCATAATTTTCTTTAAATAATAATAAATTTTAAATAAATTTTAATAAATCTTATTTCCGTAATTTTAAACGCTTTAAAATTATATTAATTTAAATAAAATAACGCAAATAATACTACTAGCGACATCTACCAAGACCACTACTAACTAAATCTACTTAAGTAGAGTCAACAACCTGTTGCATCGTTTTCTAACCGAAAAAAATTTAATTGAAGATTACTATAAAAGAAATATTTTACTCGACAACAAAATTTCAAAGTTGAATATAAACACAACCGCTTAGGTTTTTATTTTCATCTCCCCTCCCAATGTTCGATAACATTTCTGCTAGACGTTGTGAATGAAGTTGCTTTGTAATTCATCAAGGTTATAATATCGTTAAAATTGAATTTAACTCAAATATCGCATAGCAATGCCATCTTTAGATTTTTAAATCAACTGTTACTTAAGTTACAAACTACTATGTCATCCCCACTCTTTTTGTCATCGTCTTAAAGTTAAGTTTGCAAAAACTCTATGGTAAGTTCCCATACCAACGTTTTGGCGTTATAGCTGTGTGGCGTTTTCTATATTAACCAATCAGAATGCAGAACGCGATTTTAGGATGGAAACGTCGCGTTGTGCTAGAGGGCCGCTGCTTTGACGACCGTTCACGATTTTGACGTCAAAAGTTCATTTATTTCAACTTCAAGCGGCGTCGTTATGACGGTTTGAAGTTAAAAGGTGTGTTTATGATGTTATCAACACACGAGGTCGATAAAACATTATATTATACTTAATGTTTTATCGACCTCGATCAACACACACTTTTCTTCTTGTTTATCGATTTATTTTTAATTTTAGATATAAATAATGCCATGATTAGCACTGAAGACTTTGACATTTCGATATTTCGAATACAAAACACATTCAAAATTTTTAGGGTTATGTATAAAAACGCTACGCAGCTGAAACGTTAAAAATACAAAATACATAATGGAGAATTAGACTATTTTTTTTTAAATTTTTTTATGAAAATAGAGTTAAAAAGAATAATTTTGGCTATTTTAATTTCTCTCGATCTTCAATATTAAGCCCAAAATTAATTTTTAAAAGTGCTTTAACCGAAAAAGGTCGTTTTTATTCATGTTGCAACAGTGCCTACAAAGCGAGTGAGATATAATACGGCCGAAAGTAGTTAAAAAGAGATAGGCAATGAGGTTGTTTTTTTCAAAAATGTAGGTAGTTAAAAGTGATGTGTAAAATCGAATTTTATTATATTTTTTATTCAAGTTGTCAGAAAACTGACGGAAGTATTACATAGGTTATGATTTTTCTGACAGCTTTAATAAAAAATACGGTTTTACATAAATTTTTATAATCAAATTTGAAAAACCAGTGGAAAACAGAATTTTTTCAAAAAACTGTCAGAAAAATCATAACCTATGTAATACTTCCGTCAGTTTTCTGACAACTTGAATAAAAAATATAATAAAAATCGATTTTACACATCACTTTTAACCACATTTTTGAAAAAAACAACCGCATTGTCTATCTCTTTTTAACTACTTTCGGCCGTATTATATCTCACTCGCTTTGTAGGCACTGTTGCAACATGAATAAAAACGACCTTTTTCGGTTAAAGCACTTTTAAAAATTAATTTTGGGCTTAATTTACGAGTTATAGAAAAATGAAAAAAACAGAATTGATCACTTTTATTTGCTCTATACATTGGTATTATCAAAAGTTAAAAATTCAGATACAGTCTAATTCTCCATTGGACAATTTTCAACGTCGACGTTTCGTCTTCGTACAGTCAAAACGCCGACGTCAAAACGTTGGTATGGGAACTTACCATAACAAGACAGAAAAGAAAATTAGAACAGAAATTAGATAAGTTTATAGAAAGAATAGAAAAGTAAAATAGTAATCTGTCTTTTTTTTAGGAAGCTCTCCTAAGACGACCATAAGCTAATCTTTTACTGATGTGCAAAATTTAATATAGACAGAATTTAGAAAAATACGAAAAAAAATTTTAGAGACTACCTGTATATTTTTGAATATTAAGAAAGTTTGTAAAAATTAGCTTCAATACATACGAGAAAGTCCAGTTATGGCCACATTTGAGTTTTGTAAAGGAATTTAGAAGTCAAGATATAGATTGTTGCTCATATAGGTCAAAGTAACAACTCATTATATTAATGGTCTCCATTTATAAATTTACATAAAATAGAAATAATTATTACCCTAACTAAAATGTTTAATGTTAAGGTATTAATTTTACTTCAACTCGTTACAAATAATAAAAGTGAAAATCTTAATTTTTAACGATGATAAATAAAACTGTAAACGCCTCGAAGCTCTATGTAATAATGTAATAGATTAATGGAATTAATTTTAAGATTATTATAAGTTCTAAAATGTATAAGTAGGTTGAAATTATACTTAGGGCGAATTTAATTATTCTTTTAAAAATGCGCACTTATAAACTTTTAGCTAACTAAATTTTAAATTTAATTTTGGGATAAAAGGTAGTGTGGCTGGCGCCCCACGTTTTCGAAGGCCTGGAAAAAAAGTAATTTATTTTAAGGAACTAGAGAAACCTAATTTTGATACGTCGTTATGTATAATAATCTCCAAATTACCTCTTCTGTAGTGTCCCACGTTAAGAAAGTTTCTTCTCGCTCTCCTTCTGTCTACTGAGTAATGAAATGACATAATGTAATCAAAATTAGCATATTCAAATTAATCGGTATTTAAATAGATGCCATTTTTTTACTAACGAATTATATTATCCACTAAATTATCTCACGCTAATTTAAAAACTGCGTTTCCATGTCATTCTATTGATTTGAATTAAAATTTTCGATAATTCATTCATACTGCATGCATTAACACAAAAACACAATTAAAACAAAATTTAGGAAAAACATAAATTTATATACAAAAACATAATAAATAACTACAATTATATTTACAGTACAATCAAAATATTGCAACTTCATCCCTATATGGTTTTTTAAAAAAAATCCACTTTATCACCTATAATAATTTAAAATTGCTTGTTGATCAAGATTGATGTGTTGATGGCTGATTGCTGGTTGTTTCTGTTCATTTTTATATCCGTGATTAACATAAAATATGTGTTCAGATGGATTCGTATCAAAAACGTAACCGCGTATCAAAGCAATCAAAGAAGTCGTAAAAGCAACATTATTGAACATCGTCACTGCCATTACAACTATTTGTAACGGAGGAACAACCCAAGGCATAATTCCCGCCAAAAACAAACCAGGAACTAACATAATTGGAATAATTTGTTGCATATTAAATTGACTCTTTTTCCTTCCGACAGCTTTTTCGTTGGAAAAACGTCTCACTTCGGTTAAATTTCTTCTAGACGACTCTTTCAAAAGTATCATCAACTCGCGTTTAATTTCAAAATTTAAACTCTTTTCCCAAACCGACATTATCGACGTAATGTTGTTAAGAGCAAAAGTATTTGTTTTGTTTATTTTCCTCAATTTATTTTCTTCTAATAATGTCGTAAAACACTTTAACACTTTCGTTTTTTCCAAACACTTGATAACTTTTACCGGCCATTGTGAGTCAAAATTGTCAATATTGTTTGTTTTATCCCCCACCACTTTAATATTATTTGCAAAAACATGGTGGATTGTCAAAATACAAACGATTACTATGACGGGCGCTTCACGAGAGTACATTGTGAATGAAGAGTACGAAGAAGTGGAAGATAACTGCTAAGTAATGCCCCAGTTTGTTACTTCTAGTTCAACCTACTCCTTTCTGTTTATTGACCGGAGATTGTAGGTGTTTGTTATAAGTTATAACAGTTTGATAATACACACAAATACACACGCTTTTTTGAAAAATTGACAAACAAGCGACAAACGTGACTTTGTTGATAAATTATTACAAAATCGTCAACGAGTAAAAAAATTTCGAATGCAACTTGTAAATGTAAATTGAGACAGTTGAAAGCTTCTAATTAGAACAATGTCACGACTCAGTTGACGATGATTCCGGATTTACGAAAAGTTTATATGCAGAGTTGGCTTAAGAAAATTTCATTAACGCAATAATATTTTCACAGTTTATTTTTTTGATAAAATTAATAAGATATCGAAAAGGCTTTTTTTTTATTTTGGATGAAGTCTTTATAGAAATCTCATGGGAATCCAAAGTAGCTAACCAGTATTGGCTTTTTACTCATCACGTGAGACCTTAAAAAACTACAAGGTTTTAGAAAAAATTATGAAATATTTTATAATAGGACCAAAGTGACCCAAAAAGTTAAAATGTCTTAATAAGAATAGGTTAGCAAAAGAGTCGTTTCACAAATATTTCCGATTTTATGTAAAGCAAGTCGGGGAAAGATGCCATACATTTTTTAATTAATTTATAAAAACGTTATTATACACATTTAGATTAATTTAAAAATATTTGTTTATCCCTCAAAGAATACACTATTAGATAGCAATATCAAATCAACATAAATTATTAGTTAACATAGTTAAAAAAAAATTTTTGTATTTTTCGACAAAAAAATCTTGACAAAAATGCATGGGGTAAGATGCCATAGTGAGTTTTAGTCCCGAATAGAAAGTCGGGAACGAAAAAAAAACTGTTTTATCCTTAGATATTATTGACTTCAATCGTTACATGTGTCATCAATCCATGTACATCTTTCGTGTAACCACTTCTTGCAAATTATGCAGCAAATCCAATCTACGAAGCCCATTGCTATCGTAATAGTTTTCATTACACATTTTCATCATTGTGGCCCCTATTGTCGCATTATTACTATAAATCTAAATAAAATGAGTCTAAGTTACATACTTTGCACTAATGTGGCGTCTTACCCCATTCTATGGGTGAACATGCAAAACTCTCTAACTAAATCAAATTTGATGCGAATTTTTTGCAAAAGTTACAATAGACGTGAAAAGTGCCGTCTTTTCAACTAACAATTCGTTGATATCGATAACACAAAAAAAACGCCTAATAAAATTTAAAAGCTGAGATGTAGCAAAAACTTCGTCAAACATAAAAACCTAATTTTTTAGAAAACTTTTCCATAACTTGCGAAAACTCGTTTTCAACGATGTTTGCTAGTAGCTTATAATCACAAGCAACCTATACATAAAATTTTCCGGAGATAGGTTGGAGGAATTTTGAAAAATGCTGGGGTGGCATCTCGCCCCACAGTGGCGTCTTCCCCCGACTTACCTTAATAATGCTGTGGAAACTCATCATCGATTTTTTCAGATTAATCCTAACCTAACGGCTCCGCCACCGCACCGTCGCAATTCCTTCTAAATGACTGTTTGCAAAAATCCAAACGGCTCCGGAACATTGAAAGTTCTTGTAAAAGTAAAAATGATTGTGGAAGTCCAAACGCTTGCGTTTGAGGAGCAAATTCTGGAAGAAGTAGAATAAAATTTTATATACCTATTGCTAAGAGAGTTATAACCATTTGCACTAAAGTTTCGAATTCCTAGGATAGCGGTGTCGTTAAATAGCGTCCGTAATATTACCGGCCTGACGTCACATAGCGGGAAAGTCTAAAAACAGCCGTCGAAGCGGTTAGACAGCACCGCTATCTAAGAAACCATGTCTCTTTAAATATAATGAAAACGCTTTTTGTGACGTCATTGACTGTCATATTACGGCCGCTATTTAACGGCACTGCTATCCTAGGAAACCCAAGCTTAACACTAAGCAACGACTTATAAATCTCCAAAATATAATGTTGCTTCTATTTAATTTATTAACAAATCAACAATTTAGGCAACTCTTGAGTCGTTGCTTAACGTTTTTCCAAAAACTGGGAAAAAAGGTCGACCAAAAACTGCTACCGCGTAGTGATAAATGTGGACCATAAACTGAACGTTTGGATCTTTATAGTTAATCAACACCAAAGTCATAAAAACTATGTATATTTTGAAAAACTTTACCATGGGTAGAGAGTAGTCTAGTTAACGAAGAGGTTATACATGTAGAAGAGATGGACGAGGGTGGAATTTTTACTTCCGGAATATGTTTGAGGTAGTTAGGAGGTGAAAATATTAAAAGTCACCCGTCCTAGCTACATGGCTAAAAAAGAGAGGGGTGGAAAGGTCGCGTTTTCGAGATTTTGTGTAATGTAAAAAACTTAAATTTTTTTAAATTATCCTTTATAATTTGTTCGTTGCGTTTAATAATAGAACGTGTCACTCAAATGACTTTTTTAGACTTTTCCAGCGGCGACGGTCTCTTCTATCATTCGGGGCATGTCTGTCAATTAGTATATTTGAAAATTTGAATAACTGACTGATTTTTACAATCGTAAACATAACAACAGGTCATTTTATTATAAAATAATTAATCAAACAAATTTATACAATACAATAAAAATGACGTAATTTGACGTTTGGGACCGTCGATTGTGCGCACCTTGTGAAATAAAATTAAAGTTCATGACAAACTCTTTAGCTTTTTTTACAAGTTAAAGTTAATTTTTAAAAATATATGACAATTGAACTACAAGTAATTGACAAGAGATGGCGCTTTTTCAAAATTCAAAATTTTTAGTTTTAAGTTTGAAGAAAAATAAAATGTTTTATAGGGAGTGAAAGTAGTTTTGTGTGACTCGCCTGTATTGTCAAACTCGCTTACTACGCTCGCTCATAAGCGAAACACATTCTTGTTACACAAAACAGTACTTTCTATCCTAATAAAACAGTACTATTTCATACATTACCGATTTTTGCGAGCGGTTTCTCGAAAACTATAAGGAATAGAGAAAAATGAATAGAAACAATCTTGTACAAAATTTAATAAGCTTTCATTTTTCATAGAACAATTTTTATACTAAGATCTATCGTTTTCGAGATATAAACAAAAATCCTAAAAATAGGATCTTTCCACCCCTTCCCACCCTAAGCTTAGCTAGGACCGGGGACTTTTAGTAATTTTACCTCCTAACTACTCTAAACACATTACTGAAGAAAAATCTTTCACCGTCTTCGTTGTCCTCTACACTGAGAAAAATAGTAGGTTAAAGATACCGGAAAAACGGTTGTTTTCACTGCGTACTAGGTTATTATAGAACCTACCTGTTTTTTTCGTTGATTTAACAGTTTAAAATCGGTTGTTTTCGTAAGTTGTCGGTTGATTTAACTACGACAGAGCGTCGTTTTAACGTTCTTGCGGAGTACAAACAACTTTTTTGTCAGTACATTCAACTTTTAGGTCAGTAGATTCAACAGTTTCGTCATCAACCGACGAAAAACGGTGCTCGGTTAGTTACATATTTTTCTTAGCGTATATCTCTTTTTTGGGCGTTTGTTGACTAGACTATAGCTTATAAGAAAATTTCTTTAATCCGACTCTGTTTTAGCAAAAAACACAAGTAATGTATGACTTGTATGTTACTTGTTATACCCATTGTTATAAGTACAGTGAACGACTGAACGTAATAAGTAGCCTCATTTTTCATTTATAATAAAAATCATATAAGTATGCAATTTTAAATAAAGAAGCTTCTCTAGTCATGCGATAATGCAAAAAAAATACATGTGAACGTACAGAAATCTTACTTTTCAATCTTCTGTTACCATTAGTCACCTTTCTAATTGTTGAGATATTTTTTCATAACACTTTGAAAGGCTTTAAGTGCAATAATTACTTATTAAATTGTTCAAAACTAAAAGAATAACTTATAACTATCTATCTTATGCTTAATTAGTTTTAGGTTTTATTCTAACCACAACTCTTCCTTTTTCAATAAATAAATTTTAAATAATTGCTTCTTTAGTAGCAATCTAGCAATCGCTATACAAGAAGATGCATTTTTGCAATAATTATTGGGTCTCATACTTTTCTTTTGTTTTTTTGTATCTTTTTTCCTATTGCACTTCTCGCACTTTATGTTTGCTTTTTTGACCGATTACCTATCTTCTGGTCCTGATGGTTATCCTTTCTGCTGACCTTATGTTTACTTGCCGTTGTGTGCGGCCACAGCCACCCAAACATGTCTCCGAGAGCATAAGCGAGTTACCTAGGGTTATCATATACAGGTGTGGAATACTTATTGTTCCTGACTGTTTTTCTATTTGTCCGCCTATGTCACCAAGTGACTTTGGTGTACCATCTTTGTACGGTCTATCTCTGCCTCTTTGTTTGTCTTATATTCGGCCTAACTCAATGATTTATTTTCTTTCCATATTTATTTATAACTTTTGTGTTCATTTGTCTCTCGACTGTTTAATATTTTTTACTCATGAATGTTGAATATTAGTTTAAGACAAATTAGGCTCGTTTACTTGAGATAATTTTACATATTTGAAAGAGATCAATAGTTCTTGAGCCATTAGAAGAACAGAACTGCCTACGAGCCTAAGATGGTCTCTTGGACTTGATACATGATCTTCTATTAACGTCTTCTATCTGAAGAAAAACGTCTAAATAGGTTATAGTCATTTTCTTATCTTGGTAAGGTTAAAAGTCGATGGTAAATGATAAATTAGCGACAATTTCTTAGTAAGAATAAGTGTCTCATTAAAGTATGTTTTAAAAACAACAATTATAAATAAAAATAGCGGTTATCGATAACAAGAAAGGTAAGTAATTTTAAAATAACGGTGGCCGACAATAATTGATTTTTCCTAAATATAAAAAATAACAGTTCAAAGAAATTACCAGTACATTTTAATTGCAGACCTCTTTTCATTAACAAATAAAGCACTTTAGTAAAAAAATAAAAATAAAGTTACACATTTTATTAGTTATTAGGTTATTACTAATCCTTAATCCATCATTTCTCGTAGTTTACATACTCATGTAAGATAATCGGCGTGCACTTGCATTTCTAATTAATTTTTAATTACGTTTGCATTTTAAATATCGATTAATTAAACAGTTATGCATAATATCAAACATTGTCTATCACGATTCACCTACTTTTAATTTGATTACAATCAATTTTCGCCAAATTCTAAAGACTTAACATAAATCAAACAAAAAAAAAGCCGGAAGTTCAAAAATGTAGGTCGAACAACCTAATTTTGAACGCCTTATATTGAAATGAGTTTTCATTTAAATTGAAAAATTTAGTAAAATTTTAATTACGCCTAAAAACGACATTTTGATTTAATTTAATTATTTTAATAGACAAATAATTAAAAATCACTTTTAGCTTCTAAAGTTTTCCAAAAATGAAATCATGTCGCATACCTCTTTTATTACGTGATAAGAATGAAAATTTTGACTTCTATTGTCTACTTACAGGAGGTAATAAAGTTTTAAAAGTCACTTGCGAGTAATACTTGAACATAATTAATCCAATTAATTTTTAAACGACTATTTCAAAAAATGTTAAAAATTCTTCTCATCTGTTGTTTGTGTTTTCTTCCATTGTTTGCGGTGATAAACTGTGAAAATAACACAACTTCATTACAGGATGGTACAGGAAACCTATTTGAACGAGGTAGGAAAATAAATTTATTATTTTTGGTTGTAAAAAGACAATTATTTAAGAAATTTTATTGGTTAATTACTTTAATATTAGGTTTTTCGCATGATAAATTAAGAAAATGTATGGCACTGGACAAACTAATTAAATTAAAGTTTTTTAAATTTTTATGTATGTCAAATTTTGTCAGTTAAAAAAAATAGAACGGAAAAAATTAATTAAAAAGTTTTTCGCCAGTGCAAACACTTTCCCCCTTATTCGAATTTAAGCTTACAATGAAGAATGAAAATAAAAATTAATTAATAAACAAGTAACATAATAGTTACAATTATACATAATGTAGGATTTTTTTGGACAAGTCGAATTTATGGCTGAGCGAGCTTGCGATCGAGACCAATAAAAGGGGGGAGTCACATATAGAATTTTGTTTCGACTGCTTCAAACAGTAAATATTTTTTAATATAAGTCATCTTATATCAATAGTAACCAAATATCTTGAGAATTGGTGAAAATTCTCAAATTTAATTTTATGTCAAAATTCTGAAGTGTTGAATGTTGATGATAACGATAACTCAACACCTTGATTTTGACACTAGGGGCCAATTTACTTTATCATTATAGTAGCATAGTAACATAATGAATCAAATTGTGCACTGTAAACTCTATAAAAAGTAAGAGTTTATAGTACAGTCGAACAAAATAGTATGGTTTTATGATACTAGGACGTAAAATGATGTCTTACGGGCGAAGGCGGAGCCTTACGAATCGAGACGCATATTGAGACCGCCTGAGACCGAAAAATTTTACATAACCTCAAATTTTTGGCATAATTGGCAGATAAACTAAATTCCTACCTATTCAGAATAAGAACTTCACATAAATATCAATAGATGGGGCGTCCGTCTAAGCATAATTAAGGATCGTAAAAGTGGTTGCCATAGCAACAAAATCAAAATAATGATAAATGTTGATCTTATTTAGCGATACATAAGTATTTACATCAACCTACTTTTTCTTGTTTATTTAAACAAAATAAACAATAAGTAATAAATAGCAACAAAAAAGTATTTAATAAATCATCATTTTTTTCCCTCCATTTTTCCGTTCCAATAGTTTTGCTATTTCTATGGGCTTGTGAACATCATCTTTTAAAAACTTTATTCGAGCGACTAACTTCCTTGTTTATTTGTAACATTAATATTACCATTATCGAGTGTACTTTTACTCTAATTAGTTTTCTTTTTTAATTTCAGGAAGAACTTTCGTTCATCACACTTTAAAACGCTTCATGATACTCGCACCGGCAATCTTTTTTAAATTAGGTGTTGCATTCACTTTATTAATTTTAGTTACATTAGTTGCGGTTAATAATGGATTTATTGGATTTTTAATTTTGGTTGTTGGATTGAGTTCTGTATTATCGCGTTTGCAAGGATCACCAGCTCCGTTAGTTCAACCAGTTTCGTATGGATCGTTATCGCATCACCATCCTTGGATTGGTAAAAGATCGGATTCGATTCCGATTAATTATAAAGGATCGAAAAATGAGCAGTTGCAAAATTACAATTCGAACGACGATTTTAGAAATACCGGTGTTTATTATAAGGGTCAATATGGCGATTTGAAGGTGTAAGGTGTGATTTATGAATTATGAAAATTTTGCATAACGGACATAGTGGTCCTGACGGTCAATACTTTCGTTATTAATTTATTTATTTATTTTATTGTAAGTAGGTGTGTTTAATATATACAAAAAAATTTAAATACCTCTGATGCTGATGCTTTTACTCTTCACGCTATTACTCTATTAAACAACAAAATTATTACGGTAGTTATCTCCAAATTAACTTTTAGAATATACTTTCGTTAAGTACAAAAAAGCACTTTAGATACTTAAAATTGCTAATGCACAAATATGAAAAAATATGTTATACCTATCAATATTGAAAAGTGCGTGTAAACTTTCCAGTTGAATAATTTTACTATAATGATTAGTAGAACAATAACTTTTTTTAACCTACAACACTGTAAAGAAAAAATAACATACAGGATGTTTCAAAATCACCTATCCTAACTTCGGATATAAGCTTGCCTGCCAAAGTATATTAAAAATTCTTTTTAAAATTTCAACGTTTATAAAACATTTCCCAAAGAGCAGGGGGTGTAGTAAACCAACAAAGATGGTATTAGCGGGAAATTCAAACGCATAACTTTTGTTGCTAACACAATACCGTGTGTCGGCGTAGCTGAAGGAAACTCACAACTCCACACTCTCTAAAACCTGCGCGCCTGCACCACACACACTGGTTTGCCTTCCGGTTTGGCCTGTACAGGCGGCCTACACATTGCACAGGCCAAATCGGAGCGTCTGGACATTGCTTAGGCCAAACCGGAAGGTAAGCCTGTGTGTGTGGCGCGGCATTTATATTATAAAGGTACTATCCACGCTCTAAGACCCTGTGCCTCTACAGTCTACATATTTGATCAGGAGCCCACGGTATAACTGGATATTATTTGTGAATTTTTATTTAAAGCAGCATTTTGAATCACACTTTCTCCTATTATTATAAATATTATACATATTTTAATAAATTGCATATATTTAACTTGTATAAACTAAAGGTCAAGTTTGAAGAAATTGAGGTTTTTGTTACGTAAAATATTTTGTTTCAGCTACAAAAAATTGTTCTTGTAATTTATTTAAATTTATTTGATTAAAATAACTGTAATTTAAATTGCTGATTATATATAGTATTTTGGAAGATTACTTAACTTTTTATTGTATTTTCAGTAAGAGAAAAATTGAAATATAAATGAGACATTATATTACTTAAATTAGTTTTGAATTTTACACAGTATTTAAAACAGTACTTTTTTTAAATAAAATCTGACAGAAACTATGAAAAACAATAAAAAACCTGGCAAACATCAATTAAAACTAAAAGAATAATAGAAATAAAACCGATAATAGATATACAAAATACGCGACAGTGACAGCGAAAGTTATTCCTAAAACTTTAGCAATAGCGATCAAATAGAGTTAAAATAGAGACAGCGATAGCAATAGAAATTGTATTAGCATTAGAGATAGCGATAGAGTTAGAGGTAGTGTTTAGATTATAGCGGATAGGTTAGCGTAACATTAGTTTTAGCGTTTGTGTTAGCGTTACAGTTATCTTAGCGTTTTAGCATTACTGTTAGCGATAGCGATGGCGATAGCGATAGCGATAGCGATAGCGATGGCGATAGCGATGGCGATAGCGATGGCGATGGCGATGGCGATGGCGATGGCGATGGCGATGGCGATGGCGATGGCGATGGCGATGGCGATGGCGATGGCGATGGCGATGGCGATGGCGATGGCGATGGCGATGGCGATGGCGATGGCGATGGCGATGGCGATGGCGATGGCGATGGCGATGGCGATGGCGATGGCGATGGCGATGGCGATGGCGATGGCGATGGCGATGGCGATGGCGATGGCGATGGCGATGGCGATGGCGATGGCGATGGCGATGGCGATGGCGATGGCGATGGCGATGGCGATGGCGATGGCGATGGCGATGGCGATGGCGATGGCGATGGCGATGGCGATGGCGATGGCGATGGCGATGGCGATGGCGATGGCGATGGCGATGGCGATGGCGATGGCGATGGCGATGGCGATGGCGATGGCGATGGCGATGGCGATGGCGATGGCGATGGCGATGGCGATGGCGATGGCGATGGCGATGGCGATGGCGATGGCGATGGCGATGGCGATGGCGATGGCGATGGCGATGGCGATGGCGATGGCGATGGCGATGGCGATGGCGATGGCGATGGCGATGGCGATGGCGATGGCGATGGCGATGGCGATGGCGATGGCGATGGCGATGGCGATGGCGATGGCGATGGCGATGGCGATGGCGATGGCGATGGCGATGGCGATGGCGATGGCGATGGCGATGGCGATGGCGATGGCGATGGCGATGGCGATGGCGATGGCGATGGCGATGGCGATGGCGATGGCGATGGCGATGGCGATGGCGATGGCGATGGCGATGGCGATGGCGATGGCGATGGCGATGGCGATGGCGATGGCGATGGCGATGGCGATGGCGATGGCGATGGCGATGGCGATGGCGATGGCGATGGCGATGGCGATGGCGATGGCGATGGCGATGGCGATGGCGATGGCGATGGCGATGGCGATGGCGATAGCGATAGCGATAGCGATAGCGATAGCGATAGCGATAGCGATAGCGATAGCGATAGCGATAGCGATAGCGATAGCGATAGCGATAACACAGGAAATTATATTAAAAAAGAAGTGTTCTAATATCCTATTCGAGATGCTGTTTGAATAAGTTTAAAAAATTGTCACAAATATAAAAATATGTCACAAATTAATAATTAGGTGAATAGGAAGTAATTACAATAACTAGAACAGTAGTTTTAGTTATTGCAAATACACAACAAGGAACTGGAAATACTTAACAAGGAAATGCAAGTACAGCATTTACGCTATTTGTAAATAGGAAATTAAGAATTAATAAAAGGGTTTAATTGAGGCCACGCCAGGGAGTCACGAGTTGACAGTTAGACAGTTACCAGGTGAGAGTCACAGTGCGAGTTCATAGTTGAGAGTCATCAGTCAAGAGTCTGCAGTCAGCAGTCTCGAGTGAGAGGGCAACAGGCAACGTTACAGTCAACGTTAGAGTTGTGATGAAGTCATCTTCATAGTTGTGATCGGCGTGGTCATCATTGTATTATGAGTAAGAATGTATTTAATTTAATAAACATGTATTTGAGTGGAACTGTTGGTATACATTAATCCAACCCCTATCATCCGATCATCCTGGTACACCTGGAACAATCCAGGCCGTTACGACCGTAGTCGTGACAAAACATATAACTGTGTAGAGAAAAAGCAAAATATCGATTTGACGTACGAATAAAAATGGACAGGATCTTCAAACTTCAATACACAACAATTCTATTTCATGTTTCTATTAGATCTACGATATAAATTAGGTAGAGATAGAATAGCGATAGCAATAGAAATAGCGTTAGTATTAGAGATAGCGATAGCATTAGAAATAGCGTTAGTGATAACTTAAGCGATAGCGTTAGCGTAAACATTAGTGTTAGCGTTACTGTTAACGTTACTGTTAGCGATAGCGATAGCTATAGCTATAGCTATACTTATAGCGATAGCGATACTCTTCTTACTATGGGAGATTGCCGATTAGTGCATTTAACGTAGCTACGTCATAGCGTTTTTAAAAAATTTATTGGGCTTAATATTCGAGTTAGAGAAAAAATAAAAAATGTTATGAGATCAAAATAAACTCTAGTTTCAAAATAAAAAATAAAAAAACAAGTGTCCAATTTCCCATTCGGGATGCAGTTTAAATAAGTTTATAAGAAATATAACTGTCTATACTCCAGTCTCACAATTATAGGGAGTGACTCATTCTTAATATGACATGTGTTCACAAGCTTTAGCTAACTATAGATCGGCTTCTATTGAGATAGATGCAGAAAACACGTGCCGCTTTAATAGAATAACATACTTTACTATAATTTGACAGAAGCTTAGTAGTAAAAGTGGACCCGAGTACGAACGATTGTTCATAATGCTGTACCGAAAAATCTCGATGTAATCTAGTCTTCATTCTATAAATGACAGGACTGTCTACTTTTGTGGACAAATAGTATAGAGAAAAAGCAAAATATCGAAATTGACGTGCGAATAAAAATGGACAGGCTCTTCAAACTTCAATAAACACCATTGCTATTTCAAGTTTTTATTAGATCTACGATATAAATAAATTAGTTAGACAAAGTATCAGTATTTGTGTTCTTATTAGTACCTATTTAGTATGACGTTTTTAAGAAAACAATTGAGCGTTGCGGTTTTGTGTTATGCTCAAATGACTTAAGGTATTCACTTTCGAATTTTGGATATTGTGCCACAAAATAAAATAATTAATTTTTAACAAATTTAAAATTTTGATAATTTAGACTACTGAGTTCAAAATTTTTATACTCTTCAAAATATCAAAATTTTCACTGAGACCAAGAAGGCTGCCATAACAATGGGGTACATGCACTATACGCCAATTTACAATTAAATGTGGTTTTAGTAATAGTAAAATACATATTATTTCTAAATTTTCAATCATTTTTAAAAATTTTGGCCATTTAAGTCACTTTATTTGAAAAATAAAATTTGAATTTATTTGAATTTAAGCTGACATCCTGAAACAGGGTGTGACGTCACCGTTTAGGATTTTGGTCATGCGCAGTGAGTATGTTAATTTGCATTTGTTAGATTGTCATTTTAACAATAAAAAAAATAAGGTTATAACCTGTCAAAGTGTCGGATTTTTGGGTTTTGTGTATTTATATTTATTTGGGCAGAAGTAAACCATTTTAGAGGGAATTAAGGTATTTATTTTTAATAATATTGTAGTTTTAAGCGTTCTAAATTGAATTTCAGAATTTTATACAATGTAAATAAAGTACGATTTTGGCGTTTTACACTTTCGATTAACCTCGACTTCACGATTGCTCACGATCGTGACGTATTCGTTTAGTATACGTTTGGTACGCGTTTTTCGCGGGCGTTTTATTAATTTGAAATTGTAACATCAAAAATAAATAGAAGAACTTTAATTTAAAGAAAATCATTAAGCTATTGTTGTTAGTTAGGTTGTGTTTATTAAAATAATGCAATAAAAAATTTTTGCATGTACCCTATTACATAACTTAAATGTCAAATAGATCAAAATATTCTTGTATTGGTATGACTAATTCACTAATGACTGTTCTGACAGAAATTTCTTCAAGATCAAGGTACATTTTTACTACCGGACTCTAAAACACTCATTCGAAGAACGTTTTCTGTAACGGAAGGAAAAGAAAATTGGATACAGTTAAGATACAGGGCTCTTCGTCTCACTAATGTTGAAACTAGCCGATTTTTTTTAATTATAGAAATGGAAAATGTACAGTACAGCTGGTGGAAGTAAGTACAGTAGGAGGAATTCCTAAAAAAAATTTCAAGTTATTTGAAACTGCCAAGCTTTGATGCTTTCACCGGTCACTGTTATCGCCTTACCTCTGCAACGCTGCTTACTAATACTGGAGAAGAGCTTGAAACGTCGCGGAGGATGAAAATCTTCAACTGTAGCAGAGGGCTACATAGATGATTCTCTGCAAAGCAAAGTTGAAGTCTCAAAGAAGGTAATTCGTGATATTCAAGAACTAAATAGCTCTTGTGCTTCAATTTCGTCGTTTTTAATAAGTGCTAACTCTTCGGTTTCAAAACCTGTGATTCCTGGTGTTTAATATAACACATTGTGCATCATGTACTATGTATTACTATTAATATTGGTAATTAGAAAAGAATATTGTATTTAATTAATTAAAATGTTAAAATTTATTAAATACGCCCTTTTTTACATGTTTTTATTGTGTTGAAAATGAGTGCGGAAAGAATTTTCCGCACTAGTGTTTCAAAAGTCTACTTTCAATGTTAATTTAGTTGTCAGAAAAGCTGTCATTCAGCACTTTCGTAGAAATAGTTATTTGTTTTATAAGGAGACAAAGTGACGTTTTGTGTGACAAGACTGTGTTTGGCTTAAGGGTGAGCGTAGCGAGCGAGTCCGGCAATACAGGCGAGTCACACAAAACTACTTTGACTTCGTATAAAATTATTTTTGATTCCAAAAATGCAAATAAATTTAAACTTAGCCATTATAGCTATTTTAAGTCACACAATAAAACTATTAATACCATCAAACTTCCACTCCCTCTAGTTCTTTCATTCCGCGAAATGACTCTCTCATGTACTGTACATCCTGTATATATAGAGCTAACAAATTAAACATAAAAATTAATGTAAAAGAGAAAGATTTTATATACTTAATTAAAAGTAAGAAAATAGAGTAATGCAAAAAGAACTTGATGATAGTGATTATAAAACAATACTACACTAAAGAAAAGTGTCACCATTAACAAAAAAAGGTCCCAAAGCAATAACAAATAGATAAAAAAAAGCTTTAAAACACTACATTCAAAGGTTTGTTTTGAGAGCATTTAAAGAAGTAATTATTAAGTTGGTACGTTTATCTAGAGCACACGAGCACAGGATACATACCACTGCTGCCAGCTACTTTTTTGATGATCCTTGTTACTAGGGAAAAGGAAAAACTGAAAAGAATGACGTATATTCGAATAGGTACTATCACCTATCACTCCATTAATTTTATTTTACGCTCTCTGTGCATAACTATTTTTATAAGTAGGAAATGTATGTAGATCGTTTTAAATGTAACCAACAAGTTCAATGGTGCTTAGTAGTGCTTTCGTTCCTTTACATTATCACGGCATCTGATGAGCACAGATACAGACCAAGTAAACATACAAATTTATAAATTATGCAAAACAAAAATTCATTAAAAGTTTGTTAAAAACCTGATTTACTTAATTTTCCAAATAATGTAATGTGTACAGTGTACAGACCTTAAAAGTTTTCGTTGCATAACATTTTGATATGCATATGCATATACACAAAAATTAATTTAAAAGGCCATTCTTTCTTCTCGGAGATTTAAGCTATCGTTATAATGCTGAACTGATTTGGAAGAGGTCAAATTTACGCTCTTAAAGTGCTTTAAATAAATCATTCCATTCTTAACTTAAAGCTTTTATGTTATAGTCAGAATCAGGAAAGTTTTAGAGTGGGGGTTTTAGAGTAACAAACGTCGACTGTACGATGCAGATGTAATGTTCGGTTCACTTCACAGTACTTTCAGAATACCTCATAAATAATTAATTTAATAATAAATTGTCAAAATGAATATTTAAAAACAATTAAACTCCAATAAATAAGCCATTAAATAATTATCTTAATTTATACATATTAAAGTAGTCAGAGGGGGATTTACCACTAGGCTAACCTAGGCTGTAGCCTAGGGCCGCAAGCCCAAAGGGGCCGCACAAAAATGAGCTGTTACAATGGTACAAGTAACAATTACTGTAATCGAGGACTCATGTATTTTAATTGTTTTATTATTTATACGTGAGCGATAATTTCATAAAAAAACCAAGGGGGAGTTAGCCTAGGGGCCCAAATTTTACAAATCCCCCCTGAAAGTAGTCACGTGTAGGTAAAGATCGGTGAACTGAACTATACTTGTCAATAACTTGTATCAGATATTTCTTAGCGCCTCCTAGCTAAAAAGAGCTAGAAAGTGACGTGACGCTGACTGTTGTAACTTAAACTTGAACAGATAAAAATCTCCAAATTCAAACAAACTCTAGAATCAATTTATTCGAAAACAGCGGTTTTGGAAAAATATTGGGTATCAATTCACAAATCGCTTTATTTTGTATCCCTAATAATTATGGTAGAGATTTTCTCCGATCAATTATGTTTGTTTCTAGCAAAAATTTTAATTTGAACAATATCTTCGATCAGATTAAAGATATTGTGAAAAAATTGCTATTTATAATCTTTTCCAAAAAAAGTTTATTTCGACTCTACTATAAAAGTAGATGAAACATTAATTTTTTGAAATCTTCAATTTTAAAGCGAGTGTGTAATTTATAACATACCATGACCATCTAAAAGCAATCTTTAATGTTGGGAAGTCAAACAAAATAATTGAACAAGTGTAAAATAGGTTAAATTAAAAGTTGATCGACGATTATAGAATTTTTAACAGTTCTTTAACTTGTTCCGCTACAGCTGAATCATTACACTACAACTACTATTTTTTTTTTTTTTTTTTTTTAATTCGTCTTAGATAATTTTTTGATGGCGGTTTCTATTAATTATTTCTATATTGAATTACTATTGAGAAATAGAGAAATAGATTAAAATGGTTTTTTCCTTTTTTGCACAAGTTCGCTTTTTACAAATTAAAATAAGTTTCACTCGTGTACTAATCGTACCTATCGTACCTATTTAAATTTTTATATTAAATTTAGATAGTTCTTGTTCACATTTATAGAAATTTGTGGAATGAAAGGAAGAGTAGCATAAATAAATTTTTCTGAAGATTTTCCATCTTTAAATTAATTAATTTAATTAATTTATTTCCCTCCTTCTTTACAAATAATACATTGAAATTGAAATTAACATATACTATACAGGGCTGTCTCACGAAATCGGCGCAGCATTGGGATATCGGAAACTATAAGAGATACAAAGTCGGTTAAATGGGGAAAAAACTTTTATATTGTGTGCCCATTTTGAAAGTGTAATTAGATTTTGCAAAATTATCATAGCCAACTAGATATGAGGTAAAAACTGAAAAAGTGCGTATTTTTCTTTTTCTAATAACTTCTAAAGTAATGGAAATATAAAAAAATAGTTCAAATAAAAAAAATAGATATTTCTAAGCTTTAGTCAGTGGCGTAGCAAAAAATTTTTTTAGGGCTTAATTTGAAAGATATGACACAAACTTACCTTTTTTTAAATACAAACACTATTTTATTTTAACTTTAAAAAAATGCTTATTTTTTTCTCTTTTCAACGATATGTAACAATCAATAATACAATTTCTTGATTTTTTTCAAAAAAAAATTTTTTCTTATTTTTTCAAAAATTCTCTTCAAGTCGACTGTACAAGTACATTTTTTTTATTAAAATTACCATTTGTAAAAAAATAATGTATGTCAGTAACCTGTTGTACCAGTCGACTTAAACAGAATTTTTGAAAAAATAAGATATATTTTTTTTAGAAAAAAACAAGAAATTGTATTATTGATTGTTACATATCGTTGAAAAGAGAAAAAAATAAGCATTTTTTTTAAGTTAAAATAAAATAGTGTTTGTATTTAAAAAAAGGTAAGTTTGTGTCTCATATCTTTCAAATTAAGCCCTAAAAAAAATTTTTGCTACGCCACTGACTAAAGCTTAGAAATATCTATTTTTTTTATTTGAACTATTTTTTTATATTTCCATTACTTTAGAAGTTATTAGAAAAAGAAAAATACGCACTTTTTCAGTTTTTACCTCATATCTAGTTGGCTATGATAATTTTGCAAAATCTAATTACACTTTCAAAATGGGCACACAATATAAAAGTTTTTTCCCCACTTAACCGACTTTGTATCTCTTATAGTTTCCGATATCCCAATGCTGCGCCGATTTCGTGAGACAGCCTGTATATAATTTTATTATAACTGAAGAGCAGAGGAAAAAAGAAATAATTAATAATAATAAAAGACTACAAAATGTAATTTTTCTACACAAAGGTTCGATTATTATTTATAGTATATTCTTAGAATGACAAGTAAAATAATTACTGCTAACATGCTCATAAGAATAAAATGCATTCTTTTTAATTCTTTATTCCTTTAATGGACCTACCTGCCTATAATTTGTGTGATATCATAATTAATAGTTTGGCCATATATACTTTCCGTTCATACTGACTTATTTGACATAGGTACTGATTTTATTCAGTATGTTATAACGCGCGACATGAAACCTTTCAAATTTGAAGGTTTATAAGTCTCCAAAATTCGTTATGGATATATGGATATAAATTCGTTATGTATATTCTTAGAGTGGATTATATTAGAGATTCTTGTTATATGTCGAAATGGTATCATGTTATCACTGTGGAACGAAAGTGGGCAAAACTTTAATTATTAAAGTATAATTAAACTGTAATAAATAAAGTTTTGCGTACTATCAACCACTTTCAACGAAAGAACAAACGACCCCTTACATTTACTGCGGCAAAATTTACAATAATATCACTAGAAACTTTCGTTGCGGTAATGAAATTATTAACTTTGTTTTATACTTTCATTTTAAAATTTTATTTTTAGCTTTTAAAAACAGCGATGTAGTACTAACTATACTGTACTCAAGAGTTTAATTTGGAGCCCCACTGAAAAAATATAAAGTGCATTAAATTATTCAAAATTGCATTAACACACAAAGGCACTTAAACTTAAAGGGCGTGTGACCCAAAATGGGCTTCGTGAAGTTAGCGAAAAGTTGAAAGCACTAATTTTAAAACATTAGCCATTCGTTAGTGCCTCATTAGTGCTTCTTAGTGCCTTTTGAAAAATTTCAATCGCCCTTCTAGTTTTCGAGTTATTAACAATTATTTTTTTGGAGCCAACTTCACACAACATTTTTAAATTTCGAAAAAAATTTTATGCCACACTTTAGTGCCTGATTAGTGCTTCTTAGTGCCTTAAAGACCGCTTTTCTATATTTAAGGGTTTTTGAGTTATTAACAAATAGATTTTGTGAAGTTAGCTCCAGCACTTTCGAATTTCGAAAATACTTTTATGCCAAATTTAAGGATCTCATTAGTGCTTATTAGTGCCTTAAAAACCGCTTTTTTATCTTGAACAGTTTTTGAGATTTTTGAAAAAAATGATTGCAATTGCTCACAACAAATGAGAAAAAGAAACTTTGAACCAAAATGCAAATTTTAGCCGTTGTTCTTAACATTGGTAGACCCAACATGCAATATGGATTTGTTACTACTTGCTAGAACTTCTTAAAGTTTCATACCATAACATTAGGTAATTAAAACTCAAGTTCTCTATAGAAAACTGCGACCTACCTATGACGGCAGTTTTTAATTTTTTTTTAGGTTAGGAAATTAACATAAATTATTTGATCCCAGGCAGTTTAAAAGAGGGGTTCACAAACAAAATGAAAATTTTTTGATCCCGATCACAAGCGAAGTTATTCAAAAAATAGTGAAACGGAAACTTGAAAAGGTCAAAACGGTACATTAAAGTCGAAGAATAAGTGCCTTCCGGTCAAAATTCGGTTGAGACATTTTATACACCAACTCACAGGAATGGTTTCGACCGATTAAGAAAAAAAAATGCTGTTACAAAAAAAGTTCGAAAATCAGGATAAATTTTGGTTCGTTGACTATTATAGTATATTAGAGCACTAGTTTCATAAAAGGCATCTTGTTAACGTATACGAGTCCAAGTTTAGAAAAAGAGCCGCTTGCGGCGAGTTTTCTAAAGGACGAGTACGTTAACAACGGCTTAACAAGCCTTATAAAACGTGTTATCTATACTATTTTTTCTATTTCGGTATTTTCTAAAAATTCAGGTATTAAAATCACGTCAAAATAAATTTTTGGGGTTTTTGATGCGCAAATTAATTTATGTTGGCAGTACTTATTCTGACGTTTGACGTTCGTGTTTGAAAGTTAGTCTAATCTGTCCAATTAAATTAATTTTATGACTGTCAAATATAATTCATCTGTCAACATGCAGTGCTGCACATTGAAAAAAATTCCCTAGAAACAGTGCTCTTATAGACTCTATAAGCGAACTATTATGACGTCAAAACAGTATGCTTATAGGGTTCTTAACGTACCGAAATAGAAAAAAAATTTTTTCTATTTCGGTACGTTAAGAAGCCTATACGAACACTGTTTTGACGTCAATGACGTCATGCTTATAGGTTTCTTAACGTACCGAAATAGAAATTTTTTTTTTTCTATTTCGGTACGTTAAGAAGCCTATACGAACACTGTTTTGACGTCATACTAGTTCGCTTATAGAATCTATAAGGTCTGTTCGCTTGACTTGCACTAGTTGCTTGGAACCGTCAGTGAACCAATGAAAATCAAGAATACTGAATAAAGTCTTTAGTCATTGGTTCACTGACGGTTCCGAGCAACTAGTGCAAGTCAAACGAACAAGCCTTATAAGAGCACTGTTTCTAGGGAATTTTTTTCAATGTGCAGCACTGCATGTTGACAGATGAATTATATTTGACAGTCATTAAATTAATTTAATTGGACGGATTAAACTAACTTTCAAACACGAACATCAAACGCATTGAGTTTAAAAAATTGTTTCTTAAGAAGGAAGGAGCGTTCTAGCTAATCGTATGTGAATGCAAAGGCTGTTCAAAATGGCCGATCGGATAGCAGATAGAGTTGGGGTTATTTTTTTATTTAATGGCATAGCATCTGTTTCCACTTTACAGTGGCGCGAAATTTTGAATTTGCCGTTATTCTCACATATGAAAACAATATTTTTCGATTAAGATCTGAGTCGTTTTCTAGCGATGCACCGTTTTCAACTGTAACATGCAACGTATTTAAAACTAATGACGTCATTTTGAACCGTTTTGAATGATGACGTCAACAATATATCAAGTTTAAAAACGTCACCAATTTGTACGCGTGGCTTAATTTGAAATTTTAGCTCCGTAATAAAATTGTCAACACCAACGTCACCAACATAACCTATTCGCGAAAATCACAAAGGGTGCGACACCTATCGGTTAAATATGAAATACTTTCCGTAGGGGCTGTTACGTGTTATTTGTTTACAATTTTTATCTAAATTTTATGGAGGGCGTCAACATAACCTCAATAATACAAATTTATTTTAGCAATAGAGCTACAAAAAGTACTTCAAATATTAAAATTTAAATAAAAATATGTTATAAATAACAAATACAACCGCCTGTAAACAATAAACTTGATTAAACGAATGTAAATAAACAGGGTGTGTAAACGTCAAAATCATATGTCCAATGTTATCCCCACGGTTTCCGACATCTTGGAATGTAAGTGGCGCCTCTAGTGGTTATGATTTTCTCGAATACAAATAAAAATTTACTTCAACTCAACGTAGACATAAAACAAAAATTGTACAGAGAGATATTGATATTAATATATTCCTTTGGAAGTTGCATTTCTTGCCTATATCGTCAAAGAAAAGAATCTCAGAATTTCTTTGATTAAACGAATTTTGGAAAAATGACCTTCAATTAGGTATCTACTATCGTAAAAAAACTAAAAAAAATACAAGAAGCTATGCCGACTCAGAATATGCCACACTAATCTACACAACTATAATGTACACCGTATCACGAGGAAACCTAAGCCAGTGGGTGGTAGGTGATATACACCTATAGGTGTAAACGGTGTGATACACCTATCACAGTGAAAAATTTCCTAAGGGAATATAAAAAATATGATCAACAAAGAGTTCAACACAAAATCCCGCTGAACATTACCTACTTCCTGATATAGTAAAAAATTCAAAGAGCCTTTGTGTAACGATGCGTTTTTCTACACGTGTCAGAGTGTTACGAATCCTTAAGATTCTGCCTCTGATACGGGAAAAATTAACATATTTTTCATGTCCGACTTTTTTTATTAAAAATGGCTCGTACATAATCCACCAGCAACTACCAAATCCTTCTTTTTACCACATCGACCCCCCCCCGGCTCCGTTTTCGGTTAGAGTCAAGCCGACGTGGCGGAAAAGACACATTTTAGAGAGACTAACATTATTCTGTAGATAAAAGTTTAAAATAGGTTGAGAAGGATCGTCTGTTTTCTCGTGGGGTAGCCAGCATGATTTTCGGGACCTCCCCCCCTCAGTTACGCGCGTTGTTTTCAACTAAAAAATAATCTCTAATTCAAAAATAAATAAATAATATATATAAAACGAGTTAACGACTTGACTTAGTCTTGATACTGTCGAAGATCTTTAAAATTAATTAAAAAAAAAAAAAAAGTTTAACATCTGCGATAAGTGACAATCGTGACAATCATACAAGCATTCAGTTTTGTACGCGTTGTCTTTTAAAAATTTACTAACACGGACCGTCGTCTGCGTTGATCTGTCGTAGTTTTACGCTTACTATCAAGTCATACCAATCGCTCAAAATCGTGCGATGAGATATGCTGTGAAAATAAGGTAGATGGCTCCACTTAAGGGAACATAGGAATTTATTTTACCGATAGTCAATTAGACATTTTGTTGTGAATGGTGCAAATTTCATATTGACATTTGGGACACCAATCACAGCACAGTTAAATACATCTCGTACTCTATGAGAGGAGGGAGTACAGTCGCTGTTTTCTGAATGTAGCTTTAATTTTGTCGTTGTCAAATAGACAGTGACAGTATGATGACATTACTCCAGTGTAAAACATGTTATTACAGTTTCCATTGTTCCCTCAAGCACTAGCGCCTCTAGTTGCAATTTATTGGATTGGTATGACTTGATAGTAGCGAAAACTACGACAGATCAACGCAGACGACGACACGGACTAATGACATAAACATAACCAACAAACGCCAACAAATTTGACGGATTATGCATTAAATGTGTTTTAATGGTTCAAATACATGGGACCCCTATAGTTTAAATACATTGCAAGTATTTGAACCGGTATCTTTAGTGACGTCACCGTTAGAACGCGAGAATTCGATATATTTGAACCGTTTTCAACCCCTTACACCGTTTTGATCGCCAGAAAACGGCTCTGATAAGATTACTGAAAATACCTGTAATCAAAATGATACTGAAAGGTAAACAATAATACTCCTGAGCGAGAAGAACCTTTCTTACATTTGTATATTCTGCTCTTTGTAATCCTGCTCTTGCGACCGTTTTATAAGTAGGTAATAATATGTCGCTTGTAGTGCTCAGATTCGTTCAATTGCATGGATTTCATATAAAAAGACTTAAAAACTTTATTGTGGAAAATACTTTAATTCACCTAGACGTAAAGAAACAAATTCGATACCATGCAAAAGAGAGTTAAGAGTGTTCAAAGTCAAAACTTCCTAGATTTCGTAGTGTCACTTCAGAAAAAGGTTTCTGTTTTAAAACTGATTTTTGTGTTTTGTCGAAATTCAAATGCCATTAAGACCCCATAACAAAATGACTAGGATCCCATATCTTTCTCTTACTTTAAAAAAATTTATGCATAATCATTAAATTTATTTAATTATTTTTTATTCAATGCAACCAGTTCATTTCAGTTGTCATGTTGCTGTCATCGATAAAAATTAGAGTAGTAGCTATTTATTCAAAAATAAAAATGAGTCATCCCATGCTTTCCAAAATGTTATTTACGTCGCATTTTCTCTTATAGGCAACGGTTGTCAAGGCTCCTTCCTGTCTCACTATATTCTAAGGTCAAACGCATTGAATAAATAGCCGTTTCTTTACCAGGAAAGAGCAAGCCAGGGTGATGCCAGGTAATCGTATGTGAATGCAAAGGTTGTCTAAATATAGCGATTTCCGGTCAATTTCTCCAATAGAAATGGTTGCTATACTCCCACTTATAAGGAAATATTATGACAACCAATGATAATGTAAAGTCGACGCAATAAATGAGTCATCCGATGCTTTCCAAAATGTTATTTCCGTCGCATTTTCTCTTATAGGCAACGGTTGTCAAGGCTCCTTCCTGTCTCTCTATATTCTATAAGGTCAAACGTCAGAATAAGTACTGCCAACATAAATAAATTTGCGCATAAAAATCCCAAAAACTATATTTTGACGTAATTTTAATTTTGACCTGATTTTTATAAAATAATACCACAGTATACTTATTTGCTACACATACAGTAGTGACAACCCCATGTTTACCATTGTATTTCTTGTCGCCAAAATCAGTGACCTTGAACACCGTCCGCCATTTTTCTGATAGTATGAAGTATATAAGCGCGCGTAAATTCAAAATTATTTTTATAGGTTCTGTCAGCTGACACTGTTATTTTTATATCTATTTGTAAAGGATAGCATAAATAAGTGTCTGAATGTATTGAAATCATGTTTCATTAGTACAAGGTACCTCCCCTTTCGGTTTTTGATAGAAATAAAAAATATTTAATTTATAAAAAATACAGGGTGTCTCATAAAGAATGGGACAACGCTTGGTCACAGATTCTCTAGGTTAAAATAAACCGATTAAATCTAATATACCTTAATACAAAGTCCTCCGGTTTCCAAGTTAAAGGTTCTTAAAGTTCAATTTTTAATATTTTCTTTTCATGATAAATTCCACAAATGTGAAAATATTCACTTCAAATTTGGAACAGGTGCTTATTATTGCGAAGTACATCAATAGAAAATTTTTCATAAAGCTTGAAAGCTCATAAAGCTTGACCATAAGAGGCACTTAACCTAACTTCTACAATTTGTTTTAGCTCTAACTTTGTTATCTGTGAATTTTTTTTCAATATTATGATATTTCCTGACAGATAATTCAAAAATAGAAAACTAAGGTAGTCTTAGTTCATATGCGTAAAATCAACCGTTAGCCTTAAAATCGCCCGTTAAAGTGTTGAGTTGTCGTTAGGACGTACAATTATCAAGTAGCAATGATCACAAAAACAAAGGACAAAATAGTGGAAAACGTTTGTTTACAAAGCATGTTTAGTTTGATATCATCAGAAATTATTTTGTAGGCCCATTCGTACTTCCATACCAAAGCTCAACTTAATCAATATTCAAACTTCTTGGAGAATAACCTGGATGAACTTTTACTCGACGTACCTTTGATTTTAAGACAATATTATTGGTTTAATATGTTTTCCAATATTTTACACATTGTTTTTGTGATGACGGCTACGTGATAATTGCTCGTCTTAACGATAAATCGAAACTTTAATACCAATTTTAAGGCTAACGGTTGATTTTACGCATATGAAGTAAGAGTACCTTAGTTTTCTATTTTTGAATTATCTTTCAGGAAATATCATAATATTGAAAAAAAATTCACAGATAACAAAGTTAGAGCTAAAACAAATTGTAGAAGTTAGGTTAAGTGCCTCTTATGGTCAAGGCTGCTTTATGAAAAATTTTCTATTGATGTACTTCGCAATAATAAGCACCTGTTCCAAATTTGAAGTGAATATTTTCACATTTGTGGAATTTATCATGAAAAGAAAATATTAAAAATTGAACTTTAAGATGCTTTAACTTGGAAACCGGAGGACTTTGTATTAAGGTATATCAGGTTTAATCGGTTTATTTTAACCTAGAGAATCTGTGACCAAGCGTTGTCCCATTCTTTTTGAGACACCTTGTATAATAATAACGTGCACATTCGATGTGTCATTCATGTTCGTTCATGCTGACATAAAATTTATAAAAAATAGTTGCCTGGTTTCTTTTATCATAGGTGACTACATTGAATGTGCACTGTATTCAACAATAACCCGCCATTTAACGGATAGTACATGGATAGTACAAATTCACTAATATAATACAAATACAAATTTTTGCACGTTGTCACTACTCATAGTAGCATATAGTTATACCACAGTATACTTATTTGCTTCGCATACAGTAGTGACAACGCCATGGTTACCATTGTATTTCATGTCGCCAAAATCAGTGACCTTGAACACCGTCCGCCATTAATCGGATAGTATGAAGTATATAAGCGCGCGTAAATTCAAAATTATTTTTATAGGTTCTGTCAGCTGTCACTGTTATTTTTATATCTATTTGTAAAGGGTAGCATAAATAAGTATCTGAATGTATTGAAATCATGTTTCATTAGTACAATGTACCTTCCGTTTCGGTTTTTGATGCAAATAAATAGTTATTTACGAACCATGTGCGGGAACAGGATTTTCCCGCGTGAACGCTGTTTGAAAGCACGAGCGACGTAGGAGCGAGTGCTTTTATCATTGCGTGAACGCGGGAAAATTGTTCACGCATGAGGATCGTACAATATTTTTTGTAACGAACAAAACCGTTATCATAATTCTTAAATAAAAGTTTTATTTGATTAGTTTTGACAATTTAGGTGCAAAGCAACCTATGACTTCATAGTCAAACTTCATTCTTACGTCAAACAAATTCTTACTTTGACAGTTAATTGTTCTAAAAGTTGTTAAAAATTGATATTATATGTAACGTAATAGTGTAGTTTGCGAATTTAAATGTTCTAAAATATATTTCCTTACATTAATAAATACACATTACTTTATTTTATTACCATTTATTAGTATTGTTTTGACAGTTTACTTCCCGGTGTAGTAGACCGGGAAATACTGTTTCCCAGTCGACCACAGAGTGCGTCAAAGGTCACTTTCTAAGCAGTGAGTACAAAAAAATATTTAATTTATAAAAAATATAATAATAACGTGCACATTCGATTTGTCTTTCATGCTCGTTCATGCCGACATAAAATTTATAAAAAATAGTTGCCTGGTTTCTTTTATCATAGGTGACTATATTGAATGTGCACTGTATTCAACAATAACCCGCCATTTAACGGATATAGGGAACCCAACGTAAGGAATCCACCACGTGATGACCGTTAAAGTTGCGCAGTAGATTAGTGCGGTCGTTGCTTAGAAACGAACGTAGACAGTGCCGTCGTATAATTATTACATTAATTTAATTTTACAAAATAATTTCAAGCATTTTAATAATGTGAAGATCTCATTCACAAAGTATTAAACCAGTAATTAATTATTAATAGTACTTCAAATAAAAATTTAAATTAAGTAATTATTTTAAATTTTGACAACTTTTAAAAATAATTTTTTTGACAGAAGAAATAACTAGCTCCGCCACTGGACTCTGAAGGGTTCTGAAGCCACGCCTCGCGCAGGTTTGGTCACGTGGTGGATTCAACTTAAGTTGGGACTACTATAGCACAGTATACCTTCAGTACAATCACTCTCGGAGTGGGGGCCAGTTTGCGCATCTTATGGCGCACCTCAAATTCGCCATATTTTAAGTTTAAGTCATTAGCGTCGTAAGGATTCACTCACGTTTAACTATTCAAACAGACAGTGGCGGAGAGAAAATTGTAAACTAAAAATATGGCGTCCACAGGTTGACCTTGTCTTGCTGATAACAATAGAAGTATTGGAGAGTGCGTTTACTGTAGGATATACTGTGACTATAGTACAAATTCACGCATGCGCAAAACAATATTAGCCACACAATTTTTGCATGTCGGCACTACTGTATGCGTATATATTTAAGAAGAGTAGAAAAAAAGAAATAATTAATAATAATAAAAGATTGCAAAATGTAATTTTTCTACACAAAGGTTCGATTGAATGACAAGTAAAACAATTACTGGTAACATACTCATAAAAATAAAATGCATTCTTTTTAATTCTTTATTCCTTTAGTGTAGCTACCTATAATTTGTATGCTATCTTTGTTTAATACTTTATGCATATACTTTCCGTTTGATTTTATTCAGTACGTTATAGGTTCGTTCCAACAAACGCCCGAATTCGTTCGGAACTATCCGGAGTGTGCGCAAATTTAAATTGACGTTCCAACAACAGTTGAACTAGTTCAAGTGATTCCAGTACAAATTTTTAAAGCGTTCCATTTTTAACTAATTACATTGTTTGTTGGAACGAACGTTTTATCGCGCGACAATGAAACCTTTCAAATTTAAAGAGGTTTTTAAGTCTCCAATGTTTGTTCTGCGTATGGTAGGAATGTGGCCAGAATCGTCTCCGAGTATCTTGTACACATTAAAGACGCTAATAACTTTTTTTGCAACGTTTATTGCAACAATATTTTATTTCGTCAAGGGCATCCAAGATTTTTGCAATGGTAAAATGGAAACTGGTTGTTTTGGAATGTGTTTGACAATAGCTGCTGGTCACGCTGCTTTTAAGGTTTGGTTTTTACAAATACAAAAATGGAAGTTTTTTAAAATTTATGAAACTTTAAACGACCCTTCTTTGACATCTCACGAAGACGATTTTGATGGTTATTTGCAAGAACACTTAATACTCACCCATAAAGTTCGTAAATTATTATTATCAGCTTGTTTAGCATGTGCTTTTATAAATTTTATAAGCGACATATTCATCAACCCCACGTCTACTTCTCGAATGTTTCCTTTTGTATCAGATATTCATAATCTACCCAAATTTGTTGTGATATGGGTTTTCACGAATATAAGCAATTTTTATAGTGCTTATTCAATTGGATCTTACGAGGGCTTAGTTTTTACTTTTATCTACCTGGGAATAGCTCAACTTAAGATACTAAACAAACAAATTACCGCTGCACTTGAAAATATACCTCCACGTACGGGAAATTCAGAGGAATTGGAAAGAACCGACTTGATTGTGAATTCGCTGCTTAAAAAATGTGTTCTTCGTCATATCGCTATTGATAGGTACGTAATATGTTTTATTAAATTGTTATTCACGAGTAAAGAAATCGAAATTGTTTAGATACGTCGCAGCTGTGGAAGATAAATTTTCTATTGCGTTTTTACTTCAATTATTCTTAAGTTTGGTGGGAACTGGTTTGCTAGGATTTTGCTCTATGTTTGTAAGCCTTCGCATTAAATTATTATTTCATTGAAAAAACTAATTATGTTTTATTGATGGTTTCAGGCTTCAAGAACAAGCATAGATTTTTACAAATCCATTGTTTTCTTTGCAGCTGACATGGCCCAAGTGGGGCTTATATGTCTCGCTTGTAATGAGATAATTTTACAGGCAAGAATCGAGATTCCTATATCCAATTTTAATTTATACATTAATTTTTTCTTAGAGTGAATATATTAGAGATTCTTGTTATATGTCGAAATGGTATCATTGTGGAACCAAAGTCCGCAAGACATTATTTATTATAATGGAAAGAAGTAAACGACCGCTTAGATTTACTGCGGGAAAATTTACAATAATATCACTAGAAACTTTCGTTGCGGTAATGAAATTATTAACTCTGTTTTATACTTTCATTTAAAATTTTTTTTAGGTTTTAAAAACAGCGATGTCGTACTATACTGTACTCAAGAGTTTTTATTTGGAGTCCGACAAAAAATAAAAAGTGCCTTAAATTTTTCAAAATTGCATTAACACACAAAAGCACTTAAACTTAAAGGGCGTGTGACCCAAAAATTGACGTTTATGACATTTCTGAATATTGAAGCTTCACGTGTGCAAGTTTATTCTCAAAATCAGATCACAAATTCACTTGGTTTTACCAGTTTTACACATAAACTATGTATTCGTCTAGACGAAAAAAGGTCACAAAACCTTTTCTCCTCTAAATTACTCTTTTTTTAAAAATAATATAACTTTTTTTCACCGGAAAACACTCACCAATGTTTTTCTTTTAAAATAATTTATTGTACCTACTTGTTCAACATAGCACCTTAGTTACCACATTGGAAATGCAATAATAAAGCCTAAAGATAATAGATACAACATAAGCATGTATAATAAATCAAATTACTTTCATATAATGTAGAAGAAATGCAATAAAGCACTTAAAACAAACGAAAAATTTATTGTGAATTGATATACAGTGTAGTCCAAAATTAGCGGGAGAAATTTTTCAAACTGTACTAGGGTAAAATAGGAAACAACAAAACAGAGGTGGTTATTAACCTTTAATTTTTAACTCGTTACATTCCAAGAAAAAGTTATTATAAAAGAGAAAAATTTTTAAAAATTTTTATGGCATTTCTCTCTTTTTTGAGTCGAGAAATATATTCCAAAATTTTTTGATATTTTTTTAACTAAAGTGTCAAGATGGATTGATGTCCCCCCCCCCTCCTGGAGCAAAAATTACTGAAAGCAGTAGGTCAAAACTAGGTCAAAATTTTGAAATATTGGAAGCTCGTAAAACTAGCTTTTTGAAGATATTAAATTAAATTTTAATCAATAAAAATACAAAATTACATGATTGGTGGGCAGGAAAAAGTTCCTCGTATATGGCTACATCCGTTGTTTTAATTAGTGATGTAATCAGATTTAATGAACTAGTCCTATTTCAGTTGATAAGTCAAACCATAGACGAAATAAATATATATTTATTTCGGAGTAGACCAGCTCGGCAAATGGTCAGACCCAAATTGAGCGGTTCATATTTTACCTCTAAAAGATAGGGTCAACTCGGCAAAATTTAGTAAGGGTAATTTTTAATGCCGCTCTGCAGGGGGTTTCAAATTTTAATCCCTTTGAAGGAAAATGTAGACTGGACAAAATTTGTTGGTTTTATAGGCTATACTGTGGTTTTATTTTATTTTTATAATGTAGATCGGGGACACCGAGTTGTACCACGGGACAGCAGGTAGATATAATCCTATAGTCGAGTTGTACCACCGATTTTCTGGAGAGGATTAACAGTTTACAATAATAAAATCTAATAACAAACTAAACAGTTGTATCCGATATAATACAAAATACGTATATTTATCTAAAAAATTTTGAAATATACATACATTACATATACCTAAGAAACCTACGTACACATATTAATTACTTGCTAAAAATTTACAATTATTTTACAATAAAATGGATTATTTTTTACTGAAGCTAATAATGATAGCTTAAAGATCTTACAAAATCAAGTTTAGTAATTTTGTTTTCTTCTAATTCATTTATTTTAGAAGTTATATAGTCTTGTTTCTTTCTAGTAACAGACCTTCATTTTTCAATTTGGTGGTACAACTCGGTGGTCAAAAAAGGGCAACCTTTTGCGCTGCCGGATTAAGTCAGGTAGTCGTGGTACAACTCGGTAGTCCCCATGTAGATATGTCTAATTTATAGGTAACTAAAAAAATGTGAAGCCGCAAACGAACCAAAATTCAATAAAACTTTGTTTTTTTTATATTTTAAAAGAAAATAAACTAGGGAAGTACCAAATTTTAGAAAAGCTTGATAATTTATATGTGCTAACAACACTTTTGGAAATATCAGAAAAAGTTATTGATTATACGATAAATTAGTAGACGCCGTGCGTCAATTTTTTTAAATTTTAATCCTTTAAAAGGAAAAGTACCGTTTTTGAAATAACAGAAAAGCTTATTGATTCTAAAGTAGACGCTGTGCAGGAATTTTTAATTTTAATTCTTTGAAAGGGAAAGTACCGTTTTTGGAAATACCTAGCTATACCTAATTAGAATTACGATTGGTTTAGAAATTGTTCAATAAGTAGGTAAAAGTACCTACTTATTTTGTTAGAGCCAAATTTTTACATTTTCGATTTTCATTCTATTACGAAAGTAGTCGAGAAACCTATTAGTGCCAACAGTTCGAAATGGAAATGATTAAAAGTCAACGTGGTCGCAATTTACTTGTAGTGAATAATTATAAACCCTTAAAAGGGACCCTATCCTTAAAACTACCGATTTTAAGTTTTGCCGAGCTGACCCTACCTTTTTTTAAAAACTGACCATTTTGCCGAGTCGACCTACGTCCATTTATTTCGTCTATGGTCAAACACAGGTATGTACTTTAGGGCGGTTCTTATTTAGGTTTTTTGGAATTTTTTTTTGCCGGCCCCCCTAACTTTATTATAAAAAAATTTAAAAAAATTTTAAGCCTAATTTTAATTTTCTAGGACATCGCTTAACTCCTATAACGCGAAGAAGTTTTGTATTTAAAATGCATATGATTTTTCCATTATTTTGTATTTGTTTTATGGCTGGTATAAAAAGTCGAGAGAAAATTACGGTTTTATATGGAATCAACTGGCGTTGAGACTACTTTTCCGAAAAAAGTTCTAAAAAATTTTTGGGTTATTTCGCGACACTTTAACGCGAATATTTTTAACTATTTCCAAAAAAAAGTTGTTATAATCGAGAAAAAATCAAAAAATTTTTTTATTCAAGTTCTCGACATTTTGAGTCACTCTGATACCAAAAATGCAAAAAAAATTTTTTCGACTTTTTTCGAGAATTTCATTGCCATAAAAATATGGATTTTTTCGTTCAAAAAATCGAAAAAAATTTTTGCATTTTTGGAATCAAAAGGACTCAAAACGTAGAGAAATGGAATAAAAAAATTATTTAGTTTTTTTTTTCGAGTTGTACCAACTTTTTTTGGAAAAGTTTTTTTTTTATTTTTTTCTCTAAAGTACCCTTAACGCCAGCTGATTCAATATAAAACCATAATTTTCTCTCAACTTTTTATACCCACCATAAAACAAATACAAAATAATGGAAAAATCATATGCATTTTAAATACAAAACTTCTTCGCGTTACAGGAGGAGTTAAGCGATGTCCGAGGGGTTATCCACTCTCTGCAGTCAATGTACAAAAATTGAGCTGTCAACGGTAGTTATCTGCAGTCAATGGCAGCCGTAGCATATGCAGTGATAGCCAGTTAACTGCAGTCAATGTACAAATTCAGAACAGTGGTTGACCCCTCGGCGATGTCCTAGAAAATTAAAATTAGGCTGAAAATTTTTGTTGATTTTTTTGTAATAGAGTTAGGCTGCGGCAAAAAAAAATCCAAAAAACCTAAACAAGAACCGCCCTAATGTACAGGGTGACCTATATTGCTTGTCCGTATGGGGTATCTCCGTTAATATAGAAGATAGGAGAAAACTAATAAGACGATCTCGATCTAGTTTTTTAATACAAACTCAATGGTGAAACAAAAAATATGATACCTACCTTCTTTTGTTTTCGAGTTATAGCCCAAAATTCACATTTTCGTCATTTTAGTTTTGATTAATAGCTCCCTTATTTTTCAAGATTTTTTAAAACTGTAAAGACATTCTTAAGACACTTTTAACGTAAATTCCAGTGGCGTAGTCAAAACTTTTTTTTGATGGGCTATTTCTGAGTTTTTACACAAATTTCACTTTTTTTAAATACGAATCATATGCGATTATGACTTTATTAAATAGAGTATTTTTTGCACTTTTTAAAAATATGACATTTATTGAAATTTTCAAATTTTTCAACTTTTTACCTATATTTTTTTTAAAACAAAAAAATAAAAATATATTTAATTATCAGTTAAACGACATAAGCAAGTGTAAACAGCATTTGTTTATCATGTCAAAATTGGATTGTCTTTTGTTTTCAAAGTTAATAAATTCATAATTTCTTAAAGAAATTGCTGTTATTTTTTTATTATTCAAAATAATTTTAATAAATATTACATTTTTGAAAAGCCCAAAAAATACTCTATTTAATAAAGTTATAATAGCAGCTTATGATTCGTATTTAAAAAACGTGAAGTTTGTGTAATAACTCGAAAACTTCTCATCAAAAACAAAAAACTACGCCACTGGAATTTACGTTAAAAAGTGTCTTAAGAATGTTTTTACAGTTTTAAAAAATCTTGAGAAATAAGGGAGCTATATTGATCAAAACTAAAATGACGAAAATGTGAATTTTGGGCTATAACTCGAAAACAAAAAAAGGTATCAGAATTTTTGTTTCACCATTGAGTTTGTCTTAAAAAAGTAGATCGACATCGTCTTATTAGTTTTCTCCTATGTCTTATATTAACGGAGATATCCCATACGGACAAGCAATATAGGTCACCCTGTACTTATATTGTTCTTCATTCGTAAATACTAGAAAAGCTATAATTTGTAGTGCCTACCTTACTTCCCTAAATATTTTTTCTAAAAACTGTTACCCTAAAAAGTCAAAAATTTCAAAATATAAATAAGAATAGAATAGAATTGAATATTTATTAACCACATTACATTATGTAATCCGAAGTGAGCAAAGTGGGCCTTATTTCAGTTAATGGGGGAAATATGACCCATAAAATAATATTTTGAATTTTAATTATTTTTTCAGTTACATTCGACTTTCTTAATTTCAAAAAAACACATTTAGTTTTTAAAAAAGTTTATTTTTTAAATTAATTGTTTTCTTATTATTATAAGCGTTTGCAATGAAAGTGGGCCTTATTAGCCCAATGTTACTTTAAATAAGTTTAAAGTTGCATTTAATTCCACTTTATTAAAACAAAATTGTAATTTTAACTGTTTCTTGGCGATTTAAAAAAAACGAGTTCGTTGTTGCATTACAGATTTATTGCTCAAAAATTTTTTAACGAGCATTTTTTTGGTATAAAAATTACTGTGGTGAACGACGATTGCTCTAATTTAAAATTTCGTTCGTTATCAAAAATCTGAACTTTAAAAAAAATTCGATGCGTAAAAAGGTCGTCATGTTATGTGTCTGGCATAATATATCTATACCTATATAGTAAAACGTTTTATGCACTAAAAATTAATGATTATTATTAATGTGTAGACAAGTTAATAATTAATATCTAGTTAAATAAAAACATTATGTCAAAAATGCTTCTCAATAATACTTTGAATGGCTTGAAATAATTGATATTGAAATTGAAAAGAGTGTGATTTAGAGAGATAATTAAAAACTAGGTCAAGAAGTGAACGTTGGATGGATAGATGGACGGACGGATGGACACACGGATTGACGGACGAATTGATGGACGAATTGACGGACGGATGTACAAACGAGCAGTGTTGGGTAGGCAGAAAAAATTTTGCATGAAAATTATTTATATTTCTTGTCATAATAAGTGAAGATTCGGAAAAACCTCTACAAAAAATTTTCATAATTGTTACCAAACCTTCCTCATAACATCGTCTAGCCAGCGTGTGAGCAATTTGAAATTATAAAGTCAAATTTAAGAATAATTGTTTTTACACGAGTCTAGAAACTAGAAGTAAACTTTGTGTGACTGTTTTAATTAAGCACATTCTCAACCAACAACACCTCTAAATTACTAAAATACTTAATTAGTAGCATGCAATAATTGACATATTAAAACTTAAAGTCTCGTTTACGGCCTCTAATTATGATTATTTAAATGTTTATAATTTATAAAAAATTTCTTTTTAATCATTTCTCATAAAACGCATATCTTAATGGAAACATTATGGATGTAGTTAGTGGGTTACATCTTTTATTACAATAGTCGCATCGAATTAAATATAAAATTCATTCTATTCAGTCGATCGCGCTGGAATAATTATTAATTTTTATAAACAATCTTAAGCATATTTATTGTTAATTAAATCATGATTTAATCAAATAAATTAAATTTTCTATTTATACTTTTTTACATAAAATCTGTGTAACCTATTAAACAATTTCTTTAATATTTATAAACAATTAGGTTACTTCGGCGTTTTGACACAGTTTTATTACTGTTGTAGTACCTACGTTTTCTTCTTTTTACCTTTTTTTAAAATAAAACGTGTAATTATTAACGATGAAATGAAAAAAGTAAGTAATTAGAGAGTAACAGACGAAATTTAATCTTATTAATGATAATTATTGAAAGTAAGGCGAAATTTAAAGTACACGACCAACATGGATTAAGTAACCAGAGGGCACATATTTAAATTATTATTAATTATAAAATTTGATTAAAATAAATTTCTATTACCCAGATCAAAGCGTAAAAAAATTTGACAGGTAATTATGAAGAATCAACCATGAGTCCATGAATTGGGCATAATCTATACTTTTAAAAAATGAATAGAGAACGTTCAAGCCATATTTAAGCTAAAAAAGGCCTGAGGACGTGAGAACATCAAAACAAAACTTTGTATTCGTAATAAAGAAGTCAATCACTATGGTTTATAAAACTCCAGTTTCCAGTGACAAATGGAAACGTGAGAACAATTTAATAAATTGTTTTCCAACGACCATAATATTGTGAAATGCTCTGATTTCAAATGGTTTACTGCAATTTGCAAATTTTGCACAATGACACTAAGCTGAAGGCACTAAAGAGCGCTTCGCGGTCTATCAGAAACGAGCTTTCAATGCATCTAATACTCTCTGAGGCTTCTGTCATTATTGGTAGGCACTACGAGGAGTCTCAGTCTGAGTCAGGGTTCTTTGGACGATTTATTTTTTGGCCCTCTGGTAGCAATTACTAATAAACGATTCCTCACAAGCCAAAACTACGTTGAGCCTTGATTTAGTCGCGAGTGGATTATTACTAACGTCACTACTTCAGAAAATATCAATCTTCAAACTTCAACTCTCAAGCGCTACATTGAAAAACGACCCTGTAAGGATTATTTTGCTTGGGCCTTAAGAAATAGATTATTATTAATAAGTTTTATTACACAAACTCACAGATAATTGAATTTTCTATAATTTTCATCAGTAATAATTTTTTCTCACGGCTCTACTTCAGAAGATATCAATCTTCAAACTTCAACTCTCAAGCGCTACATTGAAAAACGACCCTGTAAGGATTATTTTGCTTGGGCCTTAAGAAATAGATTATTATTAATAAGTTTTATTACACAAACTCACAGATAATTGAATTTTCTATAATTTTCATCAGTAATAATTTTTTCTCACGGCTCTACTTCAGAAGATATCAATCTTCAAACTTCAACTCTTAAGCGCTACATTGAAAAACGACCCTGTAAGGATTATTTTGCTTGGGCCTTAAGAAATAGATTATTATTAATAAGTTTAATTACACAAACTCACAGATAATTGAATTTTCTATAATTTTCATCAGTAATAATTTTTTCTCACGGCTCTACTTCAGAAGATATCAATCTTCAAACTTCAACTCTCAAGCGCTACATTGAAAAACGACCCTGTAAGGATTATTTTACTTGGGCCTTAAGAAATAGATTATTATTAATAAGTTTTATTACACAAACTCACAGATAATTGAATTTTCTATAATTTTCATCAGTAATAATTTTTTCTCACGGCTCTACTTCAGAAGATATCAATCTTTAAACTTCAACTCTCAAGCGCTACATTAAAAAACGACCCTATAAAGATTATTTTGCTTGGGTCTTTAGAAATTGATTATTATTATGATAAGTTTTGTTTCACGAACTTTGGATAATTGAACTTTCTACAATTTTTATCTAAAATAATTTTTTCTAATGTCAGTATTTTAGTTGATTAAAAATCTTTAAACTTAAACTCACAGGCGCCTTATTGAAAATGACCCAGAAAGGATTATTGCAATATTATTGTTAATATTGAAAATTTTTTATTCACTGTCAGGCCAGTCCAACCCTGTTCAAAAGGAACAATAAATTAAGTAATTGTATGAAAAGGGGAGCTTAGCTTAAAATTTTTCTATTAGAAGCTATACTTCAATCTCACAATTCGAGATAGTGACTCATCCTAATATGTGTTCACAAATTTAGCTAGCTATAGCGCGGCTTCTATTGAGATAGATGCAGAAAACACGTGCCGCTTTAATAGAATAACGTACTTTACTATAATTTGACAGAAGCTGACAGAAGCTTAGTAGTAGAAGTGGATCCGAGTACGAACGATTGTTCATAATGCTGTACCGAAAAATCTCGATGTAATCTCGTCTTTATTCTATAAATGACATAACTGTCTACATTTGTGAAACTCAACTATAGAAAAATTTAGGCCGGCTCTGCATACAAGCATCATTGGGTATTATTTCCTAATTCAATAAGTACCTGCAATTTTAAACTAATTTTGAAATAAATTCTACTATAAATAATAATAAATTTAATAATAAATTTTACTATACGTTCAAGTTTATCAGCCTCAACAGTAATAAATTACCTACTTATACTACTTCTTATATGGCCCTCTATATTATCAAATTGATATAAAAATTTAATTCAATAGTTTTTAAAACCTTTTAACATTTTTTTTAACTACATTAGCCCGCAATATTAACGCACCAACCTACATTAAAGAAAAAAGATTACTCAGAATACTTTTTTTATCCAGTCGAGTATGTAGTATCAAAGTTAAGAATTTAAACTAAATGTCTAGCGAGTTTTAAAGGCTTTAAGTGGTAAAATAACAAGTAATAAATAATAATAATAATAATAATAATAATAATAAACTTTATTACCTTCAGTCAACAGTAAGCAAGCATATAAGTAATAATTAACAGCAATCAAAATATCAACAAAAGGCAACCCCAAGGCGAGATTCAGATGGTCATAAAGTAAATTATGGCCCCTGTTCTTCCATCTAAACCTTGAAATATAATAATAAATTATGAAAATTCTACAAAACCAGTAAACTAGTAAATAAACATTGCGGGCAGTCGAAACCCTATACATAGATACAAAACTATTAACTATTACACGAATTTATATACATAATGTAGCTGCAAGTCACAGATAATCATCAAATCTGCTCACAATAGACAACACTCTCATTAGAAGCAATGCGATCTAACCCCCACACTGCCTCCGAAACATTTCCGCTCTCAACTCACCTTTAAATCGAAGCATAGGACAATTTCTGTAATTCATTGAGAGACTATTGTACATCTTATATATCTGAAAGGAAAACGATCGCTCAAAGCAAGCAGTGGAGTGCAGAGGTGGAGATATGAGACCCTTAAAGCGTGTATTAAGGTTATGCACGTCGGTTCTGAATTTTATTTTGTTATACAAGTAAGGAGGCGATTTATCATCGATAATCCGACGGTAATGACACTGACACTGCAAGATTCTTCGGTTCCGCATATTCAGCCAACCAACATCAGCTAACTTATGTGACACATGATCAAATCTCCTAATACCATAAATATACCTCAAACAGGCGTTTTGAACCTTCTGAATCCTATTAACTGTAACCTTATCTATCGCTGAATGGTAGACGGGCACACAATAATTAAATTGCGATAAAACGAAAGCCTCACAAACCCTTTTCTTAGTATCAATGGTCAAGTATGATCTGTGCGGATACAACTTTCTTAGGAAAAGATACGCTCGGCTGATGTACCCCGCTATCTGATCATTGAATCGGAAGGTGTTATCTAAAATAAGTCCCAAGCTTTTACATTTATTTAGGACTGGAATTTGGACGTTATTTATAGCAATTCTTATGTTTTTAGACATATCCTCACAAACACTCTTTTTACCAAACAAAAGGACCGCGGACTTATCAGGATTGATTCTTAATGAGTGCTCGGCAGAGACATCATATACATACTGTAGGTCCTCATTAATTTCTTCAACAGCCTTATTAAAATCCACCACACTAAAGGAGCGATACAGTTGCGTATCGTCCGCGTATATCTGAACACTACAATGCTTTATGCGTTTCAAGAAGTGAGAGGTGTAAGCTGAGAACAACAACGGACCCAAAACTGACCCCTGCGGCACCCCCCGAGTCACCGGCAGAAGATCAGAGACCTCACCATTCAACCCCACCACCTGAGTTCTGCCACCCAAGTAGTCAGTAAACAGCGAAATAGCAACATCTCCAAGCCCAACAAAACGCAAGATGTCAAGTAACAGGTTATGCTCCACGCAATCAAACGCCTTACTATAGTCTAGTAAGATTAAAGCAGTGATTTCGCCCCGATCAGATGCAGTTAGTATATCATCCGTAACGTCAAGCAGTGCAGTTGTACAGCTGAATCCCCTCCTAAACCCAGACTGCTTAGCAGGTAAAATGTTATGTTCACCAAAAAATCTAGATAGCTGTGCACTCATCACCCTCTCCAGCACCTTAGAAAGGGCCGGAAGCAGACTTATTGGGCGCAGATCCCTCACACTAGTTGGATGTTTATTTTTAGGTATGGGTTTAACAATAGCGTGCTTCCAACAATGCGGAAAAACCCCATCCAAAATACAAGAATTAAGCAGATGAGAGATAAATGGAACAATGTATGGACAGCACAACTTAATCATATTTATACTAATGGAGTCACCACCGGTGGCACTGGACCCAATGCTCATTATGATCCTGTACACAGTTTCATTATCAACCGTATCAAAGTTAAAGCTTTCATTACTCACGGTATCATTATTATAGATATTCAATGAACTTATTTGGCGCTGTCCAACCTTAGGGACCCCATTAACAAAGTAGTCATTAATATCATTGACATCGGCCAAGAAATCAGGTACTGCCACCTCCCTTGCATTCCCGATGCTGAGAGAAGCAAGCCTCTTCCATAATTGATTCCTATCATTAGTAGTAAAAGCAAAATTAAAATAGGCTTTCTTCTCATTTTTCAACATTAGATTGGTGAAGTTACGCAATGATTTGTAATACTCCCAGTGACAAGGCATTCTGGTTTTTCTAAATTTTGATTTGGCTTTATTTCTCAATGAGATAAGCAACTTTAAATTATCCGTTAGCCACGGTGGCTGTCGTTTACCAACTCTGCGTGTCACTAAAGGGGCATGTTTGTCAAAAAGTCCAAGAATACTGTTATTAAAGAATTCTAATTTTACATTAATGTCAGCAAGGCGAATAATATTCTGGAGTGGCAGAGCTCTCAAGTCGGTATCAAACTGGTCCACATCTATCCCATTAAGATTCCTATACAGAAGCACCACTGGGTCGGGCACCGGGAGCTTTGTGATTACATCACAGTAAACCAATTCATGATCAGACAGGTGACAATCAACTACCCCGGAAGCCCCTACCAGTGAGTCATCCGAGGCAATCACCAAGTCAAGCAACGCACCACCCCTAGTCGGCTGATCAATAAGCTGGTGCAGTCCCAGGGACTCTAAGACATTCATCATACACACCGAAGCGGTAGTTTCAAATTTGAGGAGATCTATATTAAAATCTCCAAGACAAATAATTTTGTCAGTAAAAGGTAAGCAGTTGCTAATAGAATTTTCGAACCCATCCAGAAAGTTAGCGTATTCCCTCTGATGAGGATTATAAAAAACACCCACTGCAATCTCAATTCCACGACTCCGAACAAGCACCCACAGCTCCTCAATGCCACCACCTCGAATGTCAATTAGAGAAAACCTAATTGAATTATTTATGTACATGGCAACACCTCCACCTCGCCCCACACGATCGCTCCGAATAAAAGCATATCCATCAATATGCACAAAATCACTTGAAATATTATCACTAAGCCATGTCTCGGAGACAGCGAGAATGTCAATCCCATTCTGCGCTATATAAAACTTCAAATCGTTTACTTTTGGCAGCAAAGAACGTACATTTATGTGAGCCAATCTCATATCCAAAGAGAACAAGAGAAAAGTAAATAGATAAATAAATAAACAAAAACAATAATTAATGTCTTCCCAAGCCACAGATGTTACCACTTACCAAAACATTATACCTAAATGAAATCAAAAACAGTGACTGCGTGTGCGTACACATAAAAACATGATCAATAGTAACTTGCAACTACAAAACAAACGATTATGTAATTATAAAAAAAAAATCCACAATACAAGCAAATCAGTTAAAGTTTACTTAAATTAAATATTAAATATTCTAACGCTATAGATAATAACAGCCATGATACGCGCCGATAGTCTGTTTATGAGTGATTATACCGCATCACCTTCACTTAAATCTTCAATACAACGTACAATTTTAACATTATGATTAACTTTTACAAAAATTTTACCTTCGTACGTCCACACCATCTTGCTTCCAAATTTTTTGACTGCTTCTCTTACAATGTCGTTGCGTCTTCTTGTGAGATCCTCCTTAATTACTACTTTGCTACCCTTGAGTAGTTTCTTCTTACCAAAGACAAGATTTTTCATGTTTCTACTTATAAACTTAACAATGATAGGCTTAATAAACTGATCTTTAGCAGGTAGTCGATGACTGCAATCGATTTGATTAGGTGGTATATCGAGTTGCAACTTCTCTTTGCAAAGCTTAGAAATAACATCGTCCGTATTTTCTCCCTTAGTTTCGGGGACTCCGAAAAAGCGCAGGCTGTTACGCCGTGAGTATTGCTCTAGATCATCTTGAGCACGGATAGAATCCCTTTTCACCAAGATCAGTTCACCCTCCAACCTTGCAACCTTATCCTCGTAAAGCTTCACTTGTTCGTTAAGTTTACGCACAATTTCGTCACCCACTTTATCGACAAAAGATTGAATAAGAGATGGCGTTTTTAGCAGCTTTTCAACTATTCTACCAATTAAGGCCTCTTCATCACTAGTAGCACGGGTCGTCGGTTTTTCAGGCATACTTAGCGGTTTAATAATTATTATTGTTGTTCACTAAAAGAACAATAAAAAATAGCAATTAAAAATAGTCTAAGAAACGACGGAAGAATTGACCATTGAGAATCGCTAAAAAAATGTGTGATGATCAAATTTAATTCGTTTTAAATAAGTCCAGTTAATAAAAATCCGAAGTTACCAACACATAGTTCCAGAAATTCAAATTGAAAATTGCAAATAACGTTGATTTTCCGATAATTTTGAACAAATTTTCTACTTTTCAACGTTATTTGCAATTTTCAATTTTAATTTAATTCATTTAATTCAACTGTGTGTTGGAAACTTCTGAATTTTATTAACCGCTCTTATTTAGAAACAATTAAATTTGATCATCCGATATTTTTTTTGCGATTCTCAGTGGCCAATTCTTCCGTCGTTTCTTAGACTACTGTTTATTGCTACTTATAACTTGTTACTTTACCACTTAAAGCCTAAATCTTGTTCAGCATTTAGTTTAAATTCTTAACTTTGATACTACATACTCAACTGGATAAGAAAGGCATTCTGAGGAATCTTTTTTATTTAATGTAGGTTGGTGCGTTAATATTGCGGGCTAGTGTAGATTATTGCTAAAGACACGATGATAAATGTGTTAATAAAGCCTACGTATTGGCATTGTTTTGTTGATGGATCATTTGCCCAAAAACTACAAATTGGTTTTTTAAAAAAGAAAGTTGGCTTTTTGAGCTACATAAAAGTTATACAGGACCGGTTTTAGACAAATTCTGTATATATTATGTATGTTGTAGAGAACAGCACTGTGATATACTTCACTGTAACGTTTTATTTATTAAAATTTTATTTGTCTTGATATTTGGTCTCAAAAATTTTACTTCAAACAACAAGTTTCTAAAAAAACAGTTTAGTAGATTAGCAGACAGTTGAGGAAGTATAAAAGGCATCCAGATATACACATACACACAAGTAGATAGACAACAAGTTACCCAAATATAAATGTAGTAGTAAGCTAAGGGTCCGTATGGGCCCCTAGGAGTCATAGCTATTATCGAGAGGGCCACGAAAAAATTAAAAATGAGGGAACGTACAGCGGACGGACGTGTAGTCAGATGGGTGGACTAACAGGCACTCAGATGGGCAGACAGACGGACAAGCGTGCAACGAATAGGTAGGCAGGCTGACAAATGAATTATGAATAACGAACGAAAGGACACGCGAGTGCCTACCAAATTCTTCACAAAGCAAATTTTCAAATCCTCAGCTTGTAGCACAATAAAACAATGACCGATATTCGCTTCCTTAAATTAATTTTTATTCGCGAAGAATTTTTCCTTACTAGTGGTTAAGTTGCGTAAATGCATTTCCTTGTATGTATAATTTGAAGCGTATAACAGTAAGTACACATGCCATCAAGTTAAACATCGTTCTTTTACATTTAACGAAGAAAAGTGGTAAATGAGAGCACACGGCCAACCGGCCGTGACCATCGGTGTATCATAGATTATACGAACCATGTAGTTTAGTAATCTTCCACTCGACCTTCACTTGAATCGGAAGTACGCACGATTGTCAAAAAAGTAAATATAATGAATTTAATTATCGATCGAATTATAAAAATTTAGTTTAAAACGCCCCCCAAAAAAATGTCTAAAATGAAGCTGAAAATTTTAACGATATTAGTAGTGTGTATTATGCCAGTTTTTAGTGAAACAAATAAAACAGAGAGTGATAATAATGATAGTGTTACAACTGCAAGTAATTTTACGTTAGTTAAAGATGAACTTAATAATAGTACTGATAATAACAAAAATGATACTAGTAATCGTCCAATGAGTAGAATTACAGAAGACGTTCAAATATTTATTGATAATCATCTTCAAAAACTTAGAAATAGTTCTAGTGATAATAATAAAAATGATAACAATCACAGTATTAATGTTATTGATGGAATTTCGAATAATTTACAAGTAGCAATTAATAATCATTTACAAAAACTTCAAAGCAATTCGAGTATACCTTTGAAAAAAGCGCCGACAAATACGAAGAAAAAGAAAAATGAAACGAAACATAAAATAGTAAATAAAAAGACAAGTACAAATTTAAAAACCAAGAAAATCAGTAGTGGAGTAACAAGGAAGCCTTTATTGAAAAAAAATGGTAAGATTTGTTTTTGTTTTTATTTTATTTAATAAAGGGGGTTAAAGTGGAAATTTTTCAAAATGGGTTAATAATGTCAAAAAAACCGCTACGACGATTAAATGAATATTGTATGTGCGTACTTTTATGTATAAATTTCTGAAAAACAGTTATCGACATTTAAAAAGAATTTAACAGATGTTTTCACAATTTTGCTCTTGTGCATCAGTAACCCCATTTTTTTTTAATTTCGTTTAATAGGCATTTATTATTTTATGGTCATCTCTGATTTAATTGTATCTTTAGTCTCACGATTTTAGTTCACGATGAAAAGTAAAAGCTAGACAACTAAACGTTTTAAATAGTAAAGCGATATAATGATAGACAATAAGATCTTACTGTTTCCCTGTTTCTAATGTTAATGTTTAATATAAAATATAGCTATAATCCACACTCTAGTAAATTTCGAATTTATAATTTCACACCATTAGAGACAATTGCTTTTTCTTTAATTTAATATTAGACATTCTCTTAAGCACAAACCACACTGTAAACTCTTCATAAAAATTCCTAAAATATATTTATGAAAATTTTTATAAAAAAATGTGTCGTTATGTTGGTATTATACCACACTGTCATAATTTTCTAAAAAAAAATTACGGATTGTAGAATGTGTTGCATAAGCTGCAGAACTTTCAAGGTCCAAGAAATACATTTAAATACGAAACATGTGCCACCAGACAACAAAGCAAGGCGCACGCTCGCATCGAAAACCAATAGAATTCGTTCTTTCGTCAACAAAATTAGAACCGTCTGTATTTATGTGACTTCACGTCAAAATATTTACGTGAAGTCGCGTAATCTCATAAATACAGCTTTTATAAAAACTTCGTAAATATAGCCGAGCACACTGTCAAAACCAGTTTTATAAAAAAAATTATGATTATTTTTGTAATAATGTTTGTAGTCTGCATGGTACTTTATGGTTTGCAGAACTCATTTAAAAATTTTACTCAACATTTGCTAATATTAATACTGAAACTTATATTTCAAGCTCCAGGGTAGGGTGGTGACAACTCACTGTCTACTGCTCTAAATCATACATTCGTAATTTCTCGACTCTATAATCATTTTAGGCAAAAAAGGCTTCAAATAAAAGTTGTAAAGCATAAAATTCTGCATCTAAAACAATAAACAAAATTAATTTTTCATGCTCTGTAATGCCAGAAATTATATAAGAAAGTATAGCAAAACCATGGGTTTAGATAAACAATTTCAAATGTTTTGTTAATTCATTAACAGCGTTTACAGCATTAATCTGTCAGTTAAATGTACGAAAATCAAAAGAAAAATCCATGGTTATCACTATTTGGAGATAGTTTTCATTTAATTTATTGATTTAAATGCAAAATGTTATTCGCCTTTTCGTCTAAAATAATCAGAAAAGCTTGTATGATCTAACATGTTAAATCGTATGATCGAGAGGCGATGTTATGGGTTATGCCCTTTCTAATAATTGCAAATAATGTGATTTTTCCGTGGGTTCTTAGTTATTATAAATAAGGTTAAATGATTATCAAATGATTTATAGTCCATTGTTAAAATTTAAAATACGGATCAAAAATGAAAAAGTGACCTTTGTTGACATTAACCTACAATTGCAACGAATTTACTTTCTTCATCTAGGAAAACTCCATTTAGGGAATGGAATACTTTTCTACAAAAATACTTTTGACTCTTTTATGGCCAGTCGTTCTATCGATTTTTGCTTAGCTCTAGCTAACTTAGCTAGAGCTAACTTATGGAACACATAACTCGTCAAATCGGGTTTCTCGACGGTCGTCTAACATTTAAAATTGTCGTGTAACTTGGATAGAAATTTGGCATTCTGTTTTTCGACAATAGATGGACTGTCAAAAGAATAACTAATTCGCGCTCGTTTATAAATAAACGTCACTTGATATTACAATATTTTTGATCAAAATATACGAATAAAATCATTATTTTTTAGAGATAGCCAATTAATTAATAAATATTAAATAATAATATAAAATTGACTATTATCTCTAAAAAATTAATCATTAAATACCTAAGCCAAAAAAATAGAATGAAATAATATTAATATGATTTATTTACTCCAAAAAAAGCTTAAAAAGTTGATATTTTGTATTCCTTAAAATTAATTAGAGAAAGCACAAGAAATGCAAATTCCTGTAGGCCGCTGATTAAAAATGTAGAAAAAGAAACAAATTCTGGAACCTTTTAAAATTTTTTTTAATACAAAGTAAAGCTTAAAGAAATATTTTGCATACACATCAAAGGACATCAGGTAAAATAATGTTCAAAAATTTTTTGTAACAATAGGCACCCTAAAACCAGGTAGAAATTTTGTACATTTAAAGGCGATTGACAATAACAAACAAAACTAACACCAGCGCCACGAGCGTACATAACTTGACTTAAGTTAGCTCACGGCTCACACATAACCCGAGAAAATCAGTAGATATAGTATCGATAGTTAACTGGCTTTCGAACGACAGTTATGGAATAGATATCTATTCGTCAGTAGATAAGTATCGATAGAACGACTGGCCATTAGAACGGTTGCGTACTTACAGGGTGAGTTACGTAACGAAGCCCCTGACGACTGCAACCCAAATTACAAATATCATTAAAGTCTACATTCTAGATCAGTGTTTAGATATAGCTGAGTTTTTCGTACTTTACCAACACGTGACCATCTTAATATGTATAAATAAAGATGAAAACATCTTACTAATGGGCGTTTGCACCGCTTGCATATTAACTGACAGATAGTTTATCTGGGGGATACGTTGTCAAAATATAATTTATTTTCCACATAAACTAAAATAGGTGCAAAAGTCATAAGTAGAAAGTAATTTTGTAGAAAAATTATTCGTCAGTTATTTGTTTTATCCTAAAGTTGATGAAGGTGCAAAAGTTAATCTGTAAGCGGTGCAAACGCCCATTAGTGAGTTTAATTATTTAATTTATTTAATACATTTGTTCTTAATTATTATTAAATATTTATTTAGAAAATTTATAATTAAATTAATTATTTACCTGAGTATTTTAAAAGTCATCACGTGTCGGTAAAGTAAGAAAAACTGAATTTTAGTTATATTTATTTTTATAACTCAAAAAATGGATAAGTGTAGGTAAGTATATCAAACATTTATGCCTTGTTGTATAAAGGAGAATTATATTTTAATCCGAAAATTAGATTCGATATGGTAACGTTACATAATGTAATGTCAAAGTTTGACGTTTGTAAATAAATATTAAAATCTGAGGTTAAGTTCTTTTTGTGTTGAATTGTGAAAATAAACATCAACCTTTGACATTTTTATTTATTTATTTATTGTGTAACGTTGTCATATCTAAGGATTAGAAATCTAATTATTGGATTGAAATATAACTCGCTTTTGTGCAACCGGCCATTATTGAATTAATTTTGTTTACATCTGTCTAATGTATGTTTGCATCGAGTACAGATCAACTGACAGGTAATTTATCTGGCGGATAAGTTGTCAAAAACCTTTGTACCTCCATCTAACTGTAGGATAACTCAAATAACTGACGGATAATAAAAAATAATATACCTACAGGAAAAAGTCAAAATATTTATTTATTTAAGTTAAGTACTTACAAATTAACAAACATATGTATCTACGGCCTAATTACATGCTAACCTAGACCAGTGACGCCCTACTTTTGATGTGGACTATTGCCCGTCTGGGTCCCTTCTCAATCTTCTGAAGTCTAGTGTCAAAAGGGGAAAAGAAAAGTCGATTTCAAATTACACCAATTTGGCTCGTCAAATTTTGTTATATTCTAAATTTGCTTGCGTTAAGTTAAATGTTTGGAACAACTGACCTCCGATGTACGGTTCAGCGAATTTTGCGAATTATGGAGAAGAATTATTATTATGCGACATATTATCAAAAAAAACCTATGCTCGTCTCTAATAATAACAAGCGAAAACCTCATCTATTTTCTCGAATTTCAGTTCAGCTACCGTGTAACCGTCAATTGAGAATGGGCATTATAATGCAGTTCATGTGCCCCTCTAGCACTACGCTTCTTATCGTTCATTGTTTTGATGGGTACCTACTACCTACACTGGGTAGAAGTTTGGGAAAGGAGTTGAATAAAATTACTTTTAATTTACCTTCAGCAGGTAGCACCAGATTAGGGATCGATCTAGCTGCTAGAACATTGGCGATGAAAATTACTCAAAGAATTAGCCTTTCAAGTTTTGTACATATATTTAGAATCGCCCTGTATACGCAGTGTGTCATTTACGAACAAACAAAAAATTTTATTTCTTATGTATAATAACCAGTAGCGAAGTAGGTAATACTTCGCTGCCCTAATTATCTCATATTTCAAGTTATTCCACATTTTAGTAAAGGCTTTCTCTCATGTTAAGGCATTTAAAATTGGTCATTTAAAATAGCCCGCTGAAGCAATCTATTTGTTTATTTATAATCAAATAAATATTTTTCACAAACTTCTCCAATTTAGATCTAGATAAACCTATGTCAAAAAACCTTTGCAAAACACAAAAACGTTCATTGCCCATTATTGTTTAGAGATGAATGTTTTGAACTTTTAATATACTTCAGGGATGTGGTTGCATATCTACAAACCGTACTGCAATAGTTTAACAGTTGTAAAATATCTTTGAATTCTTCTAATTTATTAAAGGAAAAAATATTAAATCAATAATTTCAACATTATTCGAACAAATAAAAATACAACCAATCAGCTATCGGAAGACCAAAATATAATCAACAGCATCATACAAAAAAGTGAAAAAAATAACCAGTAAGCAGAAAAGGAAAGAAGATCACCATCATGGAACGTGATGATTATGAGGAAAAAATAATATCCTTCGTTCCGAACAGTAGTATAGAAAAAAGGGTGTGCTATTCAAAAAAATGACAAAAAATGCAATTAGCAAGTTTGCAAGATAAAGAAAGAAAGAAGACGACATTCAAACTTATGTCAAACAACTCTAACAGCTTAAGATTCGCATTCGAGGCCTTATAATTCCGTGTACAGAAAATACAGGAAAAAATATGAAAACTCGGTGTGCTTTTATTTTCATTTTCAGGTGCTTTTGATTTCTATAATAACTGCAAAAGAAAATAATTAAAAACGTTCCAAATAATTCGTTCTACTTCTTCGTTATTTGATAAATGCATTAATAGAAAATATAAAATTTTACATGAATTTTGTCAAGTTAATTAATGGATTTGAATTTTAATTAAAATTTTTACATACATTGCTAATATTTTTCATTTTTAATTTATTGCAATATGATACCGAACATGAGCACAATTAAACTAAATCCAAAAACAGAATTTCTTCGAAATTCAATTAACACAATTTATATAAAAAGTGGGTAAATATATGCAGGGTGTTTCAAGGTCATTTTGAATTTTTATAACGCGTGAGCGTAGCGAGGAACGTTTTCAGATTAGTATTTAATAGTAGTTTGTTTCATTAGGAGTAAAAGTGTCACTTTTTTAGGCAAGTCAGTAGGGCTTGTCAGACGAGACGAAGTTGAGTCTGACAACTACTAACTGACGAGCCAAAAAACGTACTTTTACTCGGAATGAAACATTTAATTTTTTCTTCAAAGGTAAAACTTACATAAACCAAAAATTTTTTTGAGGAGCGCCATCTCTTGAAAATTATTTGTACTTCAATTAATTGTCAAATATTTTTAAAAATTAACTTTAACTTGTAAAAAGAAGCTAATTATTAAACGCAACGAACAAATTAGAATTGAAAATTTATAAAAACATTACCTTGATACAGTACAAATGCTTAAAAATATCATTTTACGTTACAATTTATTGTAAATATTTAAGGTTAGAATTCACTTTTACCTCCTAGGATGTAAAAGTAGAACTTTAACCTAACTTGTTCAGTAACAAAATGTCAACTTTTTTTGACGTTTGAAGAAAAAATAATTATTTTGACACATCATACAAATCAATTATGAAAAAATTATGGTTATTTTTAAAAAATAAATACAAAAACTACTTGTTAAATCATAAATATCAAAGGAGTAATGTAATTTTTAAGCACCTATCCGACTATCAATATTTTCATAAATACTTTTATAAAAGTTTGTCATCATGTGGGTATACCACACTGTCATAATATGCTATCATTATTTTTACGGATTGTAGAATGTGTTGCATAAGCTGCAAAACCTCCAAGGTCCAAGCAATACATTTAAATATCACACATGTGCCACTACAAAACAAAGCAAGGCACACGCTTACATCAAAAACCAATAGAACTCGTCTTTTCATAAACAAAGATAGAACCATTTGTATTTATGTGACGTCACGTCAAAATATTTACGTAAAGTCGCATTGTGGCATAAAAACAGTTTTTATAAAAACTTCGTAAATATAGCTGAACACACTGTCAAAATCAGTTTTATACAAAATATTATAAAAATATTTATGAAAATATTGATAGTTAGATACCCGCATTACGATGACATATCCAGCGGGCATGCACATTAAAAATTTGTGCAAAAAATTAACAAGTTTCTTATTCGTTAGGGTATGTTTTCTTTGTTATTAGTATTAAAATTAAAAATATTAAAATCAGACTTTTAAATTTGTGATCACAGACAAAATATAGTGCCATCTCTTGGTAAAATCTATTTAAAACTGTCAATAGAGCCAATAGAAAAATTTAACCAATACAATTTATAAGAACAAATTTTTTAAATTAATTAATTTTCAATAGAAAAAATAGTATAAAACACTCGTGTCTCAAGGGCTTTTGTCATAAAGCTGCCATGTGACACTTGTATTTTAATATACAATATAAAGCTCCACCAACCAATTTTACGTTACGGAAAATATGTCAACTAAAATAATTTTATTTAAAATATTGTTTGCGGGAAAATATTCGTCCAATCATAATCAAGAATTCAGGTTAGGTGCAGCCTATTTTAGGTTAAGATAAAACCTTTCAAAATGACAAGTTGTACTTTTCAAATTTACTATCTTAATATTAATCTGTATGCAGTTTTATTGACAGCTACTTGTCAAATTTAGAGAATTTTACTTTTAACTCGTAGTGTACTTCAAAATCTATAACAGCGCTGGACACGCCCTCTCGGCTAGCTAATAAAGCTGGTGGGACTATACATACTACTTATGAAATATTTGGGGTTATAAAGCATACAAATGCAGAATTTTATGCTCTAAAACTTTTATTCCAAGATTTTCTTTCTAAAATAAATTGAAAAGCAGGAAATTACTAAAGTATAATTTTACACGTTAAATTCCTATGACCGAGAGGCCCGGTCAAAATTTTTCCAGGACCGGAGTTATGATTTTTAGAAAATCAAACCTTGAAATTTCTATCATAATTTCTTTTGTACTTAATTAAAATTTAAAAATTGACAAAGACATTAATCCTATGAATATTTATGCTTTGATATTATTGTGAGTTAACAAAATCCTTCCTGTTGAACTAGAAATTATAGAAATATCAAAAATTTTAAAACAAAAAAGTATTTTATAATAATGTGAAACCTCTTAAAATTGTCTTTTATACGTTCGAGAAAGTCCTATTATGGCCACATTTGAATTTTGAGATCTTTTGGGCATAATACATGAATTATGAATCACTTTCTTCCGTTAAACGAACTCGGCGCTATGCAAATAAGCGACATTCCCATGCTATAGAGGAAGCGTTTTTTTGCAACAATCTGTATATTGATTTAAAATATCTGATTCGCTGATTATAAAAATAGTAATTTAAATAAATTTGATTGAAAACATATAAATAATACTCATAATTATTCTCTTTAATCGCCTACAACGATCAACGGTTTTAAACAACCGCAAACTTGTTACTACTGATCCACTTTAGATGTATATTTTTTTCAAAATGGGGCTTTCACTTAATATTATTATTTGCAATTTGTATACATTCACTGTGTATTCAAAATTTTAAATAAATCGTTTTTATATTACTGTCGTAGGCATAATAAAGTAAACCACCACCATCAGTTTGATTTTTATGCCTTTCAAATATTAAATGATTGGATTTCCATGCGCTTTTACAGTTGTTTTACTCAATTAAATTTAGGTAACGAAATTAACATCAACTACAAAATTAATGGTAATTTTATGTTTTTAACTATAGGTCGTAATTGTACGTGGACGTCTGAATCTGAAGTAATGCAATTTCATTATTTTAATTGCCAATTTTCCATATCGGTGTTTTGAGGGTTTTACACCCTTAAAAGCGGGCGTAAACTGAGTTTTTTTCCCTATGGCGAAAAAGTGTTACTATGGTAAAATCAAAGTACAGTCAAAATCGGTTATAACGACTTTGAAGCAAAATTCGGTCGTTATAAACGATAGTTGCACTAAGCAATTATGTTTTTAAGCAAAACTATACAAAAGGCAAAAAAGGGACTCCTACATTTTGTCATTATATCCGATATGTCGTACAAAGTGGTGTTACTATAACCAGTTTTGACTGTAAAAGCATAAACCTAAATTAAATTTTTATAGTAAACGTCAACTTGGCAACTGAATTAAGTTATGAGAAATTACAAATACACGGCTGTACAAAAAATATTGTTGGCACCACTGGCGTAAAATTTGATTTTGGCCCTAGTATATTTCCCTCGGCTACGCCTCGTGAAACATCTCTCACACATACATAATGACGAAAATCTATAATATTACGCCCTTGATACAGAAATAACTATTATACTGTATAAATGATGAATAGAAAATATAGTCATCAGGCAGTGGTGTAACTAAGAGTTTGAGGGACCTTCCCGCAAAATCCACAGTGAGGCCTCTGCCCATTTCCGTTAATGATTATTTTGATTAATCACAATTTGATTTTATAACAATATTTCATACTAAATGATGTTTCTAGGACCCTTTCTATCCTGGGACCCTCCCGCAACTCGGGCCCTTTATTTATGCCACTGAATTTAGAGTTCATTTGTGACTATTTCTAACACTTTTACAACCGACCGACTTTTAGTTGCTTAGTCGAAACATCTGTGTAACTTTACAAAGGAAAAAAAGTATTTATTTATTTTTTAAATTCTCAAATACGTAATTACAAAAACAGACATTTTTAAATTGCCTCTTTAAGCTAGTCTTGCCACCACAGTTCTTAGAAGCTGGCTTCCTTTTGTAAGCAAATAAAAGCCTTGCATTTCTAGCGTCAGACGTTGAAAAAAAGAAACTGGATTCTAGAAGTTGTGATGAAAGGCTAGCTTTATGGTACAAACTACGGAATTTGCGGGCCCGTTACTTACGCCACTGTCATCAGTCCTTTGCTTATACAATGGACCAAATCGCCAGATCCTTATAGAGATGGGGGATGACTGTAGAAGTTTTGAACGCTAATTGCTATTAAGTTGCTGATTTAACAGAATTAATATTCTCTTGTGTTTTAACTGTTCTCCTTTTGCCTGGTTTTTTCTTCATAGTATAGATCCTGTTTCTTCCAAGTCACACACCTATATTTTCATGGCATATCATATATCATCCTACATTGCAATGCCTACGAAACACCCACGTATAACTACCTCATTATAGTTGTCATTCTGTTTATAAAAATTGAGAGCATGGATGAAATTAATAGTGGAGAGAGTTATAAAACCGAACCCAAACGGTTAGGACGGCCCATTCTGAACCCAATGGTGGAACACTGAAAATGGATTTTTCAATCCCACCAAAACTTGATCGAAAGTATTATTTTCTGTTTTTCATCAACATTCATAGTGTGTAGGTATTCGGATATCGGTAAATAAACAAATTATAATTAAAATTATGTAATACCTAACAAAAACTCATTTTATAACTAAAATAATAGTATTTTTTACAACATGAGATGAAACATACGTTTTTTTCGTGAGATAGAATTTAATTCACAAGCCCCGTAGGGGCGAGTGAATTAATCTTTCGAACGAAAAAAACGGATTTCATCTCGAGTCGTAAATGCTATTTTTTCTACGACGATAATTAGTACATTTTAAAAAAATAATTCTTTTTACTAAAATGTGAACCGACCACAAAAAAACTGGTTTCACCTCATGTTGTAAATAACATCTGCTTGTAATAACACTTTTTCTCACTAGAGACGAAAATGCTATTTTCGTAACGAGTAAGTGATGACGAAATGCTTAGTTTCACATATGGGAGTAGAAAAAATAAGGTTTTATAAATACCTATATAAAATAGAGCATTATACTGATCTTCGGTAAAACCAAGCAAAACTTTTTTATGCATTTATGCCGATATTACCTATACTCCTCAATAACTGGGTTTAGTGGTTTAGCATGTTATTCGAGTCCTTCTACTATTGTATATGAAAATTTAAAAGAAATTCATACCTATAATTAACTCTACGATAATAAATGGTTATTTGTTTAATTAGGCAAAAAATTAGTAGATTTATTGCCGCTACAGGCGTATCATAGTTGAGGCGGGGCTAGGAATCCAGATTGATGTATTAGCTTCTTTCAATGATTTTTTGCCCACTTATTGAAAATTGCCATTAATTTTGTTTTTATTTTGAATTCAGTTTATTAAGATATACTGCAACACAGGTTCTTGATCGCGAGCGGTAGGGATAATTCGCGCAGATTAGGCCACACCCCTTCAATAATTTACGTTTACTACTTTGTTGGTAGAGATAAATAATAATTTAGGTATCTGCGCATTTCCACCGCTCGCCAACATAAATCTGTCTTGCAATACATTTCATTATAGGCATTTTAACAATTCTTACATTTCTACATTTTACTAATAGACCTCCTTTTTTTAGAGAATTCGTTCTGATTCGTAGATCCCGTTTCAAATCCTTTTCTATTTTAGATAAGCTCTAGTCAAAATAGTTTTGGCCTCAGAATTAAGAGGGATAATTTAGTTTCCGTTGGTTTCTGCCAACAGTAGTGTAAAGTTTACACTGTAAACTGTGAATAGGGATGTGCAAAGTATCGCATTGAGGCCCGACGCCCTAGACATTTTGATAAACTAGATTTACATATTCTCATTAATTAAAAAATAAAATAGAAACTTATTGTGATTTTCAGTTCTTTATAAATATGGATATGATGTAATGGGGAGGGGGGGCATTAGAAGTATACAAAAGCGGTTGCTTTTTTTTAGCGTCCCACTTTTTTTGATTTCTCTACATTTTTTATTGTTTTGAAAGGTGCTTGCCAGGTGCTGGCGAGTGCCAAAACGCCAATTGAAAGCGCATTCGAATAATAAGAAACAAACGATACATAGTTCAGCGTTCAGTTTTTCTTACTTTACCGACACGTGAACACCTTAATATGTGTAAATTAGGGTGTTTCTTATTTGGACTACTTGCGAATTTTTTTGAATTTTTGATAGCGGCCATTACCAACGGGGTCGAAGTTTCTTATGTAAAATACACAGGGTTTTTGGATATTACGGTATAAAATGTTTTTCTTCGATCAATTCGTGGTCTAAAAATCTGAAACTTGGTAGATAACATGTTGATGAACAAACAAACCTATAAATTGTTATATTTTACCCTAAAAGTATGTATGGGTCACTCCATTTCATCAGAAACTTTTCATTGACAAATAATACCTGAAAAGTTAGAAATACCCGAATAACACGGAATAACATTGACAAACGTCTACAGTGGTTTCCTGGGCCCAAATTAAGACAATTTCCCCTCTTACAATTTTATCAAAAAACGCATCCCTTAAAAGTTGTGGGCTCTTAAAGTTTGGGTTAAAATTTAAACAATGGCTTTATCTCCAAAAATATTGTAAATATTTTAATGATTTTTATACAGTAGGCTTATTTTATAAAAGTCATCATATGCTAGAAATTTCATGAAAATCGCACCACTAGAACTACCTCTTCAGGGGGTGGCCCTAACTTTAAACCCCTAAAATACAAGTTTTTTCTAAAAAAAATATTTTTTTTTATTTTTTTAAGTTTATTTGTCCATGAACTTGCTACCTACCAAGTTTCAGATTTTTAGACCAAAAATTTTATGAAAAACGAATTTTTATTCAGTTTCATCCAAAAACCCTATGTATTTTACATAAGAAACTTCGACCCCGTTGGTAATGGCCGCTATCAAAAAAAATTTTTTTTTAAGATATGGATAATTTTTTTTTAAATTATTTGGAGTTGATTGAAGGGGCGTAAGAATTAAAATTAAAAAATAGGACAAATAAGAAGCACCCTAGTGTAAATAAAGTTGAAAACGATTTATTTAGTGAATTTAAGTATTTAATTTAGTTATTTATTTATTTTTTGTTGTTTATTGTTAATTATTATTAAATATTTATTTAGAAAATTTATTAATATAGTATATTGAAAAACAAATATCATTAGGCACGTATGAGTCCAAAGTTAAGAAAACAAGCGCGCAGCGCGCGTTTTCTAATGGGACGAATGAAAAAAGTTATTTGTTTTATAAGGAGACAAAGTGACGTTTTGTGTGACAAGACTGTGTTTGCCTGAAGAGCGAGCGTAGTGAGCGAGTCTGGCAATACAGGCGAGTCACACAAAACTACTTTGACTCCGTATGAAACATTATATTTTTTCTGCAAACGTAAAGCGTAAAACTGAAAATTTTAATTTTTGAAAGAGCACCATCTCTTGTCAATTACTTGTAGTTCAATTGTCAAATATTTTTTTAAATTAACTTAAATTTGTAAAAAAAGCTAATTATTAAACACAACGAACTAATTATAAAGGAAAATTTAAGAAACATTAAATTTTTTACATTACAAAAGCTTAAAAAACATTTTTTACGTTAAAAAATAAAAATTATGTGCGGTTAAGATTTTACTTTTCCCTCCTAGGCAGTAGAATAGTACTTTTCTGACAATTTTTCCTGCCTCGGCGGGAAAGTTAAACTTCACCGTTACCTATTGAGTGACACAAAGGCGACTTTTTCTGACGTTTGAAGAAAAACGTGTTTTTTATACTATTTTTTCTATTTCGCTGCATTATTTTATAAAAATCGTATTAAAATTACGTCAAAATATCGGATTTTGATGCGCAAATTTATTTATGTTGGCAGTACTTATTCTGACGTTTGACCTTAGAATATAGAGAGACAGGAAGGAGTCTTGACAACCGTTGCCTATAAGAGAAAATGCGACGGAAATAACATTTTGGAAAGCATAGGATGACTCATTTATTTATTTATTCAATGCGTTTGACGTTCGTGTTTGAAAGTTAGTCTAATCTATCCAATTAAATTAATTTTATGACTGTCAAAACGAACTATTATGACGTCAAAACAGTGTTCTTATAGGCTTCCTAAAGTACCGAAATAGAAAAAATTAATTATTTGTTAAGTATTTTAAACGTCGCGTGTTGGTAAAAATACAAAAACCTAATTTTATTCAGTTATTTAGTAATTTGTCCACGAATTGTGGATGCAATCATCATAACATCCCCTACTTAAATTGAGGAGTAACTTTATTTTGCCAACAAGTAGTAAATCAACAACCTCCCCTTCTGTCCTTTTGTCGTTGTTGGCTAATAAACACCCTGACTTATAGCGTGGGTGGCCAATAATTGTGAGGCTGACTGTACCTACTTACCAATTTTAATGTATTTAATTATTAAAGAAACTCATATGCTAATCTTTCTTATTTTAAATTTCAGATTTGGGAAAGGCCCAATCCAAACAACCAAAACCAAAAAAGAAACAAGATTTGATGTCAAGAATTTTACCAATGATGATAATTCCATTTATGTTACAAACGGCTATAATTCCTATGGTATTGACGGCGCTTAAAATGGCTTTATTAAAAAGTGCATTTATAGGAAAAATAGCCATAATAATCGGACTAATAAACATGTTCCGCATTACAACAAATCCAGGTGGAGTTTATACACATAACATAAATCTACAACACGATCATCCGATGGAAAAGGAATTGGTTAAAACACATTATGGATATAACGGAGATGAAGAATATGGTGCTTACGTAAATAGAAGAAAAAGAAACGTTAGATAATAAAAATGTAAATAATTACAATTACAAGTGATTTTTTAATTTATAAGACTTTTGTACCTATTACAACTTTTTTAAGAACCCCTGTAGTACCATAGTTCATTTGTTTGTTGTAAAAATCCACTCAATTATATAGCTTTAAGTTATTTATTATTTATATATTTTTAATAAATAGTCAAAAATTAACGATTAGAATAAAACGATCTTTTATTTATTTATTTATTAAAAAATTTTCTTCTTATTGTTATTTTTGGTGATTAACGTACCATATTGGAATTACATTTTTCTGGTAAATTTTTCACATCTTTTATTTAATGTAATAAAAAAAGTGTAATATTACTTCAATAAAATTAAAAGCAAAAATAAAAATGTTATTGTCGGCAAAAGTGAAGTAATAATACAATCACAATAGCTACCTGTGTTTTGGTTACGAAGGTAAACTGAATTATGGTATTGTGAGGTGCATTAAGCGCCATCGTAAAACCCTTATTTTCAAAGCCAAACCGAAAATTTCACACGCTCTGTTTTCCAGATAAACAGTTATAAAAATTCCAATATATGCATGTAATTTTAAATTTTGATTTGCAAGTTAAATAATTTTTATAGAGCTTGACGATATAGTTTTAATGAGAAATAATAATAAAACTTCAAATTAATTTCACTAGAAGATTATTCAACAGATAATACATAAATATAAAATAACTATTACGTTCAACTACCTATGTAGGTGATACACACCAAGATTTTGATAGATAGAAAAGAGCATTTCGTTCGAGCTTCGAGGTAGGTATGCTTTGTAGCAGGCAAGATTTGCCAATTTTATTAGAATAAAAATATTCAAGCCTTCTCGATACTTTTTACTTTTTATTGATGTCCACTAGTGCTTTTCTACATCCTTATTCAAAATTTTTACCAAATGTTGCTTATTTTAGGAAATTCCGAATTTTAATGGAAGGTATGTTTATTGCTTTCACAAAAAGATTATCTCAGAGGGTGGTCAGCGCCAAATGCTACCAAATATTTGCACTCTTTTTACCGAATGTTGCGTTTTTGAGTACCATGATTAAATTAAAATCAACAAATAATTTTAATCACGAAAATCAAATAAGGATTTAGTAATTTTATTATTAATTAGCTCAAAAAAATGATTTACAGTTCAAAATTGTTGTTAAGGGATTAGTCTGGAAATTGGAAATTTCCACTTTTACCCTAAGGTCTTACCTTGGACCTCTTGAGTTGTTCATTCATAAAGAATTGAATAGAAGTAGTAAAAGTATACAGTATTGTCGGTACTTTTACTTCTTTATTTGGTTGGACACAAGTAGAAACATGTTAAAATAACGAATTTAATTGTGGTAGTAAAAATAAGAAAAGAGCATCCGGTTTAACTGAACACCTTAAAATAAGATATTTATTGTATTAGTTTTGAAGCTTTAAAAAATTTCGTTCTTTTACAAATTACCCAAAAAAGTTTAATCAATATCAAATAATTATTCTTAACAATTGTAAGAAGTACAACACGTATAACCAGTACTAAAAGCTCTTGCTACGTAATTTCTCTTGCTTTGAAGAATTGTAAACTTATCAAAATGTCAATTTTCAATGTAACATCCTCAATATTTTTAGATATTTTGATTTTAAGTACAATTGACACTACAAATGTATAGGGCAACTATTCAAAAAACCAAATAGGTCCTTGAACTAAGGAGAGATCTAGAGATCAAGTAAACAAAAACCCTCTTGGTCCATTCAGGACTATTTATCTTCTCATCAAGACTATTTTGATCTGAAGGACACGACTAGAGATCTGGTAAAAGGAGGCTTCCTTTGTTCCTCTCGAACTATTTGATTTCACTTGTTCCTTCAGGATTAAGATTACCATTATTAGAATAGACTTAAGCCACTTATTCGAGCCTATTATGATGCATTTTCATAGAAACTCATTCAGTTCATTTAGTTCTTTATCAATCCCAACTCAAAGAGGTTGAAGGTAAAGTTTGTCGTTTCTAACAGGCCGGATTCTCAGAGACTACAAATATAAGTAGGGCAACTATTAAAAAAAATAGACTTTTGAACTAAGGGGAGAACTAAAGATTAAATGGGAAAACTCACTTGTCCCTTCAAGACTATTCGATCTTTTCCTCAAAACTGTTTGATCTAAAGGAGACGACTTTTTTCTGGTGAAAAAAATCGCCCTTTGTTCCTCCCAAGCTATTTGATTTTACCATCAGAACTATTCTGATCTGAAGTAGAATACTAGAGATCTGGTAGATGAAGTCTCCACTTGTTCCTTCAGGATTAAGATTAGGATTGTTAGGGTGGACTTAAACCACTTAGTCGGGCCCATTATGATGCATCTTTATAGAAACTCCTTCAGTCCATTTAGTTCTTTATCAATTGTAATTCAAAGTTGAAGAGTGAAGGTAAAGTTTGTCGTCTCTAACACGTCGGATCCTCGGAGACTACAAATATAAATAGGGCAACTATTAAAAAAAACAAATAGGCTTTTGAGCTAAGGGGAAAGCTCTGGAGATCAAGTGGAAAAACCCATCTTGTCTATTTAGTACTATTTGATCTTTTTCTCATGGCAATTTTGATCTGAAGGAGACGACTAGAGATCTGGTGAAAAAAACACCTTTTGTTCCTCCAAAAATATTTGATTTTTCCATCAGACCTTTTTTGATCTGAAGGTGAATATTAGAGATCTGGTAGAAGAAATCTCCACTTCATGATTAGGATTAGGATTGTTAGGGTGGACTTAAACCACTTAGTCGGGCCCATTATGATGCATCTTTATAGAAACTCATTCAGTCCATTTAGTTCTTTATCTATCCTAATTCAAAGTTGAAGAGTGAAGGTAAAGTTTGTCGTCTCTAACACTGGGTCCTCGGAGACTACAAATATAAATAGGGCAACTATTAAAAAAACAAATAGGCTTTCGAGCTAAGGGGAAAACTCTGGAGATCAAGTGGAAAAACCCATCTTGTCTATTTAGGACTCTTTGATCTTTTTGTCATGGCTATTTTGATCTGAAGGAGACGACTAGAGATCTGGTGAAAAGAAAAACACTTTTTGTTCCTCCAAAAATATTTGATTTTTCCATCAGAACTTTTTTGATCTGAAGGTGAATACTAGAGATCTGGTAGAAGAAATCTCCACTTGTTCCTTCATGATTAGGATTGTTAGGGTGGACTTGAACCACTTAGTCGGGCCCAATCTTTATCAATCCTAATTCAAAGTTGAAGAGTGAAGGTAAAGTTTGTCGTCTCTAACACGTCGGATCCTCGGAGGCTACAAATATAAATAGGGCAACTATTCAAAAAAACACAAATATGCTTTTCAGCTAAAGGGAAAACTCTAGAGATCTAGTGGGAAGAGATCTAGTGGGAGATCTCTTGTCTCTTTAGGACTATTTAATCTTTTTCTTATGACGAGACGACGAGAGATCTGGTGAAAAAACCGCTCTTTATTCTTCCAAGACTGTTTGATTTTTCCCTCAGAACTATTCTGATCTAAGGGAGAATATACTAGAGATCGGATAGAAGAAGTTTTTACTTGTTCCTTCAAGATAAGGATTAGAATTGTTAGAGTAGACTTAAGCCACTTTAATCGGGTCAATTATGATGCATCCTTATAGTAACTCCTTCCATCCATTCAGTTCTTTATCAATCCCAATCTTTTGATGCACTCAAAGAGGTTGAAGGTAAAGTTTGTCATCCCTAACAAACCGGGTTTTCAGATTTGCGTTAACGCAGAACAGTTGTTTCATTGTTTCATCCGCTTCGTGCAGTTAACCCATATATGTTTATGTGGGCTAATAATGTAACTTTCCAGTAAAATATCGAAACTGTTGATCTAAGGAGTTAAAATGACCTCATTTGCTCCATGATCCTTTCCTCAGCAGAATTTTAAATAATATTTAAATATTTTGTTTAAATATTTTTTCCGCGTAGGAATCGGGACAGTATTACAAGCTAGGGTCGTAGCCAGACTAGGTTATCAAGGCTAGTTTGTATAAATCTGTTGACTACTGTAAATTCTTCTGAGCATGGAAGTTTTTTTTGTCTAAAGTTTTCAAAAATTTGGCTTTCTCAAAAAGTCAAAAATCAATGTTTTTTTCTTCAGCACCAATAAAACTTATCGTTTTATTATTGTTGGGAGATCCTTAGCAAAAGCCCTGGCTAGAACAGGCTTCAAACTTTCCAGAGCAGAGGTTTAACTTGCCCTGACGTACACCCGGCTATGGCCCTGTTACAAGCTATTAAAAGGAACTCCACTGATGCTCTATTTTGGCCTACAAGACCTCTTTGTGGAACACTCGATGACATTGGTAGTCCTAGTTTTTGATGGTGCTAGGTTCACCAGCGGATTTCTGGGCTCACTCTGGAGCAGGTGCGGTATTACAATAATTCATTGAAAATTCTGACACTTTTCTGTGTAGACTGTAGAGATATCGAATGACATCCATACTAATGTACTGACAATGGTGATTACCAATTACTTTGAATTTTTGGATAATTTATTTAGGGACACCCTGTATTTTGAAATCTTATTTTAAGCTTTAAAACGTACGAAAAAATTTTATAATACGCGTGTTATACATAATATCATCCAGATATGCCTAAGAAAAACTGGAAAAACTTAAAATGTGCTGTTTTGGTAATACATTTTGTTATAATTTTCTTCTATTGTTAATAACAATTCATGTCTTTTTATGATGACTTCTATATTTTAATTAAAAAAAAATTAAAGGCAACAAAATAAATTAAACAATTATATAAACAAATTAAAAAAGGATAAAAGGTATCGAGTACTTCCTGTAATGTCCCTTATTGGCAATGCAAATTTTTTGTTACCACCCTCTTACCTATTGCACTTTAGGGTTGCCAATAAATAGAAGCGCCAAGTACCTGAAATTACTAGTCGATTCTTAAAATTTTCCGAGCGTTAACTCGAAATTTATTTTCATCTTCAAAATGAAATCCAAAATTTTATTTTTTATGTGTTTAATGACAGTGTCTTGTCTTTCATCGAGCATTAATAGCATGTTTTCATCAAAAAGCATCATGTCTTTAACTGTAAGTAAAACTGATAATTATTTTGATTAAAAATTGAACCTATTTTGTTTCCTCAAGATTGGAACAAGCAACCAATTAATTGAAACAATTGGAAACGGCTTACAAACGGCTATAAATTCTTGTGGAGAAGCATTCAAATGGAACAGATGGAATTGCCCGGAATTTGAATTTTCTCGGTGTGTATTTTTAATTTAATTTTTGTTTCTTTTTATAACAATTTTTTAATAGTCGTCGCAGACAAGATTCAACAAAGGAACAAGCAGTAATACATGCATTTATGTCAGCTGCTTTGGTTCATACAATAACAAAAAATTGTTCAAAAGGGCACATACAAGGATGCGGTTGTAATAATGAATTTAAACAAGGCCTACGAAGCGAAAGATCATTTTTACGTCAAAGTTTAATGAACCATCAACCTGCTTCAATTAATAAAAATTATGAAAAAGACTGGAGATGGGGTGGGTGTTCGGATAATGTCAATTATGGTGAAATGGTCGCTAAGAAACTTTTAGACGAACTCGAATCTGGAAGCGACACTCAAACAGAGATAAATTTACACAACAACAAAGTTGGTCGACTGGTAAGCTAATTTTAACTTTATAAAAATTTAGTTCTAAATTTTGAGTTATAGATAGTGCGTGAGAGTATGGTCAGGAGATGTAGATGTCATGGTGTATCAGGAAGTTGTTCCTTGCAAACGTGTTGGATGGAACTTTCCCCATTTGGAACTACAGCTAACATAATTCGCCAAAAGTATCAACAAGCACTCAAAATTCGATTGGAAAATAAAAGCAGTAGATCAACTTCAAGTGCAATTGGTGCACTCTCCAAAACTCAAGAAGACAAATTAATTTTCATTGATGAGTCTCCTGATTTTTGTCGTCCCAACAACCACACTGGTAAATATTCGATTCAAAAATATCCAATAGAGAAGTAAAAATTTTTAAATAAAACTAATAATTTTTGTTTTTTTAAAGGCTGGCCAGGAACAAAGGGAAGATCGTGTTCGCGTTCTCGTGAAGACACCACAACATTCATAGAGAGGAGGAGTTGCAGAAATTTATGTCGTCATTGCGGATACAATGTTCGGAAAGTGAAGAGACAAGTGGAATGGAATTGCAATTGTAGATTTAAATGGTGTTGTGAGGTTCAATGTGAAACTTGTACTAAAACTGTCGAAGAATTTTTTTGCCAATAATTATGTGATAAAATTATTAAACTGTGTTGTGGTTATATTAATATTTGTTAATAAATTATAAAAATTTAACTCTACCTATGTGTGTTTGGTTTTGGTTATCGCTCCGCATTTTTCAGGATTTCAACTTATGTATAAATTCGAAACAAACGAAAGAGCTATCAGTTTTTCTAATTCACAATGAAGAACTTATCATTTAAAAAAATTATAGGGACACCCTGTATATTTTTTAACAGTAAACCAGCAAACACTTGACTGCAGATATCCGGAAACAACAGAAACTTTCTTAATTTAAATTGAACATCCTTTCAATTTCAACAAAAACTTTATTTGAAATCTGTTTTTCTCATATTTTTAATTTAAATTCCAAATATGAGATACTTCAACTTCTACGATTTTCAAATGGAACAACGATTACAAATCATGCTCAGCTTGTTTGATGCTCCTGCCTCTTTAACTGAACAAATTTTTTTATGCTTATCATAATAATGGTTTATTTACATCATATTTTATTTTTAGTAGTTTACTTTTAAATAATAATTATGTTATAAAACTCGAAATTATATTTAAAAAGTTTCAACAAAGATAGATTAGATAGATGTGATGCCAGCGCCATCCAGTATTTTACCGTAGAACTTGTCAACGTTGTCAACTGTCAACAACTAAACAACATAACCTATTTATTTTGTGATTTATTTATTTTATTTTACTATATTTGAAGTATAATTTAAAAAGACAACATTATTTCAACGTGTTTTCCTACGGTAATGTGGTAATCAAGTTTGTGGCTTGTAGTAGTAAATAATTTTGTTGAAATTTCAGGTCAACTTTTTGAAGTTGATAATTCGAACAATCTACCATTATTTAAAACCTGTACACTTAGTTTGTTTTTTCAGTATTGTAATAACATTGTCACAAGGTAGAGGAATGAGAATAATGCTATTGTGTACCAGTAAATAAAACAACTTTTTCTTGGATTGGAAAAAGTTAAAAGGGGAGCATTAAAGCATACAGTCCTTTATAAAAGGATACACGGTATACATTTTCCACTATTATTCTAGAGACCATAATAAAGAACTAAGATAAAGTACTGTGTAATGGCGGTATCGTGTTTGTGCTGCAGCCGACGACTACATAAGAACGGCAAAGAGCCATTAGTTGGAGATGTAAGTTACTGGCAAAAATCTGATCCACCAGAAGTAAAAACGAGACACTTTCTGTAAAATAATAATATATATTTTCCACCATCAAATTTTATATGGTTGGTCAGTAAAATAAAGAACTAAAAGATAGAGTACTGCGTAATAGCGCTATTGTGATTGTGTTGCAGCTGAGGAACGGTGCAAACATGAATTTAAAACAAAGGCGAGATATGGATCGATAACTGAACTTCCTGAGATCCGTAAAAAACTTGTACTGGATAATGAAATTTTTATCAGACAGAAAATAACGAGATGAATAGATGACTGAACTTCTTGAGATTCTTTCAAGTTTAGACACTTGTCTTAAACTGCTTCAGATAGAGGTAAATTTGTAATATTTAAATTTTTATTGAAATATTGGATAAATATTTTTAGATCACCTGGGATAGATATGGCACAAGACACAGCACACAAATTATTCTGTAAATTCCAATAAGTTATAAAACTCTGGAAAATACAAATGAAGAATGTCGGAAGAACAAGAAGATAAAAATTGAATTTTTTCTTCAAATAGATTTTATTATATTCACATAATATTACATTGATAAGATTTACCATCCATGTTTTATCTTGTGTTTCTTTAAGGTAGTAATAATAAAGTTTTTGGTTCGTAGTAAATAATTTTGTTAAATTGTCAGGACTTAAAGCTAATTCGAACAACCTACCAGTTGTGAATTATGAAATGATAATTGATTATATTAATGAAAGCTCTGAACGCGTTAGGGCGAAGAGCAGAAGACAAGAAAACTTTTAAATTGAAAAAATTGGATTTTTTTAAATAGATTTTAATATTCTTGCTACAAAGTTATCAGTTTTTACCAAATAATTATTCAATGTATACCCATTAATTTTTTCATACTTAAAAGCAAAATCTCTTGCAAATTTGTCTGTCATTGCTGAAATGTAATACACACATGTTATAAATAAAAATAAATGTACAGTTGTATTTATTGTAAAACTTTAATTATAATAAAATCTTTTAAAGTTTCTCATGTTGTTAGGCTTCTTAGAGGGGCTACAGGCTTGAATATAGTAAATATTCACCTGGATACAAGGACCGTCACATCAATTAAAATAGTTTTTCCTGGCACTCCAAGTGGTCGCTTGTACTTTCTGCTGGCTCTTGATTTCTCATCTGTCTATCCTCACAGATGCTACTTTAAATGTTATTTTTCTTTGGTTCTGTTTTCACATTATTGATAAAGTGATAGGGCATCTGTACCTTATCATGTGTTTCTTTAAATCTTGCTTGTATATGGTGTCATATTCAGTCTCGGTTCGACGACCTAGTGCTTGGATGGGTAACCATCTAAAGATTACCATCATGCCGCAATTCAGAGGGCATGTTAAGCTGTCAGTCCAGGTTGACATGTAATTGTTTGCAGTGCCGTATTTCCCTATACGCAAAGTACGCAGCTGCGTATAGTGGCAGATTTTTAGAAGCGGCAAATTTCATTTCATTTAAAGTACGGGAATAAAAAATTTGCCATGCTGCCATACCACTCGGGCGGGGATTTGGCATTCGTACAACGAATAACGATAAAAAAACCTTGCAACGCCTGATAACGATAAAGAAAACGGCTTGGCGGCTGCTTAAATATGTTAATTGGCTTGCGCAGAGGCGGCTTACTTTTGGTTTGCGTAAGGCGGCAAATGGGTAAATCCGGCACTGATTGTTTGGTAATCTATATCCTTAAATAAATAAATATTCACAATTCACATTAATAAGATTTAACATCCATGTTTTATCTTGGTATGTTTTGTTAACTGTTGCTTGTATATAGTTCCGTATTCACATTTATTACATCGATACGGTCTCTCACCAGTGTGTATCATCATGTGGCTCTTAAAATTTCTCAGGTATATGGTTTTGTATTCACATATATTACATTGATACGGTTTCTCATCTGCGTGTATCTTCATGTGTTTATGTAAATACACCATCCCTTTGCTTTTGTAGTCACATACGTTACATTGATAAGGTTTTTCATCTTTGTGTTTCATCATGTGCCTCTTTAAATATTCCTTCCCTTTGCATCTAAATTCACATACGCTACATTGAAAAGGTTTCTCATCTGTGTGTACCATCATGTGTTGCTTTAAGTGTTCCTTCTGTTTGCTTCTGTATTTACATATTTTACATCGATAAGGTTTGTCACTCGATTTGCTTTTATTTAAATTATTTGTATTGTGATGACTTTGTATATGACTTATTAAATTCCATTTTTGACAGGTCTTAAAATCACAATTATAACATAAGTACTCTGGACCTGTTTCCACATCGTTTACTTCAGCAAAGTTTTCCCACTCTTGTTTTATATATACCTCTTCTAGTTTTATACATCTTTCTTGTTTTATATGTAGGTCTTCTTGTTCTTCTTTAATTAGTTGTGTCAAATCACATTCTTCTATTTTAATTGAACCTTAAAAATTATAGAATTGTACTAGAATATATAAACAGTAAACATATTCTTACCGAGATCATGCGGATCGTTCTTAGAAGACTCTTTATCATTTATATCTGTAATTCGTTTATTATAATTGCCACATCTGCTATATTAATATCACTGTTACTTACTACCATCATGGAAAGTATTTTCAAGTTCAAGCGGATCCTCTACGATTTCTTCTTTGATTTTTGTTTCCATTACCGATCTTTTCATTTTCTAACAATATTAATGTTAAAGCGTGTTAATGTGCAATTTTATTGCATTTGAATTTTTATACCCTTTTAAATAAACCATTTGTCTTGAAATAAGTAACTATTTTATTTTTAAACTTCAGTTTCATCTTTTGAGGTTATGTGGAATACACAAAAATAAAAATACCAAAACCGCAGCCAGCGCCCTCAGTTATTTAATATTTTTCGTAATATTTTCTATGAAAATCCAGAAGCGTTTTGATTTGACAATTCAGCCACCAATTCAGCCTGTTTTTTGAGATTCAGGTTAGTTATTTTAACTTAATTAAATCTTAATTAATTAATTTAATTCAATTATTGCGATTTTCTTCATCTTAAAATAAACGTTTTAATCAATAATTTTAAAAATAAATTAAACCAAGATGAAAATGCAAAACATATTTATCCAACTTCAAGTATGTTTTGTGTATTGAGAAGAAATATTTTAGGTTGGTACGAGTATAGTTTTACCGCACATTATTTCAATTTTAAAATGATCTATTATTTTTGTTTTAGGACAAGTTAGAAGATACTCATCGTGCACTTTTAGAAATCAAACTAATACATTTTTAAGGCCAGTTGCAATAAGTAAGGAAAGTTATCGTTCACAACGTAAGTTATATGCAATTTAACTTATTATTCAAGAAATCGACGCTTCCAAGCGTAGTTTTCGTTTTAAAATCGCATAAGCGGCAACGTGAGACTGAGAAAATGACTTAATTTTTTTTATTAACTGCAAATTACTCAAGTGCGCTTGTGTCGTTTTGTCCTGAAAGCGTTGAAATATTAAAATTACATGAAACAGTGTTTTTTGGTAGCGTTTATTTCATCATTACATAAATGTCGAGGTTAATTAGTACACATATTACCTTACATAACTTGTGTGTTGAATAAGTATATAGGGTGTCCTGTGTCCAAAAATGTTAAGCAAACTTCAACATCTCTTAAAAACATCCAAAAATATAGAAACAGCACATCGAATTTAAAGAAATATCGATTTTAAAACTTTGGCAATTTTCAAAATACATACATATTTCAAATGTCGATTATATGTGCTAGTATCCGGGGAGTACACCCTTATATTTTGTCTCTGTCAGGTTGTTCTTAGATTTTCAAAATAAAATTACCAGGGAAGATGTGATGAAAAACCAAGAAATGGGGCAATCCTTATACCATTTTGATTTTAAAAATTTGATAAATATCCATTTAATGAGATTAATTTACTTTTAGATAGTCTTAAGAAATAATTTTTGCAAAGTTTTAATCAAGAAGCTATTGAAGACTACGCGTTTACCTAATATGGACTATGGACGCCCTGTATATTATTAAATATTTGAATTTCCTAGTAATAAAATTTTAATGTGTCACAGTTTGAATTCATTAAATTTTTAAGTTAATTGTGCCAAAGTTGTTTATTTAGGCGTTTGTTTTGCTCCAGTTTTTAGAACTTGAATTTGTAATGTACGTTCATCAGTTTCAGAAGATTGTCTTAGCTGGTAAAGATTGAATCTATACATATAATTTTTAAAAATTTTGTTATCTATGGTTACACTTTTCCATGACTTTTTTTTATTAAGGCTTAAATTCAAGCGTGCATAGGGTGTGTTTAGTGTATAGTGACATCCGCGAGATGTCGAAACTATCACATGATCGACGGTAGTAGATTTACAGAAACCTATGAACGTACTTGACAGAAAAATATATTTAATCTAAAATGATAGTGGAATAGAGATATGGGACGGTCATAGAGGGTTACGGATGTTCTATACTATATAGAATGCGTTTTTGACACTTACCGGAACAAACCTAAAGTTAGTTAGAAATGTGAAAAGACAATGCAGTTAGGGACTATTTTAATTTGGCATCCCTGTATAGAGTTGTCACATTACAATTTAATTTGCTTGAAATTCAATGTTTTTTAGGTTGATTTGTTGGTATGTGGCAACCCTGCGCTGGTCATTATGAAACTTCAAAAACGCATTTTAAAAAAAATAATCCTATATACAGAATTACAAAAGTTTTAAATGACATTGAATTATTTAAAATTAGTCGTAGTTTTTTCAATTAGAGCTCCACCTCGCCCAAAATAGAAAAAGACTTCTCATTCTGCTTCTTAGCGTTATTCGTGCAAAGCGCATCATATGGCTTTAAATAGAGTATTTCATTGGAGGTTGGCTAATAAGAGGTGGGAGGCTCCACTTCAAGGGTCTTTATATTTTACACGAACTCTAATTTTATCGAATTCTTATCACATTAATCTAATCAAATTAATGAATGATTTGGTGAAATACAATGCAATTTAAAAATAACAAAGGAGTTATTGTATGCATTCAGGGTAGGTACGTACAGTCAGCCTCACAATTATTGGCCAACAACGACAACAGGACAGAAAGGGAAGTTGTTGTTTTACTACTTGTTGGCATAATAAAATTACCCCTCAATTTAAATATGGGGTGTAATGATGGTTATATCCACAATTCGTGCTAAATGTATAGCCAGGGTGGCCAATAATTGTGAGGCTACCTGTACTTAAAACTTCTTTTTACGTTTCAACTGTTTCGTTTTTCTTAAGTAACAGTTTTTTTAGTCAAAGCTTGTTTAATTCTCAAAAGAAGTCGCCGTTATTGGCCGTTATGGCCACATTAGAGTTTTGTCAGTAGTTCAATTACTTGTCTCTTTGAGGAAAATCGTTCATTTGGAGTAACGAAAAATGAAGTACATAATGTTCCAATAAAATCAACCAGTCTGTTCAACTTAATAAAAATATTTGTTGAATTAATTAATTTAGGCGTGAAAATTTTCTCTATCTAAAAACCAATTTATTTAAATATCCAATCAACCCATAGCGCTTTTTATAGATTATCTAATTAATTTATATGCTTCTATTTACGCAATGATAAAAACTCTTAATAGTTCATAAATGCGTAAATATTGTCTTAAGTATTTTGAAGGAATTTGATTACTACTACTCATGACGAAATTAACCACTTCAAAATTCCATTTTTAATATAAATTTTGAGTATTTTTTCATGATTATTTCAAACTTTATTTTTTATTATTATCTTATCATAAAATTTTGTTGAGTACCTAGTACCTGCTGTTTAGTCTTTGTATAAGTAAAACCATCGAGCTCATAGCTTCAATAATTTGACTTTTATTTGTTAGTGATTTATTCAAAAATGACGTTTGTTAGTTTTATCCTGACCCATAAAATATTATTAATAATGATTGCAGCTTGTACAGCATTTGGAATATCGACAATCGTTTTAGCTGTTGAAAATACAGCCCTTCAGGACGAACTAAATGAGTATAAGAAAGTAGTGGAACCAACAACACCAACAAACGTACCATCAATACCAACAGTCGAACCATCAATACCAACAAGCACACCATCAATACCAACAGACTTATCGTCAACACCAGAAGAGATAATATCATCTACAACCTTAACAACAACAACAACAAAAGCACCACCAATGGACGATTATAGGCTTCCTGAATTTATCATCCCTGAATCGTACGATCTTACTCTGAGTCCAGATTTGAAGACTGGACTCTTTAAAGGAAAGACAATCATTAAGGTGAAGGTGTTGCAAGATACTGATGTAATAAAAATACATAGTAATGGACTTATGATTGAAAAGGTCCTTGTAAACGATGAAGAGGCTAAATTTGAATTGGTGAAAAAATTCGAATTGTTGGTTATTAGTAAAAAGAATGGAGGTCGTATTACAAAGGGCACAGTGGATGTTAATATCGTATATTCTGGTAATATGACAGAGGGAATTGTTGGATTGTACAGGAGCGAATATGTAAATGAGCAGGGAAAAAAGAGGTAAGTTGTGAACCATATTTTTTATTTTTATATTTATTTATTATCTAACGTACGAAAATATAGCAAATTACTCAATTACTGCCATTGATCATTAATCTCGGAATGTACAATGTACTTCAGTTTAGAAGAGGGTAATTAAATCAAATTTGATTAACCTTGAAAATTAAACATCAAAGTTAAAATAAAAATGAGTAAAATTTGAAAGTGAAATTAGCAGGGTTGTCGACGTTTGTCTATAATTTAGTGAAAGCATTGATTTGATTTGATTTTTAATGTATTTAAATACTACATGATATACTTTCTACTTAATTAGTAGCAGACTATTTACAAATTTCTTGGACAAAAAATTTTACTTATCAGAAACAATCAAACTAAATCATTATTTATTTAAAAAAAACTTAAAACTATCATAATAACAATGGAAACAATAGATACTTTATTAAATTTAACTATTAATTGAACATCTATTGATTGATAATTTAGAGATTTAGACGATCACCTTGGTAAAGAATTATTTTTATTTATAGTGTAAAAAGCATTTATTTCTATTAAGTTAATGCTATTTATTGATCCTTATTTTTATTGTATTTTTTTTTAATTTTCAGGTACTAGGATCGGTTATTTTTTTTTATATTATAATAATTTTAGGATTTTAATGTGTAATTTTTAATATGTAAACTATCTGATTTTAATGTGAAAAATTTTTAATATGTAAATTGTTTAAATCCAGAGAAAAAAAGGAAAATATAAAAAAAAATGTATTTAGATCACATTAATTCTGATGATGATATGGACACGGGATCGAAACGTAAATTTAAAAAAATATGACAACCACATAAAAAGTTTTTTATTATAATATTAAAAAAAAATAACCGATCCTAGTACCTGAAAATTAAAAAAAAAATTTATTTCTATTGATAATTTTTTTTTCATATACAAAACCAATCATATATTTCAATTTTCAGTCACATGTTCATTTTTACCCAATCACATAAAACTTCAACTGACAATCACCCTATAATCCAGTCAAACTAATCACAATTACAGCGAAACCTCGGAAAAATTCCCAGAAGGCTGAATTTTTGTATGGGCCTTGATATTGTCCTTTTAAACAATGTTTCAAAAGTCCCCATCGATCCGAGTGCAGCTAAAAATTTTATAGGGGGGTGAAGGTAAGAAAATACAGTTTTTGCCAATTAACTCGTAAACTATCAATTTTTCGATATAAATAGCGATTACCAAAATTGTAGATCATAAAGTTTGCTATAGGAAATGTTCATTACTATTACTCAGTGCCCTAAGTTTGTTGCACATTTTATTACTTAAAAAGATCTTCCAAGGTATCCAGTTTAGGGATAGTAAACTCCAACACAATTTGAAACATTATTAAATTCTTTATTACTCTACGCAAAAATATACAGAGTGTTCCATTTAAGAAATCAAGTTTTCGTCACTTGAAAATGACCAAGTTTCTCCCTCTAAAAAAACGCCCTGTAAAATAAAATCAATTTCAGCCTTCTGGGAATTTTTCCGAGGTCAAATCGTAGTTTGATTAGACTGCTAGGGTAATTTTCAATTGTTCTGCCGACGCGATATCGTATAAAATTCAACGAATTGTCACTTTTGACGTTAAATTTAAATTTAAAAAAAATTATTTCGTTGAATAGCCATCGGGCATTGATAAATCCTCATAATTTTGTCCATCTTTCAAGTACATTTTTTTGGAAAAATGTACTTTCAAGATATGAAAAAATTATTTCGGTTGTTATCAATGTCCTAGGGTTATTAGGTTATTACAGTTGATAACAATAATTTGACCATGTTAGTAAAAACACTCGATTAGTTGATTTTCAAAAAATCATAACTCCGGTTCTGGAGAACTTTAGCAAATTAAACAAGTCTCGCTTAATTAAGAAAGACAATATCTATAACATATCCAAAAATTAAAGAAACGGCTAAAGCCTTAAAACATAAAACATCCGGAAGGAGGGTTAGCAACCCTTTTCTATATGAGAAAATGCGACTGAAATTACATTTTAGAAATCCATGAATGAATCATTCATTCCATCGAATTTACATTATCATTGGCTGTTCCTGATCTTTCCATACAAGTGCGAGTATAAGCAAAGCAATATTGGAGAAATTGAACCGAAATTGCTTTATTTACTCGTCCATTGCGATCCATATTAATAGCTATATAGCTCTTACCTGGTAGAGTATGGGGTATTTCTTTATTCAATGGTCAAGGCCGATTTTGAGAAAATCTATTTTAAAATTTAAAAAATACGAAATACAAAACCTAACATTTTTTTGTCATATTTTTTGTTAGCAAATTGACCACTTGGCCTATTAAAATACCGCAAATAACGTTATATTATTTCAAAACTGTTGTTATGCAAAGTATCAAAATTTGAATTTTTTTGCTAATACTTAAATCATTTAATTATATCGTATTAATCATTATTAATTACTAAGATAAAACAATCGAACAAAAATTCCTAAAATAAGTACATACTTACTTAATTTAATAAGTAATTTGACAGGAAAAGGTTTGATTTTTGAACCTGCACAAGTGCATATCGTGTCATTATTACATGGGACCATTAAACCGTACGATGGTTGACAATTAGATTTTGTAATAATTTTTCAAGCGTTTCAAAGGAAGTAATACAAGGAAAACTATTAATAACAATTACTGTAGTTCTTGTAAATTTTAATTTTATGGATTATTATAGCTTAATGGTGAGATTACGTATGATATTAAGTAATAATTATTATCCCTTCGAGTTCCGATAATTATAATTGGTGCTTTTGGTATTACATATGACATATGACTGTTAAAAACTTTAATAATAAAAATATTATAATTCTAGACATTTTTTGTATAAGAATTCTTTTATTACTGTAGGAAACCGTTATTGATGTCCGTGCCCCCAGTCCCATTAATACGTAATTTGTTTTTGTTCCCACCGCACTCTTCAATTTTTTAACTTTTTCGGCAAGGAAAAGTTGTTATAATCGAGAAAAATAAAAAATAAATTTTTTATGTCATTTCTCGAAATTTTGAGTTCCTCTGATTTCAAAAATGCAAAAAGAGATTTTGGTTCTTTGGCCGTTTTATTTAAAAAATCATTAAAAATTATATTGGAACACCCTGTATATTTATGCAAATTTATTATCTACATTTTAGTAGGAATCCAAATCTGTAAAAATATATAGGGTGTTCCATTACAAAAAGTCGAGAAAAATTACATTTCGCGTAAAGTGATCACCCTGTATAGCTTTACACTTCTTGGAACAGTTTATTCCGTCTTATATTATCAAAAGTTTGTGGCACAAACAGATTTAAAAAATCCTGATTACAGCCTTGGAATCATGGCTCTGTGTTGGCTCTGTTTCAGCATTAAAGTGGCAGTATCTCCAGAACAAGTTATAATAAGTACATAAAAGTTTAAAACTTTTTGATTATAATGTTACGGGGAATCCAAATATGTAAAAATGTACAGGGTGAGCCGTTAAAAAACTAAAGTTTGTGTTAGCATTCTTTTGTGAATCACTCTGTAAGCACCTAAATATTTTTTTGTACTTACTGCTTCGAAAGTGACGTTTGACGCACTCTGTGGTCGACTGGGAAACAGTGTTTCCCGGTCTACTACACCGGGAAGTAAACTGTCAAAACAACACTAATAAATGGTAATAAAATAAAGTAATGTGTATTTATTAATGTAAGGAAACATATTTTAGAACATTTAAATTCGCAAACTAAACTATTACGTTACATCTAATAACAATTTTTAGCAACTTTTAGAACAATTAACTGTCAAAGTAAGAATTTGTTTGACGTAAGAATGAAGTTTGACTATGAAGTCATAGGTTGCTTTGTATACCTAAATTGTCAAAACTAATCAAATAAAACTTTTATTTAAGAATTATGATAACGGTTTTGTTCGTTACAAAAAATATTGTACGATCCTCATGCGTGAACAATTTTCCCGCGTTCACGCAATGAAAAAAGCACTCGCTCCTACGTCGCTCGTGTTTTCAAACAGCGTTCACGCGGGAAAATCGTGTTCCCACACATGGTTCGTAAATAACTATTTAAACGTAGGTCCAATAATCATGCATTACCATGCCAAAATTAATTTTGATATCTTGAATGATTAAGTAGCAATCCTCCGTCCACACAGTAAACATCCACAGGGCCGTGCCTAGCCAATTTTGCGCTCGGGGCAGATAATTCGTGTAGCGCCCTTAGCGTATTAAAATGATAATTAATTAATTAAATTATTTATATTATTAATTTATTAAATTCTTAAATAATTATTCACTTTTTAAAACTTTTAAAATTTCATTTGGTATATTTTGTTTAATTAAAAAACTTAAAAATTAATGAAAATAAAGTGAATAAGAAACTTAAAAAATATAAAAAAAAAATTAAAAAACAAAAAAAAATTTTAAAAAAAATCATGAGATAACATTTTTCTTTGTCCAAAATGACAATGTTCCCAACACTTTTCGGAAATTATATCGCTATATTCGTTCTCAGCGACTAGAGATATATTAAAAAAGTATGTTTTTCCCTGGGCCAAAAACGGCATTTTTTAACATTGTTCTTTGTTATGAGTTTTTGTAATTAGTCTATGACCTCTCATTGAAAACTTTTTTGCTTATTGACTAAAATAACACTAAAATAACACTAAAATAGAATATTTTGTTATTTAGGTTCAAATAAATTTTAAAAATCAAGTTTGCTATGAAACAATTTCATAAAAAATAAACAACTGAATTAAATAAATAAATATCAAAAAACCATCAAAATAATTCGAAAAAAAGTACTTACCTTCTAAAAAAATTTTAAAAATAAACCTATCAACCCTTATATTTTTGAAAAGAAAGAAAAATTAACTTTTTAAAAACATAAAATTGAGGTTAGGTTTGTATTTAAAAAAACATAAATTTGCATCATATCTCCAAAACGGCGCACTAAAAAAAATATTTTATGAATTAATTATTTGCATTTTAGTAGTGCCTATTATTTCTTTTATGAAAATTTAAATTATCTCCATTAATAAAAAAGTTATAAGCATTCAAAGAAAATGCAATTTTTCAGTTTTTTCTCAATATCTAGAGCAGCGTTTCTCAACCTGGGGGTCGCGACCCCCGAAGGGGTCGCGTAATGTTTTTTGGGGGTCGCGACTACTATACAAATCTACAGTAAAATTTGTATTTTAATTTGAACATTTGAACATGGTTCGACGCTTCATAGGGAGTAAGTGGAGGTTTTTTGTTGGTGATTGGTTAAATCGGCAAGCTTAGCTGAGCAAATTTTCCTAAATGGCCGGACTAGATTAGAATTTATTATTCTATGTAGTGATTTGCATTAATCAAGTTTTTGAATTGAGATGTTGTTCCTGTTCGCATAATTTTTTGTATAACTTAGATTTTGTAGATCTGTGATACAGCACAGGTAGTATTTTATGGTGCAACACTGCAACACAGATCCCTAATGACGTATTTAGTGATCTACGTATTCCCACCGCTCGCCAACATAAATCTGTCTTGCAGTATGTTTCTTAGGACCATTTTACATGGACTAAACGTCGTACTAACTTTTCAGTACTGAATAAACTCAAAGAGCAGAAGCACGGGAATCTAAGCCTTAGCGTCGTGTGTAGAAATTTTAATGTACGACCGCACACGATGTTAAAGTTTAGATTTCCGTGGTTTTGCTTCTTGAGTCAGAACTTAGAAGTTAGTACGAAATTTATCCCATGTAAAACGACCCTTACTTTAGAATCAATATATTTTGTAAACAATTTAATTGTTTTGAAAAAAAAAAACGACACAGAGGGGGTCGCCAAAAATAATTACTGGAATTTGGGGGTCGCAAATCTAAAAGGTTGAGAAACGCTGATCTAGAGTGCTAATAAATTTTTTTAATAAACAAAAGCAGCATCGAAGTGGCCATAAAATCGTGCACAATTTTCTCCATTTAACCGACTTCGTATCTCTTACGGTGTCCGAGATCCCCATGCTGTACATGTTATACTGGACACACTGCATCTCGGTGAGTTCAGCGAGGTAGCCCAACCAATGACAATATTTGTCCTAATTGTTCATAATTATTTTACCAAAAATAACAAAGCAGACATCTTGGGCGTCATCTTGAATATCACGCTTCCGGTTAAGATTTCGCTTTGGTAACCGCAGTTTTCGTATTCCGCAGGGTGGAAACATTAGGAAAACATCGGTTACCAAAATGTTATATGAAATGCCGCTTGCATAAAATAATTTAACTTTTGCGCCTTGATGACTAATTAAAATAGTCAAAAGTTGCAAAAGCTTATAAGAAACAGCTTTTTTTTCTTTGTCGTCACATGACGACGCTGGGCGTTAATGGGTTAAGATAGTTTTCCAATTTTGGGATTTTAGAGACCCCCTGAGATTTTCGATTGTCGTTGAGTGTTCTCGAATCAAAGTTTTTAAAGGACAAAGTTTAATTTATACCTCCACTCCTCTTGTTAGTAAGATGGAACTAATTATGATGAGTTTATTAATTATTTTAATGACGTTAAAAGCCGGAAACAATAATCTAAAAATATAATTAGCTAATTTTATTTTCCGACTAAAGTTAAACGGTAGAAAAAAGTAAAACTTAAAATTTTTCTTTTCAACTCTCCATTGTAGTAGGTACTTTGGTTTTGCAATTTAAATATTTACGACTTGCAAATTAAATAATAAGTTGTAAATTACCCATTGTATGTTCTATATGCACGTTTTGAATTGTACACAAACCAAGTCTTGAAGGTTACATAGGGGATCGCGTCATTAGTCATTCACAACAAAAATTTAAAAACTTCTCGAGCGTAAATGTTGCCAAAGAATGTCTTTCCTCTAGTACACAATGTCTTTGACTTGATAAAATAATCCCTCCTACCTACCTTTCGACCAAAGTGTCTAATAGAGAAATGTGTGTTGTAATAAAACGTGAACAAATTAATAAAATTTAAACTTTTAACCATTACAGTTATGACCGTGTCGGAGAGCGCGCGGTTTCATAGGCGAAATGTCGCGCCTCCAGAAAAAAAGACGAAGAGTAACAATCATTTGTATCCTGTGATTTTAAGTTGTTGTTTATTTTTGACTATTGTGTGTATTTGTTTACTTGCCGCGCTTGTGCTTATAGGAAAACATTTGTATCAAAATAATAGTGCCATAAGTGAAAAAAAATATGAAGAAATTAAAATTAAAACAAACGAAAATCAAAAGATGGTTTTGGCGCGTCTGCCAAACGACACAAGACCGTTACACTATAATTTAACTTTAAATCCAAATATTAAAACTGGAGAATTTCATGGAGATGTAAATATTACCATCGTATTAAGTAGAACAAAAAGGAATGTGATTGTTCACGGTAAAAAATTGAATATTGAAGAAGTTAGTTTATTGAGAGCTCACGATTTTGAAGAAATCGAGGTTGAGCACGTCGAAGAAAATTTAGTCGACGAAACGATTATAATTTTTTCTCAAGATGATCTTTCACCCGGCACTTATTATTTAAATCTCAAATTTACCGGCACTATGTTGAATAAAACTGTTGGATTGTATAGGAGTCATTACAAAAATGAAAATAATACTCAAAGGTAATTGGGACAAAAATGGCTCTTCAATTTATACAATATACAGCAATATACCGTAAAGAAAGTTATAAAAATTTCATTTGTTGCAAAGATTTTTAATCTGTTGCGAGTCTATACAGGGTGACCCAAATTCAATTTTTTAAGGGAACTCGGTATCTGTTACTATAAAAGTTAAGGAAAACCCTATAGCACATTCTTAATTTCTTTTCATGCGAAATTATAATAATGGCCAAATCAAAACCCATCTTCTTTTGTTTTTAAGGTACAACCCAAAATTCAAATTTTTGTAATTTTAATTTTGATCGATATCTCCCTTATTTTTAATTTTTGACTATGCCACTGAAAACTACATTAGTATCTTAACAATGTCTTTACAGTTTTTAAAAATCTTGAAAAATAAGGAAGATATCGTTATATCGCCCAAAATTAAAATGGCAAAAATTAGAATTTTGGGCTACAACTTGAAAACAAGAAGATAGTTGAGTTTTAATTTTACGGTTATAATCCAGTCAAATGAGATGAAATAAAAAGGCCTAACCTCGGAATGAAAGTCAGGAAGCTAAATATTTGCATAAACGTATATTTAAAGACTTGCTCAAAAATCTCATACAATCACGTGTCCGCGTGTCAAGATATTCAAGGTCAAAGGTCATAAAAATCTTTTTTGCAAATATCTCGTTTCCTATCCATCATACCTCATGAGAGGTTATTACAAAAATTGTAGATCATAAAATTCTCTACAGATTTCATCTAATTCATTTTTTTTACGTTGAACCGTCCTCGAAATATAGCGCGGAGAGTAGGAATAGGTATAGAGATTGGTAATGCAAAAACGAAAAATACAGAGTGTTCCCTTTAAAATTAAAAAGTTTTTTTTCTTCAAACGTCAGAAAAAGTCGCCTTTGTGTCACTCAATAGGTAACGGTGAAGTTTAACTTTCCCGCCGAGGCAGGAAAAATTGTCAGAAAAGTAAGTTTTGTCTGTCTAGGAGGGAAAAGTAAAATCTTAACCGCACATTATTTTTATTTTTAACGTAAAAAATGTTTTTTAAGCATTTGTAATGTAAACAATTTAATGTTTTTTAAATTTTCCTTTATAATTAGTTCGTTGCTTTTAATAATTAGCTTTTTTTACAAATTTAAGTTAATTTTAAAAAATATTTGACAATTGAACTACAAGTAATTGACAAGAGATGGTGCCCTTTCAAAAATCAAAATTTTCAGTTTTACGCTTTACGTTTGCAGAAAAAATTTAAGGTTTTATACGGAGTCAAAGTAGTTTTGTGTGACTCGCCTGTATTGCCTGACTCGCTCGCTACGCGCTCGCTCTTCAGCCAAACACAGTCTTGTCACACAAAACGTCACTTTGTCTCCTTATAAAACAAATAACTATTAATTTTGAAATTTCCTCTAAAAGTCAGCACTTTTTGAACCCTGTAAAATAATAGAGAGAAATTGTAACATCAGAGCTTAGTCTAAAGCGGGTACGTCACTATCAATATTTTCATAAATATTTTTATAAAACTGGTTTTTGGTGTGCTCGGCTATATTTACGAAGTTTTTATAAAAACTGTATTTATTTATTTGACGAGATACTCGAACACGATTTTATGCATTTTTGTCAAAAAAGGGAGGCTTCTCAAAAAACAGTATAAGATTAAGCATTTAAATAGGCTAATCTAGCAAGTAATTGCATTCGACTCCATAAAGAGATTAATTTCAAACATTTTCCTTCCAGAGCAATAGCTACGTCCAAGTTTGAACCAACTTACGCAAGACAAGCTTTTCCTTGCTTCGATGAACCAAACATGAAGGCCACCTACACAGTCCACCTGTTGAAACCTAAAGATGACCCCTCATACATCGCTCTTTCAAATATGCGAGAAATGGTAAGGTTTCTTGATTCAATTTTCCTATACGTATACGTACAGTATAGGATTACATACTCTTATATACAGGGTTAGTTAGAAGTATGGAAACGGTGATTTATTGTCGTTAATATTCATTTTAACATTTTTAAATGTTCTATATAAAAGATTTTTATGAAATTTTTATCTATATTTGGGAATACTTAAAAATTTTTTGCTTCGATTGTTTTTGAGTTACGCCCATACGCGATTTTTTTTTAAATGAGAAGATTTAAAAAAAATTATGTTACTGTATTTATGCTACTATTCTATACAGGGTGGTTGGTTTTTTACTGTCCAGCTAATATCTGCTGAAATATTGAAGATACTTAAAAAAGTTAAATTAGAAACTTTTCAAACAACACCTCATCTACAAAATAGCGCAAACAATTTTTTTCCATGGCCTACTTGTTTTGCGGGAAAATATGTAACTTTGGTTTTTTAAATAGAACACCCTGTATATATTTAGAGAATCGTATTCTAAATCAATTTCTCTTTATAACGATGTATCACAAGTACCATTTTGCTTTCTAATTATTTTCAATATTTAAAAGATTTTTAGGATGAGTGTTGCAGAAAACATAGTCAAAGAGGACCAAAAATTGTTGAATTCTATGGTGGACAATCTGAACAATCATTATAATACATTACGTGTTAAAGTTTGTTCCGAAATTTCTTAGTTTGTTAAAAAGTAAATAAATTAATATTAATCAAGAGTCACTACAACCCTCATATTGTTCCTTTTTTTGAAATTGTGGCATAATTATTAGAAAGCAAAATGGTACTTGTGATACATTGTTGTAAAGATAAATTGATTTAGAATACAATTCTCTAAAAATATACAGGGTGTTCTATTTAAAAAACCAAAGTTACATATTTTCCCGCCAAACTAGTAGACCACGGAAAAAAATTGTTTGTGCTATTTTGTAGATGAGGTGTTGTTTGAAAAGTTTCTAATTTAACTTTTTTTTGTATCTTCAATATTTCAGCAGATATTAGCTGGACAGTAAAAAATCAACCACCCTGTAGAGCATTTTTTCTCTTTACAACAGTATTAAAATAATATTTTTTAAATTTTATTTTTCTAACACTTTTTCGACAAAATGCCGGTTAAAGTATTTTCGAATAGTAGGCAATAGTAGGTACATCTAAGATAAACAAAAGCGGAGCGATAAACAAACTCGAGCGAATTAATTGTCATTGGTTATTGTTTACTCCCACGAGTTTGTTTATCGCTCCGCTTTTGTTTAGAGAATTGTCATAAAAATAAAATTAAAAAACTTTTTTTAATAGTATTGTAAAGAGAATAAAATGCTCTATCGAATGGTAGGTACCATAAAATTAATACCTTTCCATTTAAAAAATATTACGGAAAGCCGTAACTCAAAAACAATTGAAGAAAACAATTTTTCAAAGTAATCTCGAATATAGATAAAAATTTCATAAAAAACTTTTATATGTACAGTGAATACCATTAACAACGCAACATAGCCAACATAACGTCGATTGTAAGATATTGTTACAGTTCGTTTATATGACAACCTCTGACAGCAATGCTAAATCGCGTTCCATTTAATTTGCAACACCAACATGCAGTTCATTAATTTCAGATAATAATTATTATAAAGATCGAAATTAGACGATCGCAAAAGTTGGTGTCAAAGTTTTCTCGTAGGTGTTCTTTGAGAAACTTCACGTTTTACACCTCATCTTAGACCAAAATATTTTTTTATAAGATGGAAAGAAATGAAAAACGTGAAAAATACTAGTCTTAGGTATCGTTATTGAAACCACCACAACTTATACAAGGAGATGAGGAAACGCTTATGGACTTCTGCTTTCCGATGGTCAAAAGGATCAACAATAGCCCACAGGATTTTTAAATAAAATATTATTTATCGATGAAACGAGATCGCACCGGCAATTTATTTTACTCCCTCGTGCTATCCAACGTAGAAAAATTTGGTTTAAGTAATTTCGTACTGCCATTGTGTAGTGAGGTGGAGGCCCGTAGTGCTGAAACTAGATTTCATCCATATTCAAATGTAATTCTCACGAGAAATAATTCTATTATTCAGAAAAATATTTTTGTTCGTTTAAATTGCCTTTAATAAAGAATTGTCCTATTATATCATTTTCTATTAACCTGCTCAAACATTCACTTTTTAGGGTCGGTGGCTTCTTGACGTAAGATGCAGGTGCAGTTGCTCCAGTATCTAAAATTTTGGTGATTTTACCTCTTCACGTAAATTGAAAGTTATTGCTTCATCCGTAAATAATATGTTTAAAAATCTAACGTCGGAAAGCAAAAGTCCGTACGCGTTTCCTCCTCTCTTTGTGTAAGTTTCTGGTGGTTTTGAAAACGATAAGCCTCGTATTTTTAATGTTTTTCATTTCTTTCAATCCTCCTAAAAAAATTGGCCTAATGATGCGTATAAAGCTTTTTTTAAATTAAACCTATGAGAAAGCCTTACACCAACTTTTGAGATCGTCTAATTTCGATTTTTATAATTATTGTTATCTAAAATTAATGAACTGCATGTTGGTGTTGCAAATTAAATGGAACGCGATTTAGCATTGCTGTCAGAGGTTGTCATATAAACGAACTGTAACAATATCTTACAATCGACGTTATGTTGCGTTGTTAATGGTATTCACTGTATAGAACATTATTTGATAAAATGAATATTATTAACGACAATAAATCGCCGTTTCCATACTTCTAAACCCTGTATACAGAGTAGGTACATATCGTGTGTCTCAGATTCAAGGCTCACTATTAGGATTTAGGAAACTAAAGAGATACACATCTTTGTTTAATTGGGAAAAATTTTGCTTAATTTTTTGGCCAACTCGATTTTGTTTTTGTTTTTTTGAAAAAAGTATGTTAAGGTAACTTAACAGGATGTTCCATTTAAAATACGAAAGTTGGTTCAATTTCCGGCTAAACGGGAATTCAAATTATAAAGTGTTTGAGATTACATGACAACTAATTTACGAACTTTTAAAATATTAAAAAATATACAGGGTGTTCCATTTAAAATAAGAAACTTGAAGTTGAATTTCCGGTTAAACCGAAAGTCACTATTTGAAGTGTTTGGTATCACCGAATAGCTAATTTTACAAGCTTTTGAAAAGTTTAAAAATATACAGGGTGTTAAAAAAATTATTATTTTTATAATTTTCCGTTTAATCGGAAACGTTTTATTGAACCAAAATCGCATTAAATGATAAATTTTCACGGGCTTAACATAATTGCCAACTTTCAAGTTTTAATTTTTATTACAAAAGAAAATACCGGTTTTTGAAATTTTGTCCTTCAAAAAATGATAACTGCGGTTCTGTAAAAATTTAACAAATTAAACGAGTGTGTTTCGATTAAGAAATGCGATTCCAATAACATGTACAAAAGTTTAAAAGAATTTTCGAGCCGATTTTCAGATATAGTATTTTAAAATGTTTACCAACTCTTATAGTTTCTAAAATTCCTATTGTACCTAAACTTGTTATCTGAAACACCCTATACAAGCTCATTATTTAAATATATTAATTAAATATCTATTTGTAGATTAGCGAAGAAGTTGAAAATGGTATGATGGTTCATTTTGAAGAAAGTGTAAAAATGTCAACTTATCTAACTTGTTTTATTGTTTGCGATTTTGAAGCAAACGAGAAAGTTATTTTACCAGACACATCTAACATACCACTCAAAGTTTACGCAACAGCAGAACAAATCGACAAGACTGAGTTCGCAGCAACCATAGCTGTCGGTGTAATTGAATATTTTATTAGTTACTTTCAAATCGATTATCCTTTACCTAAACTCGGTGAGTTGCTTCAAAAAGGGTTTTGTTCTAAACGGCTCATAATTTTGTCTAATAGATTTAATAGCCATACCTGATTTTATCTCCGGTGCGATGGAACACTGGGGTTTAGTTACGTTTAGAGAAACTGCCTTATTATATCATGAAGACATAAGTTCAACATCAAACATGCAAAGAGTTGCAACTGTAGTTTCTCACGAATTAGCTCACAGTTGGTTTGGTAATTTAGTAACTATGAATTGGTGGAACGATTTGTGGTTAAACGAAGGTTTTGCATCTTATATCCAATATAAAGGTGTTGACGCAGTGAAAAAGGATTGGCAAATGGTTAATAATTCAAAACTTAACTCTTTTTTTTACTTAAAAAAATTATAATTTTCAGCTTAATCAATTTTTAATCAATACTTTACACTCAGTACTTTCGTTAGATGCAACTTCTGCATCGCATCCAATAGTACAAACTGTTTTAACGCCCGATCAAATTACAGAAATTTTTGATAGTATAACTTATAATAAGGGTGGTTCAATTTTGAGAATGTTAGAAAACGCCGTTGGTGAAAGAATATTTCAAAAGGGTGTTACAAATTATTTGAACGCTCACAAATATGGAAATGCCGTTACTCAAGATTTGTTAGATGAGTTACAAAAGTTAGCACCTACCGGTTTAAATATTACTGATTTTGTCAACACTTGGATCGTTCAAATGGGTTATCCAATTTTAACTGTTGTCGAAGAAGGAAATAAATACGTTTTAACTCAAAAAAGATTTTTGAAAGACCCAGCAGACGTTGGTACTGAATCTTCTGCCTATGGGTAAATTTTATTTGTTTTATCATAAGTTGATATTAATAAAATTATTTTAGATATAAGTGGACTATACCTGTGACATACATAACTGATAAACTGGCAAATCCAGCTCAGGTTTGGTTTAAACATAACGAAGATAAATGTAAGTTATTTTAATATAACTTTTGAAAATGTAATGACTTGGCGTTTATAGTAACTATTGATAAAGAAGCCGGCACTAAATGGATTAAATTTAACCACGATCAAGTTGGGTACTATCGTGTTAATTATCCTAAAGCTCATTGGGATAGATTGGCTGAAAATATAGAAACATTCTCGATTGGTGATCAAACTCATTTGTTGGAGGAATCTTTCAGTATTGCTGAAAGTGGGGAATTATCTTATAATGTACCGTTGGACTTAACAAAATATTTAGATGGTAAAACCGAATATATACCGTGGAGTGTAGCGAGTACTCATTTACGTGACCTTAAGAAGTACCTTATCGATTCTTTAGAATATTCTAATTATTTGGTACGGTACATAAAATATTTGGTTTGTGTGTAAACTTATTGGTAAATTTCTAGAGTTATATAACAAAAATTTCTGAAAAAGCATACGAAAAGATATCTTGGGAAAAAAAACCAAGTGAAAGTCATGTAGAAAAGTAAGTTTGATTTAGTTATTTGAAGACGTTGATTAATTTGTTTGTTTCAAGGTTAGCTAGAGTAACAATTTTGGGATTATTATGTTCAATTGATCATACAGATTGTTTAAAAGAAGCGTCGACTCGTTTTAATGAATGGTTAGGAGATACCCAGAACAAGCCTGTTTCACAAGATCTACGTGCAATTGTTTATAAATATGGTACGTACTATAGTATCTCAGCAAGAGAGACATTGCTTTCCTTTATGAATTGGCCGGTAATCATTATGATAAAAATTTCAAAACGGCATTGTACAGCCAAAATATAGGGCTTTCGTCTTAAACAAATCGATTTTCAAAATTGTTTTAAATTGCCTATTTTAAGGGGCCAAAGTAGGTCAAAATTTTTAAATCGATTTTCTCAAAATTTCCTTTGCCATATTTTTTCTTTTTTGGATATGTTACAGACAACGTAATTCTCTATCGAAATTAAAATTTTTATCAAAATCGCTCGAGCCGTTTTGGATTAATGATTTTTTGAATGTTGAAACTTTAAATATCTCTAATTTTTTTTTGTAATAAAAATGAAAACTTCAAATTGGATATTTATATCAATCCCATGAATATCTATTATTTGACATGATTTTCGGTTAACAAAACGTTTCCGGTTAAACAGGAAATTACAAACATTTCAACATTTTTAGGAACACCTTGTAAGTTTTAAAATATTTTAAAAGCTCGTAAAATTAGCTATTACGCAATACTAAACACTTTATATTTTGACTTCCGGTTTAACCGGAAATGGAATTAAATTTCTTAATTTAAATATAACACCCTGTATATTTTTCAATATTTTCAAAGCTCCTAAAATTAGCTTTCTGAAGATATAAAATAATGTATATTTTATGTCAAAATCATAAAAAAATGAAATGTTTGAAAATTCTGCCTTCACACGTCCCAGGTTCAATCCTTGACGGAAGCAATTCTTAAAAAAGTTTTTTAATTTTAAAAAATGTTTTTTTCTTCAAACGTCAGAAAAAGTCACCTTTGTGTCACTCAATAGGTAACGGTGAAGTTTAACTTTCCCGCCGAGGCAGGAAAAATTGTCAGAAAAGTAATTTTTGTCTGTCTAGGAGGGAAAAGTAAAATCTTAACCGCACATTATTTTTATTTTTAACGTAAAAAATGTTTTTTAAGCATTTGTAATGTAAACAATTTAATGTTTTTTAAATTTTCCTTTATAATTAGTTCGTTGCTTTTAATAATTAGCTTTTTTTACAAATTTAAGTTAATTTTAAAAAATATTTGACAATTGAACTACAAGTAATTGACAAGAGATGGTGCTCTTTCAAAAATCAAAATTTTCAGTTTTACGCTTTACGTTTGCAGAAAAAATTTAATGTTTTATACGGAGTCAAAGTAGTTTTGTATGACTCGCCTGTATTGCCTGACTCGCTCGCTACGCTCGCTCTTCAGCCAAACACAGTCTTGTCACACAAAACGTCACTTTGTCTCCTTATAAAACAAATAACTATTTTTAATATGTTATTTAATACAAAATTACAAGATTTGACGTACGGAAAAAATTCCTCGTATGGCCACATCCGTTGTTTTTGAAGCGCCATCTCTTGTCAATTATTCGTAGTTCAATTGTCAAATATTTTTTAAAATTAACTTTAACTTGTAAAAAGAAGCTAACTATGAAACGTAACGAACAAATTATAAAAAAAAAATTTAAAAAAATTAACTTTTATACATAATAAATGGTTAGAAATATTTTATATCACAATTTGTTGTAAATAAGTAAGGTTAGAATTTACTTTTACTTTCTAGGAGTAGAACTTGAACCTTAGTTATTCAGTAACAAAATGTAGTTTTTTTTGACATTTGAAGTGAAAATATCTTATTATATAAGATAATATAATATCTTATGGGTCTTAGGAATCCACTGTAGAAGTTTCCTAATAGCTGTTAATCGGGTAAAGCATTAAAAATTTGTTTGAAATATATTATTTGATTGTAGGAATGGTGAACGCTGGTAAACAAGAATGGGAAGCTCTTTTAGAAATATTCAAGAAAGAAATTGATGCTAATGAAAAAATGAACATGATGAGTGGTCTAGCCGCTGTTAAATTACCGTGGTTACTTCAACGGTAAAAAATTTTAACTCTCTCTTTCTATTATAAAATTTTTTCCTTTACAGTTTGATTGTATTGGGAGAAAACGATGATATTATTAGAAGTCAAGATTATTTCAGTATGTTGCAGAGTGTTTCGAATAATCCTATAGGTACACCGATAGTATGGGATTACGTAAGGTAAGAAAATAGACCAATTTAGTGAAAGTTAGCAGCTGGAATGGTGATGTATTGGTCACTAGCGTTCATTGAATTGGCCCAATGATTTTTAATGTAACCAAATATTAAGAATTATTTTTTTAGGACTAATTGGGAAGCAATAGTTGAAAGATTCACTTTAAATGATAGGAATTTAGGTAAATTAATTCCTGGTATAACTAGTAGTTTTACTACTGAATTGAAACTGAAAGAGGTAACATTTGTAGATTTAAAAAAAAAGTTTATTTTAATTCGATTATTTTAGATGGAACAATTCTTTGAAGAATACCCAGATGCCGGAGCAGGTAAAGCAGCAAGACAGCAAGCTTTAACTAATGTTAAAAATAATATTAAGTGGATTAAAGATAATAAGGCAGACGTTGAAAAATGGATTGAAGCTCAATTTAAACAATTTTGATTAATGTATTTAAATATAAGTACCTAATTTTAATAATAAAATGTGAAAAATTAAAGCATAGTTTGATGTTTGAAACCCTATTTTGGAATTTAGAACGTTACACCTGATATGAAAGAAGGTTTTCAGAAATACCCACAGAAGGAAAGGGAAACAAAACTTCAAAATAGAAAAGCTGTTTTACGATATTATTCAGATATAAAAAATTGAAATTTTGCATTGAACATTATGATAAGTTACGCTTGATATACTAAGAAACCCCAAACGCAAAAAAGTAAAATGAAAACAAAATAATTTCGTTTTTCTTATCAGAATATTGAAAATAATAATTTGGAAAGCAGTACACAGGTTGGGTATTCAAATGATTCAATTTAAATTCACCTCTGCAAAGGCGCACAATCAATAATCAAATTCGGAATGCGAGTCACAAAAATCAATACGCTCACGTTTTCTCTACAAATTTCCACAATAGGTGACGCTACAATTTTCCTTTCTAACACTAACGAAAATATATATACGTACTTATATTTCACCCTGTTCAACCCCGCCCGCAAAAATAATGTTCATCCCCTAAAACGCGTACGGTACGGCACATAGATAAAAAATTATTTTGTTAAATTTTTGCTCCAAGTGACAGTTTTTCATTAAACTTTTGTGTATTTTTGTGAAGTTGAATTGTTCGAAGACTTTCTGAGTGAAAAGATGTAAAGATGCATGTCCATTCACAAAATATACAGCATTAAGTAAGTTTATTTTCATTCCTTAAATTTACTATGAAGGACAAAAGTAGTAACATGTTCGGGATTTACAAATTGCGCCACAACATAAATCAATTGTATGTTTTTTGGAACATTTTACACAATTTTCATGTGGTTGTATAAAATAATCAATAAAATTTGACATGCAAATTATAATTTTAATTACAACACGGAATAATTTTTACTTTTTGATGATGAACGATACATAAAATAAAGTTACGTACTACCCGAAGCCTTAATTTATCAAAAATGTATCTTGCTACTACCCTAGTAAACTATTAAAAGGGGTAATTAAAAAGGAAACTGCGTGGTTTTTATCGGTAAATGATTTAACCAGGGGAGCTTTCTTGGTAAATCAAAATTTAACACCTTCCTGTGTTGTTTAACAATTGCAATTAACTTGATTTTTCAAATTACAGATATCAAAATACAATATGTTGCTATTTATGGATCTTGGATAATTAAATGTGAGTATAAACATTTTTTTATTGGGCCCTTGCATGTGTTACGGTACATAACTTCACACGATAATATCAAAATTTTGAAAGTTTCTGCACACTAATCACAACCTAATTTGCATTTAAGAGCAGTGAAAAGAAAACAAATTATCAAGAGAGCTCTGAATTATGAAAATTAAAATACGCGATCAAAGCTTTCATTTATCGTTTTTTTCGTATCTTTAGTGCCTAACCGAACTAGAGGTTTGTTAAACATATTTTGTGTTTTCTATTACATATCGACTTTTGGATTTGTGGGCGGCGTTCATAAAAGGACATAATGTTCAATATTTTTGCGAGATTTAATAGATTTGTGGAAGGCAGAAAAGTGTTACTAATTTTTGTTTTTGAGTCTTTAGTTTTCGATTTCATAATATAGGAAAAAAAATTTAAATCAAATCAATTCGGAAAATCACAACAGTGCCCAATAAGCCAAGTGTATTATTTTTTGAGTTTATAGGGTTTTAGATTTAGAGAAATCTATTTTGAAAATAAAGTATAAAAATATTTTTGAAGCAATCGGTAACGGTTTTAAACAAAAATTCTAGGGAGAGGAGTAATTCCATGGAGAACTTTCAGAAAACCACAGTTCCCAAGCCAAGCATATTATTTTTTGAGTATTGGGTTTTAGATTTAGACAGCTCTATTTTGAAAATTAAGAGAGAAACATTTTTGAGCCAATCAGTAATGGCTTTAATCAAAAATTCTAGAGAGCGGGGTAATTCCATAGAGAGTTTTTGGAAAACCATAGTTCCCAAGCCAAGCATATTATTTTTTGAGTTTGTAGGGTTTGAGATTTAGAGAACACTATTTTGAAAATAAAGAGAGAAACATTTTTTGATCCAATCGGTAACGGTTTTAAATGAAAACTTTAGGGATGGGGGTAATTCCATGGAGAGTTTTCGGAAAACCGAAAAACCGAAAAAACATAGTTCCCAAGCATGTTATTTTTTGAGTTTAAAAGGTTCGAGATTTAGAGTACTCTATTTTGAAAATTAAGAGAGAAACATTTTTGAGCAAATGGGTAACGGTTTTAAACCAAAATTTTAGGGAGGAGGTAATTGCATGGAGAGCTTTAGGAAAACCATAGTTCCCAAGCCAAGCACATTATTTTTTGAGTTTATAGGGTTTGAGATTGAAGAGAACTATATTTTTAAAATAAAGAGAGAAACATTTTTGAGTCAATCGGTATCTGCATCAAAAAAGTCTGGGCAGGTGGGGTTAATTGTACAGAAACTTTTCTAAGCTAAATAGTGCTTCAGAGAACTCTATTCTGAAACTTAAGCTTGAGCCAATCTTTAACGGTTTTTAATACAAAATCTGGGGGGGGGTCCATAAATAACAATATTTCGGATCGAAAATATATCGTCGTTCAAACTGCAAGACCTCGCATCTGCAATTTACTTAATTTTACCGAGGAGACCCATTACTATTAGACTTGCCTATCCTTTCTGCAGAGAACGAGGTAATGTACAGTCAGCCTCACAATTAATGGCCACCCTGGCTCCGTTTAGCACTAATTGTGGATATAACCATCATAACACCCCATACTTGAATTGAGGAGTAACTTTATTTTGCCAACATGTCCACCAAATCAACCAACTCCCCTGTCCTTTTGTCGTTGTTGGCTATAAACCACCCTGGCGTATAGCTAAGGTGGACAATAATTGTGAGGCTGACTGTACACGCGAATAACTCGCTTTGCACTCATTTGATAGTTGCAGGTTTTTGTATGCGTATGTAGAAAGAAGTTTAATTTTATTTTCACCAATGGGGAATTAGACTGTATCTGAATTTTTAATTTTTGACAATACCAATGTATAGAGCAAGTAAAACAGATTAATTCTGTTTTTTTAATTTTTCTATAACTCGTAAATTAAGCTCAAAAATAAATTTTAAAAGTGCTTGTATGGAAAATCGTCGTTTTTATTCATGTTGCAACTGCGCCTACAAAGCGAGTGAGATATAATACAATCGAAAGTAGTTAGACAGAGATAGGCAATATGGTAGTTTTTTTCAAAAATGTAATTTAAAGAGATGTGTAAAATCGAATTTTGTTATTTTCTTATTGAAGTTGTCAGAAAACTGACGGTAGTGTTACATAGGTTATGATTTTTCTGACACTTTTAATAAAAAATACGGTTTTACATGTCTCTTTATAATCAAATTCATAAAAACAGTGGAAAACTGCATTTTTTCTGAAAACTGTCAGAAAAATCAGAACCTATGTTATGACTTTCGTCGGTTTTCTGACAACTTGAATAGGAAAATAACAAAATTCGATTTTACACATCTCTTTTAATTACATTTTTGAAAAAACTACCATATTGCCTATCTCTGTCTAACTACTTTCGATTGTATTATATCTCACTCGCTTTGTAGGCGCAGTTGCAACATGAATAAAAACGACGATTTTCCATACAAGCACTTTTAAGAATTATTTTTGGGCTTAATATTGAAGAACGAGAAAAATTAAAATAGCCAAAAGTATTCTTTTTATCTCTATTTTCATAAAATAAAATTAAAAAAATACAGTCTAATTCCCCATTATCCTATTTTGCTTAAAAATTGCATATACGAGGTTTTGCAGTTTAAACGTCGATATGGGAAGGTCTGGAGGTGGAGAGTCCTTTTCTGGAAAAGTAAAAAAAGTAAAGTTTCTACCATTTAAATGCGCTTGGAGCCAATATTTATTCACACTATTATTCTTCCACTTACCTTACCATGTGTTTTGCCTCACTGCCTCGTCTGCCAGATTTAACAGAAAAACGCACGCGTGAACCAATGAGCAGGGTGATAATGAGGCTAACTGACCTTTAGGCTTGAAGATATTGTAATAATCAGATACACATACAAATAGAAAGACGGCTATAACGATAGGAATAATCGAAGATATAGAGAAGATGGATACACTAAAAATCTGAATAACAGACAGATAGACAAACACAAACAGATGCCAATATAGACAGAGAGACACGTAGAGATAATTAAAATAGATAGACAATTAGATCCGAATAAACCTGGGCTCCTTTAAACTATTCTGCAAACCCAAAATTGTAGATAGTGACTCATTCCTAATACGGGTTCACAAGCTTTAGCTAACTATAAAGAGGCTTCTATTGAGATAGATGCAGAAAACACGTGCCGCTTTAATAGCATAACGTACTTGACTATAATTTGAACTAATCCTCGTAGTAGAAGTGGATCCGAATACGAACGATTATTCATAACGTTGCGCTGTAGCGAAAAATCTCGATGTAATCTACTCTTCATTTGATCACTGACAACTTTCTAGATTTGTGGTATCGAACTATAGCAATTATGCCCAGTTTCATAAAAAAAGTCGTTGGTTAAAAAGGTAACTCCACCACCATAAGTACTAAAAGTTAAACCGGATGGTCAATTATTGAAATGGCGGTCAGCTATGGCTTTTTCTAATCTAAATTTCTTGGTTTAAACCACATCTTAGGGAATACTAGCCTCTACAACCATCCAAAAGTTAGCGAGGAAAGTGTTAAACATCTTGAAAGAATCAATTGACTAAGCAAAAGGTACCGCATCTGAGTTTATAACCAAATTGTTCTTGTGAGTCCGGCTAAATTCTGCAGGGGTGCTCACCTTGATGGAACTTTCACGACCTCAGGATCTATGACCCTTCGATGACATTTTCAGGTAGCAAAACTCTTGTTTAATTGAATAAAAGTTTAAGAATCGCTATCTGAATTCAATATATTTTGAGCGCCATAATAAAACAAAATATACAAGCTGTCCCATACTATAAGTCCTCACCCTCGTTGCTTTCGTGAAATTTATTATTCTAAAAAATATAATCGATCAAAATGTCTTCTTTATAATGTACTATGACGCCAACTTTTAATAAAAATATTTGTAAAAGCCATGATACGAGAAAATCCCAATAAAAATTGAATTTCTTTCTTAAGTGATATTTTGTCCCCGTTACTTATTCAGTTAATGTATTTAGGAGCTTTAGTAAGAAAATTTTCAAGCTTACAGCAATAATTACGAAAAGTTATATGTTAGTATAGTTTGTATTACATCAAACAATAACTTTTACATTAATTTAACTCTCTTGATGGAATTAATTAGAATTGTTGTAAACTGCTTCTCGTATGTATCGATACTTTTAATACCAAAAGTTTTCCAATAGGAATAGTTACAGCAGTCTTCACTTGTTGCAAACCTAACAGAGAGCACTTCTGATTTCCAACGAAATCGCATTGGTTGAATTTGTATAACTTGTATAACGTGTATAAACTTTTCTAAAAGATTAACCAAATAATTAGGATGACCCATTGTGGACTCAATCTTGCAACACCGAAAATCAATTTTTCAATGATATTGAAAAGTTGCTGTTACAAAAAAAATCTAAAAATCAGGATAAATTTTGGTTCGTTGACTACACAAAATAAAAAATAATTTTTGATTTTCCAATCACATTACGTCATAATGAGAAAGGGTGGTTAAGGGTCAAAGGATGTGGGTTATCCTAAACCCACATCAACTCTTACATGATGACGATCAACATCGAAAGGAGAATCCAAATATGTGAAAATATACAGGGTATTCTATTGAAAAAAGAAGTTACATAGTGTAGATTAAATACTTACAATAGGCTATGAAAAGTATTTCTAGTTACTTTTGTTGAACAAAACAGTCAAAAAAAATTTGCGATGAAATTTTCCTATATTTCCTCTATTTGAGATATAAAAATGACGTTATTTTCTATTTTCGTGTGAAACTGTAAAAAAAATGCATAAAATGTCATTATAATCCTAAAAATCGAACTGAACAAACTATTACATTACTACATTTTGTAACATCTATCAATAATTACCAAGTTTCTTCAAATGTACACCCAATTTGGAAATTTTGTCCACCTTTTACTGTATAAAAATTTGAGCTTATAGTTATTTATTATACAAGACGATAAAGGGAAATTTTAACTACTGAGTGGAAGAGTGTTAATTCACGAGTGGCGTTAGCCACGAGTGAATTAACTTTCACGAGGTAGTTAAAGAACCTTTATCGTCGTGTATAATATGCTATTTTTTTCTATAGCAAATGTTAAAGAAAAACCAATTACAAATTAAATTATTATTTACAAAATTTATTAAAAATATTTGAGTAGTGTGCGGTTGCTATGTGAGTAGTGGGGTTGCTATAACTTCATGGTTGCTATTGGGGTTGTTTGTAAACAACTTCGTTTTTTTCACTTTTTTTGAAAAAATGTACGAATTAAAAGATGCATTAGATGTTCAAAAAAAGGCTTCAGAGGCAATAAATATAATATAAATCGCACGTGATTTATGAGAAGGAATACTAGTGTTTTCAAAAATGGAAAAGCATGAAGAACATTAACAGTGTAAGTGAAACAGTACCTACTTATGGCATATTTTTCTGAAAAGTCAAAGAAAGTCAAGCCATCAACAACATTATGGTCTTATTATTCATTGCTAAAGAGCACACTACTGATAAATGAAAATTGTGACATTTCAAAGTAAGTAATAGTTTCAAGGAATGCGCTGTCAAATAATGTCACTAAATATTTGCAGATACAGCTCGTTTCACTTGTTGATACCAAAACCAAGAAAGATCGGGTTTCTTGTGTTACTGACAAAGAAATTATAAGAAAATACGTCGCCTTGCGTTCCAAAAACGTGCCTTTTCTTAAGCACCGTCAGAAAAAGTGCACCATCCAACCTTTTCTAAGAATATTTCAGATTTCTTGAAGCTACCAAACTCAGAAATGTACACTGGGCATTGTTTCTGTAGCTTTGCAGCTACAATGTTGGAAAACTCTGGTGCTGATTTGATCACAGTTATAAGAGAGTGGGTGGATGGAAATCATCATCTGTAGTAGGGACTTATATCGAAGAATCGGTGACTCCTAAGATTGCCGTATCGAAACATGTACTGAATGGGGTAGAAAACGAGACCACTACATCAGTGCAATCAGCACAGCAAAAAATTTCAATTGTTGATTCTGCGCCAAAAATAGACATTTCTGATAATGTTAATTGCACAATTGAAGTTTTTGTTAATACAGACCGAAAAAATGAGCTGAAATGAAGTAATATGTGCATAATTAAAATGTATTAAAAAAATAAATTACTTTATCTATCCTTGATGTTAAAGTATTACTTTATCTATCCTTGCTGTTAAAATTCTATTTTATCGACTAATTTTAGTTGATCAAAGCACACTTTAACGTTTGCTATAGAAAAAAATAAATTAGTTACACACTTATCGTAAATATTAAAGAAATTGTTTTTGTCACGCATAGGTGGAACATTGTCACACAATTGCGGAATATTGATACAAAATAAACGTTTTTAAGTTAAAATTTTCCTTCTTTTCCTTACACTTTATGGTTAACGGTTTTGTATGGGTAGTCGGAAAATTTGTTTTTGTTTACATGACTAACTTTATCTGATAGTAAAAGACGTTAGAAGGGATTAAATTAAAAAATTTCTTGAATGAAAAATCGTTTCACAGTAAAAAGCTTTCCTTCTATAAAAGCAAACTTTTTGTTGCTCTTTTTATTGATAAGAGATTGAAAATTCGATTAATAATTTTTAGTACAAAAATCACGTACCGTTGAAATTTCAACAGTTCCCAATCTTTCTAAGTCTAGGCAAAGAAGAGGTTATAGAGGACATGCGAGAGGGTGGTATTTTTGTCTTCAGGAATGTATTTTGAATGGAGAAGTTAAGAGATAAAAAAACTAAAAGTCCCCGATCCTAGTAATATGCCTAATGCCTATGGAAAAGCTCTGTTTTGGATTTTTTTGCTTATATCTCAAAAACGGTGGGTCCAAGAGAAGAATATGAGGGAATATGAAAGCTTATTAAATTCGCTACAAGACTATTGCTATTCATTTTTTCTGTATTTCTTATCGTTTTTGAGATATCCGCCCACAAAAATCGTTAAAAAACATTACATATATGTATAATATTATTTTAATTTTTACAGATGATGAATATGGCTGACAATTGTCGTGGACCTATTCTGATAGGTAAGTCTTAACCATTTATCTTATACAAAATTTTATTAAATTAGTAGATACCGGCAAAGTCCATGGAGTTTTCTTAAAACTCTAGAAAAATCAGTATCGTTAGATTTAATAGAACGTCGTCCATTTTTAACCGATATAATTATCGTCCTTAATCTTCTTTATGTTCTTACTACACTCTCATTTATTATCTGCTTAATCCAATTAATCACCTAATTATATTACTGTTTACCATTTACAACACTATAGGTACTGGTAATCTGGTAAATAGAGCATCATTAGTTTATGTCACTTAACGTCTGTTATAAGATAAATTTTGATACTTTTTGGCTTCCAAAATAATGTTTACTTTAGATAATTAAGATTAAATTACGACAATTTTCTAATATAAAAATCAGGTCAGGTGTATACCTATAATTGGTTTTTCATCCAAAAATAATTAGTTTGTTTAGTATGAGACGTTTTCTTCATTAAAACTTTAAAAGGGTTGTTAACAAAACTTTATCTGTTACTTTCAAACTTTATTTTACATGTCGTTGGCGATTCTGCAAAACCTCGCATTTTGCTGTCAACAATATTTGACATTTTTAGATTTTTATGTATTAAGTTGCAAGAACTCAATGCCGAACTATGTGCAAAAAATCTATTAAATTATATGACGGTTAAAGCCGTTATTGTATCTGTAATAAAAATCACGTGATTCAAAGAGATCACAATGTGGGCCCAAAAACACATTCATTTTTTTGATTCATAAATATTATAAATTATACTTTTAGAAAATACTTCTGTTTAAACTGAAAAAAAATGTTGAAATTCAAGTAAAAATAACAAAATTCAAAAACAAATTAAAAAGGTTTTTTTATCACTCCTGCAAAACTTGGGAAAGTGGTAATACGAGGTTTTGCATAATCACCGACGATGTGCTTTAATCAAATTTAAAATAAACTTGTTAACTTGTAACAAGTAAAATTACAAAAGTTGGAACTTTTGTTTCAAAAGAAACAATAGGGTGCAAAGGCAAAGATAATGGCAGTGGCCAGTGGGTCTAGACCATGGCGTAAGAAGGATTCTTCTTAAACCAACACCATGCTAGGTGTAGACAAAGTGTTGTCGATTATTTTATATGGAACTAAGGATCATTTTATATGGACTAACTAAATGTCATACTACCGTCATACGACCGTACACAACGTTAAACCTTATGGCGTATTCAATTGATTGCACCGCGGTGCCAGTGCGGTTTTATTTGCACTACCCCAGTTTTACGTGTTTTATTGGTTTTACGCCCCCTGATGGAACGGGGTTCTACTGTATATTCATGAAAACATTTTATACTTTTAGAATTTCCCGTTTAAACAGACGCTAGAACTAGAAGATACTACTATTATCCGTTCACTGTTTATTTGCGCTATGGTTGGCCATGTTAAGGTGACAGATTCCACCCGGTATAAATTATAAAAGAATCAGTTAGGTTAAGTATTGTAGAGTAGCGGCTTTTATTCAATTGTGTTAATAGTTGGTCTGTCAATGGTCTGTCATTTTTTAGTACTGTCAAGAGCTGTCAGTCAACTTAATATGGACTTTTTATTTTGGCAAACTAAAAAACAAAAGTTCATGGCCAACCATAGCGCAAATAAATAGTGAACGGATTATATATCAATTTTCATTTTTATTTCAACAGACACTTTGTATGAAAGTTTGAAATTCAAAAAATCATAACTCCGATTCGGCTCGGTAAAATTTAATAACTATTTAGGGTTGGATAGAGCATTACGTTGTCTGTAACATATCCAAAAAAGAAAAAAATATGGTAGAGGAAATTTTGAAAAAATCTATTTTACAATTTTGATCTATTTTGGCCCTTTAAAGCATCTTAAAGCGCATTAAAGGTAGGCAATTTTGAGACAATTTTAAAAATCGACTGTATAAGACGAAAATCCTATATTTTGGCTATACTTTGCTTTTTTGAAATTTTTATAATAATAATTACCGGCCAAGATATAAGGGAAAAACCACGAAATGGGACAATTTGAATAAAAAAATTTCATCAAAATCGGTTTTGCTCCACTAGTTCCGGGCATCATACATTTTTTGGAATCAGGGGAACTCAAAACATCGAGACATTAAATGAAAAAAATTTTCCACTCTTATATGTGAAAGTAAGCATTTTGTCACCACTTACCCGATACAAAAATAGCGTTTTTTCTCTATAGAGCAAAAGTAATGTTATTGTTTTAATTGATCAATTTATAGTTTGTTTTTTTTTTAATTTAAGACATTGCTATTACTTTTGCATCATCTAGCGGCTTTCTAGTGGCAATCTCTAGTGAAATGTCAATTTAAAATTTAGTAAAAAGAATAACACTAGTTTTTTTCGAGAAAAAATAGCATTTACGACTCCAGATATAATCCATTTTTTTCATTCCAGAGATTACTTGACTCGCCGCTACGCGGTTCATGAATTAAATTCTCATCTCACGAAAAAACTAATGTTTCATCTCTTGTTGTAAAATATACTATTTTTTATTTTTTAACAACTTGGATGCTTTGGACAGCAGAGGAAGGAAGAAATTGCTATTCATACCCATTACATTTTACGTTCAAAACTCACCTGGTATAATTATGACCTTTTTGGCAGATTTGGACAATAATTAGGCATAAAGATCAAATTACAATATTTCAAATCAAAAGGTCTTGAAAATGATTCCAAAGTAAGAGAGAGCAAAGGCATATATTTTTAGAAACACACCACTGAGAAATTTCAAACAAACGTGTTTTAAAAAATCAAAACAATTTAAACTATTTAACACGAAGTTATAGTAGATAATAGCAATAAAGTGCCACGAACCCTTTTCTTAATACCATTATAATTACATTTTAGTTCTTAACTAAACTTGCACCTGTTAAAATGTTATTAGAGTTTCGTGTCCCAAATAACAACAAAAAGTGTAATTTTGTGATTCAAAAATAAACCTTTTTAAATTTTTAATTGAAAAAGAGTGTTAATTTGCTTCAACACTCAATTAATTATCGCAGTCTGATTAGTGACCGTGAAAACAATTTGAGTGAGTTGACAATAATTTTTTAATCCCCTCCAAAAAGCGTCTTATTTCTTTTATATTTTAGCCCAAAAAATGAAGACAAACCTGTTGTTGACACTAATAATTTTATTCAAACTCTCGATGGTGGACAATTGCTTTGTTTACGAAGTAAATTCGACATTGCCACCAAGAAGGCATAGAGTTTGTAAATATAATTCTTGTTACAGCAAAGACGATTTCGATTATAATTACATCAACAGAACCAAACACGAATATTATTACGCAATTTGCAACGATTTAAATTTAAATGTTACTAACGACATACAACTCGAATATTTAACTTTTGAAAATTCCACTTTGGAATTTGTACCACAAGAAGCTTTCAATTCGCTCGTGAATGTTAAACGAATTTATTTAAATGATAGTAAAATTCGCACTATTGCTAAAGGTTTTAACGGATTAAGTAAATTGGAGGAGTTGCATTTGGAAAATAACAACATTAGTGCGCTAATAAAGGGGATTTTCGGAAATTTAACCCAATTGAAAATTCTAAACGTGTCAAATAACAATTTGGGAATTCTAGACGAAGCTTTTTATGACCTTACAGCTTTAGAAGAGCTCTATTTGAATCAAAATCACATAACTTTGATTGCAAATACTATTTTTAGCAATTTGAAAAAGTTAAAAATTTTAAATTTGACAAAAAATCACTTGGGGCAACTTGAAGATGATTTAGCAATTAATTTGATTAATTTGGAACAACTTTTAATCAGCAACAATCAACTAGAGTTTATTCCTGAGTCGTTTCTGCACAATTTGAACAAGTTGAAAATTTTAGACTTGTCGAAAAATCGCATTCGAGAGTTCGATTTTCAATTTTTGACAGTTTCGTTCGAAAAGGTGCACCTTCAAGAAAACAGTTTGAATGTAATTAAAAATTGGAATAAATTACAAAACGTTTGTGAAATTAACTTAAGTTACAATAACATTTCGGAAATACAACCAACTGGCCCAAACGTAACTCGTTTAAATCTAACATCAAATAGTATTGAGGTGTTAGGGTCGTTATTGTTTCAAAAATCAACAAATTTGACAACTGTTGATTTAAGCTACAACTCAATTATCGGCCTTCAAGTTGATACGTTTGCAAATTTGTCGAAGTTAACATTTTTGGCTTTAACTCACAACGAAATAGTAAATTTGCCCGTTGGATGTTTCAAAGACTTATCATCGCTCGAACAGCTTTGGTTGTCAAAAAACATGATCAAAAGTATCAAATTTGGAACTTTTGTAGGTTTAAATAAATTAACAGAACTTCGTTTAGATAACAACAAATTGAAAACAATTCCAGAAAAATCCTTCCATGTATTTAGCTCTTTAAAAATGTTAAACTTAAACGATAATTTTATAAACAGCCTTAACATTAAGATCCTTTTGAACGAACTTAATTTAACCGATTTTTGGTTAAATAACAACAATTTTACTTGCGACGCTTTATACGAAATTAAAAAAATGTGCGAAATCAAAACTGTCACCTTTCATAAAGGAACTAATTTTGATATGAGTAATTATCACGGACATTTGTGCAAAAATGAAGTAGATGGCGATTTGAAAATAAAAAATTATGAAAACGATATCAATTACAATCAATTTAAGGAATTTATGACAAATTCCACTTTTTACAACTTTTTTATTCAAGAATATAAGAAAAAACTCGAACGCGATTTGATGAAAAATTTATTTTTTGGTTTTTCACCAACTAACGATAGTTCGTCGAAATATTTATACAATTCGAAATTGTTTTCAAAAAATGTTCTTTATGGCGATTTTAATAAAGAATTTGAGATGAAATCTTCGAAATTAATTAAATATGAAGAAGATAAATTCAATTATAATTCTTTTAGTGATAAATTAATTATTTACTTATTTTTAAATGTAATTTCTATTATATTAATTGTTTTAGTATTTTCTATTATTTTATGCTATAGATTTAATCTACAAAAACAATAAAATTATAATTTTAGAAAATTTTACTTATTTTTGATTTTGATCAACCTAAAAAACCCTGGCGGGTATGCAACACAACTTACACGGACCAAACATTAATGAACGCATTATATAAGGTTGCATATTATGTGAGCCTAACGTTGATGATTTTTGGAAAACTTACTTACTTCCGAAAACCAGAATTAATATACTAACTTTGTTAATAATATTAACTTTTTCGATAAGGAAAAACTTGTTATAATCGAGAAAAATTTAAAAAAATGTTAATTACATTTTCTCCCCCCCCCCCTTGGTTCTAAAATTATGTATGTCTGTTTCAGCTTTTATTTATTTTTCTTTGGCTATAAGCCCCGATTGAAAATTTTTTTTTTACAAAATGGCGGCCAATAGAACGATTGTCCCATTTTGTGTTTTTTCCCTTATAACTTGGCCGGTAATTATTATAAGAAAATGTTCAAAAAGGCAAAGTACAACCAAAATATCGTCGTAACCAAGTCAATTTTTACATTTTTTTCCAAATTTCCTACGTTTAACAAACGTTTTTTGTTTGTTTAACAAACAAAAATAGGTAAAAGTTTTGAAATGGTTTTCCTCAAAATTTCCTCTGCCATAGTTTTGATTTTTGGATATGTTACAGACAATGTGATTCTCTATCGAATTCTGTTTTTTTATTAACTTCTAGTGAGCGCAAACGGAGTTACGATTTTTTGAATATAAAAATTTCTTAAAAAATCTGTCATTTCTTTTGTAATAAAAATGAAAACTATAAAATTGATATATGTTTCAATCCCATGAATATCTATTACTTTAAATTATTTCAGGTTAACAAAATCCTTCCGGTTAAACCGGAAATTACAAAAATATTAATTTTTTTTACAAACACCCTGTATATTTTTAACTATTTTGAAAGCTTATATAATACACGATATTAAAAACTTCATATTTTGACTTCCGGTTTAACCGGAAATGGCAACAACTTTCTTAATTTAAATGGAACACCCTATGTATTTTTCAATATTTTGAAAACTCGTAAAATTAGCTATCTGGAGACACCCAACACTTTATACTGTACTTCCGGTTTAAAACCCATTTTCAACTGTATTTTAGAAAAAGGAAATTTTTGATGATAAGTGAAGTTTGTTCGTCTTTCTTTAAAATCGCATCCTCTCGTTATTACGATAGTAGGAACCACATGCTTTTCAGATATTCTTATAAGAACCTTAGACCAAAGTTTAAAGTCAGAATTTTTCCCTAAACTTTTAAACAACTTTTAGTTGTAAAACTTAAGAAACCTTTTTGATTTCAAATGAGACACCCTGTATTTATTGACACTTTTTAAAAAGTAAAAAGCTTCAACAATAGCTATCCTAAGTTGTCAAAAATACAGGGTGTTCCACTTTAAATAAAGAAAAGTTTTTTAAGTTTAAAATTTCCACTAAAAGTTAGCACTTTTTGAACACCCCGTATAAAAATCCTCCTATAAAATACAACCCAATCTTGGACAAAGATAATGGACATTGTAACAAACTCAATGCAAAACAGATTAGGATATAAAACAAAGAACAAAAAGCAAAAATGGATGACGGATGAGATCTTGCTGCTAATGGACGAACGACGAAAGCACAAAAACAAAACAGATAACAACATGTACAAGGATATTCAAATACTCATACGATCAAAGATTAGAATAGCAAAAAACGAATGGCTTAAACGTGAATGCTCAGAATTAGAACAGCTGCAAAATCAACACGACGATTTTAATCTGCATAAAAAGCTAAAGGAGACTGCTGGCATATATAAAAAAATGAGATCAACCATAACAGTCAATAATAACAACCAGATAGTCCTCGACAGCAAAGAAAAGAACAGTGTTTGGGAAAAGTATATAGAAGAACTTTTTGACGACGACAGACCCCCAATTGTTATCAATAATTTTCTAACTGGCCCATCGATTACTAAAGACGAGATTGAAAAGGCTATACGTAACTCAAAAAATAACAAAGCGGCTGGCCCAGATGAAATTCCTTCAGAAATACTTAAACTTCTGGATGAAAGAGGCATCACAGCACTACATAAAGTGTTTAACACTATATATGAGACAGGTCACTATCCCAAACAGTGGCTGTGCTCTACGTTTATCCCCCTGCCTAAGAAGACCAATGCAAGGAAATGTGAAGATTATAGACTTATTAGCCTGATGAGCCATACCTTAAAAATATTTCTTAAAATCATACACCAAAGAATTTACCAAAAATGCGAAAGAGACATAAGCGACTCGCAATTTGGATTTAGACAAGGGTTAGGTACACGAGAAGCTATAGTTGCAACACAAGTGCTTGTCCAGAACTGCTATGATCAAAGAAAGGATGTGTGTTTATGTTTCATAGACTACGAAAAAGCATTTGATCGTGTGCAGCACCACAAATTAATGCAGCTCCTCAAAAGGCTTGATATAGACCAAAAAGACATTCGATGCATTGAGAACCTATATTGGAACCAAACAGCGCAGATAAAATTAGACAATAATATCTCCAACACCATACAAATTAGAAGGGGGGTACGTCAGGGATGTGTGCTGTCTCCACTTCTATTCAATTTATATTCCGAAGCAATTTTCCGAGATGCTTTAGAGGACGTGGAAATGGGAATTAAAGTTAATGGAGTGTGGATTAACAATATTCGCTATGCCGACGATACGGTCTTAATCACTGACAACATACACGACCTACAACAACTAGTCAACAAGGTGGGAGAACAGAGCAAATCAATGGGCCTAAATATCAACACCAAAAAAACAAAATTTATGATTATCTCCAGAAACCTAAATATGTTTCAAAACTCCACCATAACATTTAACGCAAGGCCCATAGAAAGAGTGGATAAATTCAAGTACCTGGGCATCTGGCTTTGCGAAGATTGGACATCAGACAAGGAAATAAAAAGTCGCATTGAACAAGCCCGACAGACATTTTTTAGATTTCGAAAAGTGCTTACCTGCTCCGATTTTGATCTTAACCTAAGACTAAGATTCGTGAAGTGCTACGCTTGGTCGGTGCTTCTTTATGGTATGGAGGGTTGGACGTTGAAAACGACTGCAATTAACAAATTGGAGGCTTTCGAGATGTGGCTGTATCGCAGAATCCTTAAGATACCTTGGACAGCTAGACTTACAAATGAAGAAATTTTAAGACGTGTCAACAAACAACGTGAACTATTCGAGTTGATTAAGAAGAGAAAAACGGCATATCTGGGGCATATAATGCGAAACCCTAAATATCAATTCTTGCACCTGTTGATCGAAGGCAAGATCGAAGGCCGGAGAGGGATCGGAAGGAAGAAGATGTCTTGGCTGCGAAACATCAGACATTGGACCGGGCTACACGATGTACAGACGCTAATACACACCGCAAGAGATAGAGAAGCAATGGAAAATGTTATCGCAAACATCCATTAGTGGATACGCATTAGAAGAAGAAGAAAATACAATTACATAAATTTGCCATGTTCTTCTGTTTAGTTGTAAAAATTATAGAAATTGAAATTGTATTTATAAACTTAAATCACTTGCTGTGAAAAGTTCAAAAACCATCATTTCAATACCAATGCACTCTTGTATTCTTATTTCATACAATAATTAAACACACGATTTGTTTACTATTAAAATACTTTAAAAATACAAACCAATGAGGTTTAAGCATTAATTTATAGAATATATAGAAATTAAAATATCTCCCGCTTCGAGCGCACATATACAACTACAACACATTTATATAATTTATTTTAAGAAACGTCTATTTTAAGTTTTTCCAACATACAATCAACGACGTACTTTACTACTTTTAATTACTCTTAAATACGCCACAAACAAAACGACGTAAGTTGGTTCGAAAACTTTTCGATAATTTAGAACCGTGTGCACAAATTGAACTCATTTTCCCTCGCTTAGTAAATGCAGAATCGGCCATAGCGGAACATAATTAAAAAATTTATCATAATTAATTATCGCTTGTGTCAAGTTGAAATAATTAATAATTTTTGTGAGTGTAATTTTTTTAAGTTGTGAAGTGTTTTTTAAAAGTTTACTTAAGTTATAAGTCGGTTTTGGCGCGATAAGCTCATTGAACTGCTAGTGAACCGCCATTTTTTCATTAAATTAAAGTGAATTTCATTTTATAAACATATTTTAAGCCTTAAATTTATTATATTTCTTTTCAAAGTATTATCAGTCAGTGACGAATTAGTACAATTTACATTACGAGTTTGTAAAAATTAAGAAAATATTGGTAATTTCTAGAGCCGGTTTGTCGCTATTGCGCTTGTCCTGAAAAATTAAATTTTGGCGTACCCTAAAATTAGTCATTTTATTTATTTTCAAATGATAATGTCAGGGAATAGAAAAAACGCATAAAAGAGCCTGCTGTGTCATTGTGTCAACACAAGACTCACGGCTGGATTATCCATGAAGCGCGTGCTTCAGGACCCGGTGTTGTGGAGGGCCCGGAAAAAAAGTTAAATAGTAAAGGAAATTTAATGCTCTACAACTTCTTTTCTGAAAACTTTTACTGTAAAACAAAGAGCCGAAGTGCTAGAGGCAAAAGTTTTTTTTTCATACATTAACGATTCTTGTGGGCAGGCATCTCATAAACTATAAGGAATAGAAAAAGATGAATAAAGGAAACTTGTAGAAAATTTGATAAGCTTTCATTTCGCTAAGAGTAATTTTTTCCCTAAGATACACCGTTTTCGAGATATAAGCAAAAACCCAAAAACTGGACCTTTTCACCCCCTCTCTCTCTTAGCTCCGTAGCTAGAACTGGGGTGTTTTACCTCCTTACTAATCCAAACACATTCATAAAATAAAATACCACCCTCTTCCATGTGCTTCATAACCTCTTCGTTGATTACTGATTAGACTATGAAAATAAACATTTGTTTTGTGAACTGCAGTGTATTTTGGTAGGGGCTCGAAAATTATTAGACCAAATGCTTTTTAGTGCTAAATAATTTTTGGGACCAAACCTCAAACTTTTAATTTGGAAAGAATATCACTTTCTATATTATACAATGAATATATTTTCCATTTTGTGTGAGTCGCTTGTATTGCCAGACTCGCTCGCTACGCTCGCTCATCATCTAAACACGCAGTCTTGTCGCACAAAACTTATTTAAAAGAAATTTTATTTCGACTTTTTGCTGTATAAGATTTGACAATATTTCTATATTTTAGTGTCTATTCAAAGAAACTCCTGATTTTTTCAATTTTTTTGGCCAATAGTCTGAGATATAAATTTTTCAAAAATTTGACTTATTTTTTCAGTTGTCTGTAGCTTTTTGAAAAGTCTATCGATTTGGACGTTTTTTTAAATTACTTATTCGTTTTTAAATTTAGTTTTTGGAAAAAACAGGAAAAAAAAACTTTTCCGGATTTTCTTGTATAGCTTTGCTCACTTTTTGATTAAAATCTGTTTTGCAAGTGTGTTTGGGTCCTTTGATTTTTTAAAATTTACAATTTAAATTCAATATGATGGCGTATTAGGGAGATATTGGACCAAATTACAGTTTTGTCGACGGGGCCAAATGAGGCCAGTCCGACCCTGCTGACTGCTTAAAGAAACTTTCTTTATTTCGAACTCTTCACCAAAATTTTGTAGAAATTTCAGCTTTTGTGATTACGACGAGATGAGGGTTTAAAAATAAATACTTAAAAGGTCGTAGAATATGATTAAAGCATTTATTAAACGTAGGGGAATGTGGGTGAATATCGACCACCTAAGACATTTTTTATGTAGACTTCTAAATTTCATTCAATAAATCTGAAATTTCTTTAATATCTCCAGTATACTGCCATGCTTCATAGGTTTGTTGTAAAAATTCAACATATTAACATCTTTCTTCAAAAATAAATGTAAAAAGAATGCAAGAAAATGAGGGGTAATATCGACCTGCAGGGTAAAATCGGCCATCGGGTAGGATAATATCGACCCACGTATTAATTCATATACAGGCTGTTTCAAATTCGAGTCTATGCATGGGGATCTCGGAAACCGTAAGAGATACGAAGGTGGTTAAATGGGGGCAAAGTTGTGCGATCAGGAGCCGCAACTTATGACGTTAAGAAATCGCAGGTATTTTAATTACTGTAGAAGATATTCACAAAAAACTGAAATGTTGAAATTTTAATTTTATTTTTTCTTGACTTTATTAGAAGGAATATTTAAAAACAAACAACACTTCTTCATAGCCACTTTTTATTCTCTATCACGACCTACTATTAAAATTTGCGCACAACGTTTCGTCTCTCTGTAACCATCATCAACTTCATTTTTTTAAATATGGCAAAAATTATCAATTGACATTTTTGAATAGTATTTTTAATTCTCTATTCAATGATGCATCAAACTTTAAATCCAAAAATATGTTCATTTTTTCGATTAAAGCCGCCGTAATTAATGAAGCAAAAATTAAGATTTAAGTTGGCTACTTTTCAAGTAGCCAATTAAAAAGTTATTCCCCGTTAAGGATTTTATTGTTTTTCTAGCCTACTTGATGTTAAAATTATTTGAATTATTAAATAAGAGTGGAATATCAATAGTACCAATCAACTGAAAAGTTGAAGTGTGGTATGATACATCATTAAATAGAAAATTAAAAATGCTATTCAAAAATGTCAATAGTTAATTTTTTGCATATTTAAAAAAATGAAGTTGATGATGGTTACACAGAGACGAAACGTTGTGCCCAAATTTTAATAGTAGGTCGTGATAGAGAATAAAAAGTGGCTATGAAGAAGTGTTGTTTGTTTTTAAATATTCCTTCTAATAAAGTCAAGAAAAAATAAAATTAAAATTTCAACATTTCAGTTTTTTGTGAATATCTTCTACAGTAATTAAAATACCTGCGATTTCTTAACGTCATAAGTTGCGGCTCCTGATCGCACAACTTTGCCCCCATTTAACCACCTTCGTATCTCTTACGGTTTCCGAGATCCCCATGCATAGACTCGAATTTGAAACACCCTGTATATCATTTATATTAGAATACATATTTAAAATATATATAAAAACATTTAAACTATCCCCTGAGAGTGCCTTAGCCTTGCAGCTTACTATTACGAAATTTGGTACATAGATCCCGATACTGCTTTTCTAATTCTTGTACGGCTGCTATCGCCTTCGTCATATTGCATTTTCTACATGATTGGCAAAATGTTTTCCTCACATATTATTTAGGCATCTAGGTACATGAATCAACTAAAAAAATCATTTAGTTTAATATCGACGGAGGTGGTCGATATTATCCCATGAGCTGCTGTGAGGATTTTTTCTAATGTGGAATAAAGGCCGATTTTTTATTTGATTTTATTTTAACTCAAACTGTTAAAAACATAGCTATCTCTTCATTAGAAATAGAAACATGCAATTATTTGTTTTAAAATAGTCTATTAACCTTAAAACCACGCAGCAAAAAATAATAAAGAAAACCGTAAAAAAAAATTTGTTATGAGTAGCCAATGTTTGCAACATGAACCGATAAATGATGTACTATGCTTTATTTTCTTTCTTTACGCTTACGCTGATCTACATATAGGGCACTGGTGGATGGTGGATATTCGCCCACTTTCCCCTATTGTAAGCCAATTATTTTATTTGTAACTTAAACTACGTACTTTCGAATTTTTCTCTTTATTATGGGTAACAAACTTCTTATTTGATTCATTTTTCATAAATTTATTTGTTCGTATTTCCTTTACGAGCAAGCCATTTTCAAAGTTTCTTTTCAGTCGATTTCAGTTCCAGATATATAAAAACCTATTTATTATTAATGTCAGTCAAAAGCACTCTATCCAACCATTAACATTCCTAAATTTCATAACCATTCTCACCATCTGTTTACATAATTTTTTTTTAAATTAATAGCGAGACGTTTCAATTTAAATGATTATTAGAAAGAAACTTAATACTTAAAGGTGCCAATCATATCATTAGTTTGTTTATATAATAAGTATAAGCTGTCAATCAATAAGCCAAGTTTGAAGAGATTGACATACCTATTATAGTTTTAGTGATAAATATAATTTTTAATCCTTATTAGAACAAAAAATAACCCCCTTTTTGACTTAAATGCCATTTAAGAATTCCATTGTTTATCAATTCTTTTAAAACAATTAAAAAATAAAAAACCACCCTAAATTTTGTACCTATTCTTAGATCTTCTTTTCGGTACAAACACAAACGCTGTCCCATATGTTTACCATACAATTTTAAGTGACGCTTTAATTCTAATTAGTAACTTTTTAAGGCTTTTGATATGTTTATTAGTTTAAAAAATATAATGAAAACATATTCGCTCATCTTGGTAGTTGTATGTTGTCTGTATGAATTGACTGTTTTTAAAACGTCATATCCTGTTTAGCAAAAGCAGGACGAATCGTTTTATATAAAGATAATGCGAGCAAAATTATTAAATTGGTCCTAATGTACTATAATTAAGTAATTTGTTAAGTAAAAAGTGAACTTGAAAAAGTGAATTATTTGTTGGAAAAATAATGAAGAAAAGTTTAACTCCAAACTATGAATTTATTTGTATAAGGGTGTAAAGACATGCTTGCATTACTCTTGTGTTGCATGATGAAAATTGTGGAGTTTTCCACGGGTAAACCCGTTGCAAATCAACAATTACCGAGGAGATATAAAAAGCGTCGACATTTTAGACGGGGTGAGTAATTAAAAAGAAATTCCCAGTGTAGTATTTTTTTATTAGATTAACAAGGGCGGCTATTTCTTTTATAGTCGTAAACTGCAGACTAAATTAAATTTTTAAATAATTACGGCTTTATTTAAATCATTTTCAACATTTTTTTTCTTGTAAATTGTACACTTAATGCCATTTCCATTATTTCCGTGTTTAGCGACAGTGAAATTAATTTTCATTTTCTTTAAATACGTTTTTCCCTTAGTCTGAATTTTTTATTTAAAAATTTAAAAAGAACGACTCCATGTAAAAAAGTAATAAAATTGTGAGTTTTCATCGTTTTTTTCACTTTACGTTTTAACCCTCTATAAAAACACTATTTTTAAGGGTGTCTTTTTTAATGTATTTTAAATACAAGTTTGGCTGATAAGTGATAACGGAAATTAAGTTAATTTTCAAATTTTAAACGAAAAATTTAAATTTACGATTTCGTAGGTTAGGCAACCCATTTAACACTATTTAACTGTAATCTCAATTTCGAACCTTTTTAATCGCAATTTATGGTGCAAATATTTGATCAACTTATTTTTCTTATAATTTATAATCCAATTTAAAAGTGCATGCACATATTCTGTATAAATATGGATAAATAACACGATTTTTAATAAAATGTTAAAGAAACAAAATTTCGTGCAAAAACACGCCAAAATGAAATATAAATTGCAATAATCATTGTGTCAAAGTTTTTTTTGTAAAAACACAATTTACTGTAACGACTTTCAATTATTTAGCATGCAATAGGTGCGAAGGAAAAATTGGGCAAAGAAGTAGAAACCATGAAATTATAAATTTTGAAAAACGACTTACGGTCAAGGTTAAAATAATTTTCAATCCAAAAGCAATTTTGTTTTGAAAAATGACTGGTTTATTCTCAAAATCTGTTGAATATCCAACAATAATGTTAAGAAAAGTCGTAACAAAAAGGAAATTGTTTCTTGAAATCTTTTAAAGAAAAATTTAATTTTCACTACATCTTCTTCCTCTAAATGTCGATAGAAGTTTCAGAAAGTAACTTAAAAATTGTTTTTTTTTTTCTGTCTAACACAATCAATTTTGTGTAAATTGTTTGACTTTTATTTTATCTTACAACCCTTACTTTTATTCTTTTTAGTTTCTCCGATTTTCATTTACTTTTATGTGAAAATAAAAACGACGACTAAGCGTTTTAAATTGCAACTCCTCTGACGAACAGCAAAAGAATTGAAATTAATCACACGTAAATAATTATGTAGCCAACTGTCCATCTGTTTGTCTATCTGATTGTGTCTCTACAAGGGTGATTTTTGTAAGCGGTCACATTGTGTCTCGGAAACGGTGAGAGTTACGACATTGATTAAATTAGCAAAAAGTTGCATATTTTGATGAACTTTAATAGCGATATCACACTGTAAAAAAACAGAAAATATATTAATGAAATTTTTTATAAAAATGGTTTTGACAGTGTGCTAGGCTATATTTACGGAGTTTTTATAAAAACTGAATTTATGAGATTATGCGACTGCACGTAAATATTTTGACGTGACGTCACATAAATACAAACGGTTCTATTTTTTTTGATGAAAGAACGAGTTCTATTGGTTTTTGATGCGAGCGTGCGCCTTGCTTAGTGTTAGTAGCAAATGTTTCGTATTTCTTGGACCTTGGAGTTTTGCAGCTTATGCAACACAATTTACAGTCCGTCAATTTTTTTTAGCAAATTATAACAGTGTGCTATACCCATATAACGACATATTTTTATAAATATATTTAAGAAATTTTTATCTAATATTTACAATGTGGAACTACCTTAAGAATCTGTTCAGAAAATTTGATAATTCAAAATGGTTACCGAGATATGGGATGAAAACTGAAAATTGGTAATTTAGTTTTTCGACTGTAGTTTGAAAATGGTTTACTGTAGTAAAAAAATTCTAGGGAAAATTTTTCAATAGGTCCAAAGACCTTTTAACCGATACTAAACTAGACTTTTTCTCACATCAACGCTAGACGTCGCAACATTCTACTTTTTATTTTAATGTTAATGTTAATGTTAATGTTAATGTTAATGTTAATGTTAATGTTAATGTTAATGTTAATGTTAATGTTAATGTTAATGTTAATGTTAATGTTAATGTTAATGTTAATGTTAATGTTAATGTTAATGTTAATGTTAATGTTAATGTTAATGTTAATGTTAATGTTAATGTTAATGTTAATGTTAATGTTAATGTTAATGTTAATGTTAATGTTAATGTTAATGTTAATGTTAATGTTAATGTTAATGTTAATGTTAATGTTAATGTTAATGTTAATGTTAATGTTAATGTTAATGTTAATGTTAATGTTAATGTTAATGTTAATGTTAATGTTAATGTTAATGTTAATGTTAATGTTAATGTTAATGTTAATGTTAATGTTAATGTTAATGTTAATGTTAATGTTAATGTTAATGTTAATGTTAATGTTAATGTTAATGTTAATGTTAATGTTAATGTTAATGTTAATGTTAATGTTAATGTTAATGTTAATGTTAATGTTAATGTTAATGTTAATGTTAATGTTAATGTTAATGTTAATGTTAATGTTAATGTTAATGTTAATGTTAATGTTAATGTTAATGTTAATGTTAAGCGCCTTTGTGATAAAAAGTCGAATTTGGTATTGTTTGATAGCTCTTTTGACCTCCTGAAAACTTTCTAAAAATTTTTTTCCCTAAGTAAATTATTTTTAAACTACAGTCAAAAAACTAAATTGACAATTTTCTTTTTTTTGCGTTATCTCGGTTACCATTTTGAATTTTGAAATTTTCTAAACGGATTCTTGAAGCTCTCCAACATAATGCAGCTGCTTGCTAAGTTAACCACTCTTACCACTTAAAAAAATCACCCTGTATATCCTTCCATATCTGTTCATCTGTCTGTCTTACAAACTTACAAATGAAAGGATCTATTGATTTCAAAGGTAATAATTCATAACCAGTGGCGTAACAAGCTCTCCAGGGGTCCGTGTGTAAAGCTAATGGTAGGGGCCTCTATTTATTAATAGTTTCTTTATTCATATTTTTTGGAAAGCAGTACATTTTAAAATAAAGGCCTAGAAGCTGCCCAATAGAAATAAATGATGCTCCGATACGTTTTGATTCTCTGCGATCTTTAAAAACAGTGGCTCTAGAAGAGATGTCTTTAGGCTTCATGCTGCCTTGGGCTAAAAGTTAATCGGTGCCTCTGAAAGTACGTGTGAGGGGGAAGTTTCGGGGTTTACTCCTCAAAGCGCCACAGGCTTAAATTTTTGTCATCTCAAGGACTCAAGGTCAGCGCGTTTTAATGTTGTAAATTTCTGGCGCCCCTTAGATTTTGGAGCCTTGAGCTTTAGTCAGTTTAGCCTATTGGGTCAAACGGCAGCCAAAATTAGGTAATTTAAAAAAAATAAATTTGGGAGAAGGTGCCAACGGTCGGGAGGCCGTGTGCCTTGCACCCACCGCACCCCGGTAGTTACGCCCCTGTTCATAACTCGCAATTTAATTAAAACGAAAAAATGTTTGTTTGGGGCATTAGTGGAAGAAACTTCGAGCTCCTAGGCCTAGGAGTCCCTGCTTATAAATCATAAAGTGATAAGTAACTTGACATTTAAATATACTTTATGTTTCTACTTCTTGGATTTTTACTAAATAATTCTGAAAGTTGGCAACTTTTTCAGTACGTTATTTATTTTATGTCTGCCCACCGTTCATCTATCTTCATCCCCTGCAACTTAAATAAGTAACGAAGGGAAAAAAACTTTAACGTGATGTGTTAGGGAATCCAAATGTTATTTTGAGAGACTAAACATAAACTTGAAAAATATTTTCTAAATTATAGCTAAAAAGTGATAGTGAAAGTAAATTAGTAGTTATATAAAAACGGTTAATTTGCATAAGGTGTTAAAAACTTTTCCAAAACGTTTCGGATAAAACAGAAAAAAATTGTTTTGAATCAATAAAGGTGCCATTTAATTTGAAATGAACTTTCTAAAAAGAATTTAAGTTGTGAAATTAAACACCACACCTAAAGGACCTAAGGGTAGAAAAGAATTTGGATACGATAATACATTGGAAGAAATATGAAAAAAAAATACTACGCTGCTCAGACTATTCTTTTTATGCCATTTTTGAAATGATATATATTTCATCCGTACAATGTTACAAGCAACCCCCTAACATAAACAAGAAAAATATCCAATCTATCGTAGTAAAGCCTCGTACTCCCCCATTCCCATATGTACAGAAGACTTGGAGCATGTGCGCAGCTTGAACGCGGATCTCATCCTTGTAGACCGTATATTTAATACTTAGCCGGCAGTTCTAATTGCGGTGATCGTGACGAACGTTGTGTGGTTGGTTAAAAAAAATTTTAAACTTGGTGCAAAATATGTAGTGCATAATTTTGTGTTTTTTTACAAAACTGCAAAAATAGGATTTATTTTTATTTTATATTTTGGACACAAATTATGGTAATTATTGTTTTATTTAATTTACATAATAATTATTGGTGCACTGTGGTTATTAACAAAAAATTTTGAAATATGAATTTGTCATTAAAAAATTTCTATTAATCTACATTTGCAGTAGGTATTAGTCATAATTTTTCATACACGACTGCGCTTAATTAAAATCAATTGAAAATTAACTGTCAACGTTCATTTGGGTGTTTTATTTAAAAATTTTGATGGAGGAATTTTTGAAAAATTCTCTCGACTTTTGAAAATTGTAAATCAACTAGAAATAGAGGGACTTGAAAAATGCACTTAAAGTTGTGAAAAAGGCTCGTAAAATTAAAAAAGTTTGATTTTATTTTACTATTAAATAAATACTGGCTTATTTAAATAAACATTAAATAATTTATTATTAAACAAACAAACAAAATCTACTTAATTCTTGATCTTGAAGCATTTTTAAATAGTTTTCAAAAAACTGGCTTTCAGGAGGTTTTTCAATTACCTACAAAAAATCATATAGTTGCTCCTGAATCCGGATTAAAGCAATTTTTGAAACTTTGAGAATTTTTTATTTATAATACTTGCTACTAACGTAAACTATAATTTTTATTCAAGGTAAATTTTATCATATTTCTGTAATTACCCAAATTACCTTTAAATTTAATTGGAAGGTTTAAAAAATTGACGTTTGTGCAATTCCAATAATAATTAGCATGAAATGAAATCGAAAATTCGAGTCAATAGGCCAAGTAAGCTCATAAAAATCTGGATCTTTAACTAATTTTTAAAATAAATATCGTAATAGCTTGAGGGCCGTTTAAATAATATCCTAACTGTTTTTATTAGATCTTAACTGTTACAAGATAATTTGTGTAAAAAATTTTAAAATTCCTCGAGGTGCCATTACGACAGTAAAACTTACCTTACAAGTTGCTGCAAAAACCGCTTCCTATAATCTGAAAATCTAGCTTATTTCAAGATATAGAGTTTGTATGCGAATGGATAAAAACCGTCCCTGGATTAAGCCGGACTAGGATCTGGTTCTGAAAAGAAAATTTACTCCCTCAATACCGCTTCGGAGGATATGACTTTAATATCAAATATTTTTTCCAGTGTGTCGTTATCAAAAATCTAAAGAACTTGCTTGAGGAGTCGAAGTAACTTTTTCTCTACTTTTCAGGTAGTTTCATGACTTTTTACATAAAACTTTTTATTTGTCTCTAATCAAAGTCTCGATCAACAACTTCTCTATGTCGTATAGAAGCCATTTTGAATGTTTGTGTTATCAAATAAAGAAAAACTGTAGATTTCAGAAACGTCAAAATGTAAAAACTACATTTCGTCTTCTGAGTGCAAGACTACACTATCTCCTAAATTAAAGCATTCTTTTTCTTATCAATATTATTTTTAAAGTAACAACTGAAGTAGTAATTTTGAGTATGTAAAGGAATGACTTTTTTGCCTCATAGGTCAAATTTGATTTAAACGTTATTTTAGGGCGTATTTGGCGCATAGCTGGCTTAATGTTACGCCAAGTTATCTACTAAAAGTCGACGTTACTTTAATTTTTTTGTGGATTTTTTGGTTTTGCATTGATAAATCAACCTTAAAAGTTAAAACAATCAATTTTTCCATTAATCCCATTTTCGAGATTTTTTGAGATATGGCAGTTTTGCACTCGATGTATGCACATGCACAAGGCGATTTAAACGCTATACCCATGAAAAACAATTGAATTTGTATCTCTTTCTGATTTTATCAGGATTCCACTTTTATAAATTAACACATTTTAAATGATAATTATATCAAATTTAGCGGTATTTAATTTTCTTCAAGGCAATGTTTAATAACAATTTGTGGTTTAAAATATTAATTTATAAAAAAATGGTTAATTTATCATTTCTGATGAAGTTGTAACTTTTTCACACTTTCACCCCTCGTATAACTACCTACATTTGAAATCATATCATAACTAATAACATTTACGCTCGGTTGCATAAAGGCGAATTATATTTTAATCCGAAAATTAGATTTATAATTCTTTGAACGTTAGACACTGTAATATCAAAGTTTGACGTTTGTAAATTAAAATTTGAGGTTAAGTTAGTTTTGTGTTGAATTGTGAATACAGTTTGTCAAACTTTGACATTTTTATTTATTTATTTATTAAGTTACCTATTGTGTAACGTTGCCATATCTAAGGATTATAAATCTAATTCTCGTATTAAAATATAATTCGCCTTTATGCAACCAAGCGTTATTGTTTTTTTCTATAGGTATAACTTATACGCTGGTAATTATTTTATTATGATAATCTGAAATGTCATTAAGCCAAAATCCAGGATGATTTCTGAAATTTCAGAGGGCATTCAAAGGTATAGTTTTTACTTAGGATACTCGTATACGCCCGTCTATTTTTATTTTCCTTAATTCCTGGGCTGTTTTGTGAATATTTTAGACGACCCTTGACCAATTTTAATGAGATTTGATGTGCGAACTAACGAAGTACCAAACCATAATTTTCTAAAAGTTCCTAGAAGGTGCCAGTTACGGACAATAGGTCTTAGTTTTTCTCGAGTTCTGATACAATAACTTCTATGTACAAAATATGTATTCTTGCATTGGATTCTTGCACAAAAAACAAAAAATATCGGTGAAATTCAAGGGAATTTCACCTATAGATTTGAAAAATAATTTTTGGATATTAGTTGTGCATTTGACCGTTTTTAGCGAGGTTTTTAGCATATTTGAATATGTTATAATTTATAATACATCTTATAATTCTAAATCTATCCGCACGCTTGTTTCATTTCTTAAATTTTTTCTGGACCGGAGTTATTATTTTTTGAAAGTCACAATTTTAAACGATCATTTATAATGTTCGTTATCTCATTGGCCAGGTCATCAAAGGGGAGGGGGTAACTTACAAAAGCTCATGTAGTTTTAGATTTTGGATATGTCAGGATATGTTGTATGAACCTAGATCGTTATTAAAAATTCAAGTTAGGCCCACCTATTCGCGCGTCAGTACAACCACTTGTATCACTTTTTTCGGTTTTTGCTCGATAACTTTTCTATGTTTTTCTAAACCTCATATTTACCGAAATATAGAGCATCAAAGTTACAAAAAGTATGTTTTTCTAAATTAATGAAATTGTATGACTAAATATTCAAACTTTTAAGACGCTGTAACTTGAAAATCATAAGAAACGGACTACAACTTTTGGATTTTTTCGTCTTAAATTTACGTGTAAAATACACCCTAGGCGTTTGGTGCGTTCGTCCCAACCCACGCTGTATATTATATTCTATACCGGTCTCAAACCCGAACATACGGATTCGATATTGGAATGAACGTTTTTGCCGATTCCTGCTCGCCAATTCAACCGACAGAAAAGCTAATGGTACCAATCAAAAGGTAAAGTGATTGCACATCCAAAGGTACTAATTACAAGAGTAAAATGGTATAAAATATTTAGTTTAAAATACTAAATTATAAAAATAGGGTTTTAAAACTTTAATGTAAAATCTAAAGACAAAGAAAAATAAAATTACAATAAATATTCAAACAAACCCCCGTTTTGAAACAAACAATACCCCAATCAATTATAAAAACCGTTTCTAACGTTAGCCTATTGTCTTTCGGTAATTAACCGGCACTCGGTTTCTATTGCCTCCCTCAAAGAATTAATATCTGGGTGGCGTCTTTTATAAATTTTACTTTTAAGGTGACCCCACAAGAAGAAGTCACAAGGTGCTAAATCAGGAGATCTTGCTGGCCAATTTATAGCACCACCTCGACCTATCCAACGATTTGGAAACGAATCATTTAAAAAATTTCTAACAACTAAGCCAAAATGAGCAGGACAGCCGTCTTGCTGGAACCAGATCTCCTGATTTTCTCTTGCAACTTCTTCTAATGCAGGCCCAACTTTGGTTACTAATAATTCTAAATAAGTTTCCGAATTTAAATTTCCTTCGATTTGAAACGGACCAATAATGTTGTTGTTAAAAATCCCAGCCCAGATATTAATTTTTTGAGGATACTGAGTTCGCGTACTAATATTCACTCGAGGATTTTCTTGGGCCCAATAGCGAGTGTTTTGAACGTTTGGTTCGTTATTGAGTGTAAAAGTACACTCGTCTTTAAAGCAAACTGTAGACAAAAAGCGACGATCAGCATTAGCGCGCTCTAGCATTTCTTCACAGAATACACTCCTGCTCTCCTCGTCAAAATCGAAAATCTCTTGATGACATTGTGCCTTATAGGGGTGATATTTGTGCTTCCTAAGTATGTCCCATATCCATGTTTTAGATACACCTACTTCAACAGCAATTTGTCTTAAACTAATTGTCGGGTCCAAGTTCACCGTCGCCAAAACACGTTCTTCAGTGTGATTAACTAATTCTATTTGTCGATTTCCTGCGATATAATTATTTTTGATTTTAGTGTTTTAACGTTAAAAAAATCTTACTTACCACCCCTAGATTCTGATTCGACAGAAATATTTCCAGATCTTTCAAATTTCTGCACATAATGGTGAATGGTAGGTACTTAAAGACGGTATAGGTCTGTTATCAAAATTAACGGCAAACAAATCTCTAACGGAGCTTACGGAGGGTAAGCTAACACCACTGTAAAAAGTTTTTACCATGAAAATTCGTTCTTCATTGCAGTAGTTATTCATTTTCAAGTTATTATGAACGGGAATATTGAAGAAGGCTAAATACTTTTTAAAATTACCTATTTGACTTATTTGAAACAAATTGGAAATCAAGGCATATCATATTAAATTTAAATTTTAAAAAACGCCAATTGTAATTTAGTATTTTAAACTAAATATTTTATCTTTTACTCTTGTAATTAGTACCTTTGGATGTGCAATCACTTTACCTTTTGATTGGTACCATTAGCTTTTCTGTCGGTTGAATTGGCGAGCAGGAATCGGCAAAAACGTTCATTTCAATGTTAAATTCGTATGTTCGGGTTTGAGAACGGACACAAGGTATAGGGTAAGGCAGGGCAAGAGTACGCTCCTAACACACCTAACAAGGCTGTGAAGCAACTGAGGGTGTTAGAAAAAACACCCTACAATGCAAATGAGGGTGTATATCACTAACTTTATCTATATTTTACATAAAAATATACTTCTCTTTCACATATCTGAAGTTAGTTCTTAATAAAAATTAATTTTTCTGCTATTTGCAAATGCGTACTCTTATACACCCCTGTGTTCAAGAGTACGCAGAAGGATGGGTAAGACGACGCAACGTATTTGCTTATGGAAACTGTAATGTAGTGCGGTCATACAATAGGTAAATTAAGAAAGTTTCTTGTACTATTGAATGCGCGTACTCTTACCCGAATGCGGTTTTTTACATTATTATTTAAAATTTTAAGGTTAGTTTTCGTTTAAACTGAATTGAAATCAAACATGAATGAAAGTAAATATTACAACAATCAAACGTTTGAAAAATTAATGCAATCAACTGTGCAGTAACATGATAAACGCTTACCTAGCTAATGTAAAATATTACACTACGAGCACACCAAACATTCATGAGGTAATTACGCTGTCACCGATACTTCTGAGATTGTGGAGTACTAAGATTTTAGCATTATGACTATCACTGACATCTTCTGGTCTATTCAATTTTTATTTTAAATGTATACGTTAATTACAATTGCAAATGCGTACTCTTAGACGCTGCGTACTCTTAGGCGTCCTTACCCTATTGCAGTCTTATTTGCAATTTTATGCACATCTATCATATGGCTACAAAGTTTTACTCTTTTTGTCTTTAAATTAAACCAATAAACAGTTAAGCTGATGGTCACTGTATTTTTGTGGTAGTTTTCCCTAACTTTTTGAAAAATTTTGTGCTTTGAAGCTCTGTATTTCTGTAATTAAGATGTTTAGAAAAACATGTTATTAGAGTAAATTATAGCAAATTATGTGTTCTACAGAAACATTAAGAATAATATTTTTTGTAGGACGCACTAGTAAAGAGTTATCAAGTAAAAACCGAAAAGAGTGACACAAAAGTGGTCGTACTGAAGCGCCCACAGGCATTCCAAAACCTGCGTTTTTAAAAAAGGTACATACAATATATCCAAAATCCAAAACCACATGACCTTTTGTAAGGTACTACGTTCTTGGCCACTGCTCGGCTATCGTGTTTTAGCAACATCAGAATTTTTCTCTTAAAATAAATCTCTTAAAATTGCTATTTTTTTTGGCCTATTAGTGCTTTAATTAGTGCTTAAGGTATTAATTTAATTGTTTTCTAAGTTAATTAATAATTTTAAAATTAACCGAGTGAGACTGGGCGAGACTCATAATTTGTCACTTTTACTAACTTTCAACTTGAACGCTTTATATCTCTCGATCATCGGATCATGATCTAAACTAAGTTGGTTTCGTGTCGTATAATAGCAATAATAGACATTCAAAAGCAAATAAACCCCACATGGAATATATTAAAATCAACCGACGAGCAGTAACTGATCTAAAAGCTAAAACCAAGGGATTAGAACTCTATTTTGACATAAGTAATTGTGTGAATAAAATGGACTTCCTACAGATACTTAACTTATAAGAGCTTCTGAAAGTTGTGAAGAAAATAATACCTTATTTGTAAAGCAAAATAGAGCCTTTTATGTCATCTTAGTTAGATAAGACGCTATAAGAAGATAAGGAAATATTTTTAAAGTTTTGTTAAATCTCATACTCTATTCCCTCCTCTTAAACCTATAAAGGCTAATAATCGAGCTAATATGAATTAAATTACCTAATTTCATTCGTCTGATGAATTCAATTATGAAAATTTGAACTTGACTACCCTCAAAACCTACTGAAACATAACGTAATTGTTATTATTATTAAACAAAATTTGCATTTAGTTCAAAACGATAATAAATTCGATATTATTTCAATAATAATTTATACAAAAGTGTGACTTTAGTTAAACTTCTATTCGTCTGCCTTAGTTTTTATTTTTGAATTTTTAAGTTTTAGTTTCATGCTCGTTCTCTTTTATATCAGAAGTTGAAGATTCATTTATAGCTTATTACTAGTCTTACTTAATATTTAACACATGACTGTGAAGAATGTCTATAAAAATAGTAATAAAATCTGTTTCGAATCTGTCATTTCATGTAGTATTTCGAGTAAAAATTCGTTCCTAGTTTAACAAAGTGTATTAAATCGATTTAAAGTAAATTAATTTTCTGCAATAAAAAAAAAGATTTTTTTTTTTCTCAAAAAGGCAGTTTTCACTTCAATTATTTTGTAAAAAAATTATTGCTATTAAAAACTAAACTTTCTAATAAAGAGTCGTATACAGAGACAGACACAGACAACTAAATATTATGATCTAAAACACTCGAATTAAAATTAAATCATTAAAAATACTTTCACTAAATTATTTTATTATTTCTTTTGTTGCAAATTTTTCCCACCTACAACATTCGTTAGTTGGTTTGTAGTTTTGTTCTGCAATAGTATAAAACACCATCAATCTTTGTTAGTTAACCAACACTAAAGAAAGAAAGAATAACCTACGCATTTTTTTGGGTTCATCCTAATTACTTGTTTTGGGTGGTAAAAGTATGACTATTAAAAAGAATTTAAATTTACAAATTTTAAATACGTTTTGGGTTGGGCCACGACAGTGGCGTGCAATCGATGGCGATCCAGAGTCTAAGAGTGGATTTTTAAGTGAGAGTGCTTTTAAATCCGACCCTGTGTTGAGTATATCTGTAGGATTTAGTTTTTGCATACTTTTAATTGATTGCATACTTTTAATTTTTTCCCAAGTCTAGTTTACCACTAAACGGTAAACGTATTTTTTTAGAAGTTTTTCGATTTTAAGTGTTTTTTTGAAAATCAGATACTGTCTATATCTGTAAGATTTAGTTTTTGCAATTTTAGTAGGGCCTCTGTACATTTTCAAACTTTAAGCTTGCGTACTTTTAATTTTTTTCCAAGTCTAGTTTACCAGTAAACGGTCGAACTGTAAACGTATTTTTTGAGAAATTTTTGATTTTAAGTATTTTTTCTAAATACGGTACTGGCTATATCTGTAGGATTTAGTTTTTGCAATTTTAGGAGGGCCTTTGTACATCTTCAAACCTTAAGCTTGCATACTTTTAATTTTTTCCTATGTCTAGTTTACCAGTAAACGGTCGAACCGTAAACGTATTGTTTGGGAAGTTTTTTGATTTTTAGTGTGTTTTTGAAATCCGGTACTGTCTATATCTGTAGAATTTAGTTTTTGAAATTTTAGGAGAGCTTTTGTACATCTATTTTTTATTAATTTTTTCCTATGTCTAGTTTATCAGTAAATAGTCGAACCGTAAACATATTTTTTGATAAATTGTTTGATTTTTAGTGTTTTTTTTTAAATCCGGTAGTGTCTATATTTGTAGGACTTAGTTTTTGAAATTTTAAGAGGACCGTTTGTACATCTACAATCTTTAAGCTTACGCACTATTAATTTCTCCCCATGTCTAGTTTACCAGTAAAGGATCGAACCGTAAACGTATTTTTTGAGAAGTTTTTTGATTTTTAATATTTTTTTGAAATCCGGTACTGTCTATATCTGTAGAATTTAGTTTTTTAAATTTTAGGAGAGCCTTTGTACATCTACAGTCTTTAAGCTTGCGCACTATTAATTTTTTCCTATGTCTAGTTTATCAGTAAATAGTCGAGCCGTAAACATATTTTTTGATAAATTGTTCGATTTTAAGTGTTTTTTTTTTCAATCCGGTAGTGTCTATACTTGTAGGACTTAGTTTTTGAAATTTTAAGAGGACTTTTTGTACATCTACAATCTTTAAACTTACGCACTATTAATTTCTCCCCATGTCTAGTTTGCGCACTATTAATTTTTTCCTATGTCTAGTTTACCTATAAATAGTCGAATCTTAAAAGCATTTTTTGAGAAGTTCTTTGATTTTAACTGTTTTTTGAAATTCGGTCCTGTTTATATCTGCAGGGTTTAGTTTTTGAAATTGTACGAGGGTCTTTGTAAATCTTCAAACTTTGTGATTGCAGAATTTTAATTTTTATTCATGTCGAGTTTGACAGTAAATGAGCGAAAAATAAACCCATTTTTTAAGAAGTATTTTGATTTTATCTTATCTTTTCTGAAATCCGTTCCTGTCTATATAGGATTACAAAAAATGTTTGATTAATTCCCACGTCTAGTTTACCAGTAAACAATCCGTAAGTAAACTCTTTTCAAATTTTGGGGCACTGCCAGTGCCAAAGCTAGACACGATATCACATTATACCATAATAATGTATGAATTTTCTCTCGTTTTTCGTTTCCCACTATAAAACAAAAATATGTTTCTTTCTTTTGTTCCTTTTTGCTCTATTTTTGTTTTCGATAAAAAGTAACTTGAGCGTCCAGGTTAGAATTTATTGATCATTTATGAAGGGGTCCATAATGAATATTGCGAACTCGTGTTATTTGTGAATTGTTACCTCGTTACGCCACTGGCACTGTAGTGCGAAAGAGATGAATTTAGGGATGAAACGAACACGAGTCCAAAATGATGAATCAACAGATGTGTCCTGAGTTGTGGGGTTTAATTTTAAATTGTGGACATTTTAAAATAAATGAGGGTGTAAAATCATAACGTCTGGCTCGCTATCCACACCCTTATTTGAGTCACAGTCAGTTTGAATGCTACTTTTTTTATCGTCAATCATTTGGATTTAGTTTCAGTTTCTTTAGCTTAAATTAGGGATGGTTTTTGTAAAAGCGTTTAAGAACAGTTACAAAAAAAATTTAAAAATTATGATAATTATTCTTTGAGTAAAAGGTTTTAATTTGTTTTTTGTTACTCATTTGAATTTTTTATTTCTATTGTTTATAATTATATGAGCGTCCTACAGAATTTTGAATAAATAAATAGTTAAACCTACATCATAAAATTGCCATTTTGAAACGCATGAGAAGGTAAATGATCTAACAAATAATAGAAAATTATGCATACAAACCACAAATAGGGAAATTTGGTTGCCAAACCAGATTTCCTTAAATGGTTTTCCTTATATCCTAATAAAATAAATTATTGCAATAATGGCGAAATTAACGACGAAATGTTTGAAATTATCATCAGAGATTGTTTAAGATTTTTTTTGGAACCGTTGAGTTACGATTCTAAAATTAATCTACATCAGTCTTTCAAAAATGTTTAGCAGAGCTGGTACGATTTTGACACTTAAACGATAATATTTTTGGAATGATGGGTGTTTAAATTTAGAATTAATCGATAAAACGTCTTCGATTTTAAAATGTATTATATTACAAATTTATTCTTTGAAGTTTGTCTTTAGAGAACATTTTTTATTTAATGGCGATATGTGGATGGTTACTTCCTCATCGGATCTGTCTGTCCAACTTTCTGTCTTCTGCTTGTTTATTGTTTATTATGGCTGCTTTTATGTTCATCTGATCGTCTGCTTTGTTTTTCGGTTCATTCGTTCATCGATTTGTCCAGTCGCCTGTGCGTCCATTCGTTAGTGCCTATCAGCCATCATCAGTATTTGAAAAGTCGTCTCTTTCTATTTCGTCAGGAGAAAAACTGCGAGATTTTCATCAAATATTAAAGATGAAGCAAATGAAGCATTTTATAACGTCTTTTAATTGCTTTCGATGTAACAATCGATAGCTTTCCGTTTCTTTTTATTATCGGATAAGTCGTTAGTCATCCTGATTGCCCAATTTTAGATAAATATAATTACCTGCTATAAACCTATAAAAGAGAAACATTATAAATAATTCAGTTAACTAATTACTTAAAATGAATTGATTCCATATCTATAAAATCCCCTTTATTTCCATTTGCTGAGCCTTTATTTGTTATTCTATTCTACTTCAATATTCCAACAGCTAAAGCCTCAAGTCTCAAATTCTTCTTTCAAGTGTTAAAAAATGCCATTATTTAATCATGATTTTGTTTAAACAATTAACATTTTATTCTCCATTAAACTTCGTTATCGTTTTATATTATAAATAATTCACGGCAATTACCTACCGCAAAATTAATATTTTTCAAGAAACCGAAGATAATTGTTTTTATGGCGTACAAAAATTGCCATTTAAATGTATTTTTTTTAATAAAAAATTAGAAATTAATCCAGCTCGTTTTGTTCTCAATTAACTTTTTTAATCCAAAAAATTAATTTTACAGTTAAAATGACAAAACGGAATTTGAATAAAACTGTTTTTAACATTCTCGTCTTTTTTTACCTAATATCATTAAGGCCATTTCAAATTATACGTTTTTTATTAATATTATTTTACTAGTTTTAAGTCAATTTGAAACGGTACTTTCAAGTCACCGGCATAATTAAAGAAAATATATATAAATTTTAATTTTTAATAATTATTTAATAATGTAACGTTGCTAAAACTTGATATTAAACTTTCAGTTTCAACTTAAACTCTATAATTTTTGTATTTATTATTAATTTAATTTAATTAAGCGAAAGTGTTTAGTCTTTCAAAAAAATATGATTGACAGATAATTTAAACACATGAAGACTTAAATACTGCAATTTTATAAAGGCAAAAATATTGGTAATTTTAGCAAGGAAACCTAGAAGAAACTGTCGTGGTTGGCGTTTCATAGTCTCGGCTTTATTTCGGCCACTTGCTATGAATCCAAGCAAGGCGGTAAATCTGCGTTTTTCTATAATTGCGTGAGGATATCTCGAAACCTATTAGGAATAGAAAAAATGGATCTGAATAATCTTGTAGCAAATTTCATAAACTTTCATTTTGCTAAGATTAACTTTTTCTCTAGGACCTACCGTTTGTGAGATATAAGCGAAAACTCCAAAAACGGAACCTTTCCACACCCCTCTCTTCCTTAGCCAATTAGCCATAATATAGCTATACTATTTGTTCACAAATATAGACAGTTGTATTGGTTGTATCATTAATTTATAGAGTGAAGACTAAATTACATCGAGATTTTTCGGTACAACATTATGAACAATCGAGTAAACAATCGTTCGTATTCGGATCCACTTCTACTACCTGGATTCGTTCAAATTCTGTCAAATTATAGTAAAGTACGTTATTCTATTAAAGCGGTACGTGTTTTCTGCATCTATCTCAATAGAAGCCGCGCTATAGTTAGCTAAATTTTGTGAACACATATTAGGAATGAGTCACTCTCTATAATTATGGAATTGGACTTTAGGACCGGGGACTTTTAGTAGTTTTACTTTCGAACTACTCCAAACACATTACCAAAGAAAAAAATTCCACCTTCTACCATGTCCTCTATAACCCCTTCGTCGACTAGACTACAGACAGAGTGGTGACCGGAGCTCTCGTTCATGGGAACTTAACATGTAAAATCATACTTTGGTAATTTCCTGCTTCCCAATTTATGTTAGAAAAAAAATCTTTTACTAAAACTTTTAGAGCATAAAATTCTGCATCTAAATCAATTAACAAAGTTAATATTAGATCCTTTATAACACCGGAAACTAAATTTGTAAATTTCGAAAATTAGCAGAAATAGCAATTGTCTTGAAACACAAATAAAAATTGTCAAATGTTTTATACTTTACCTGTCAAAGTAATTTAATTATATTAAATTATTAAATATATTGAATAATAAATAAAAAACTAAAATTACTGTATTTTTAATTAATTTAAATTAACCTAAAAAATTTTGTTGAAAGATAAAACGTTAAACATTAAGGGATCATTCATGCTGACTATAAGCATAAGAACAAGAATAAGCGTAGATCACGGTTCATGCTCAACTTGCTCTTGTAGAAAACAGTCATGCGCTGTCGTGGCTTCAGCTCAGCTGATTTAAAGTGACAAAAATACCTAACCTCAGTATTAAATTGGGCGGGTGTACTATATTTATGATATCATATGATAATCACGAAATGTGCCGAAATTAGTCGAGATTTCATAAAAGTATAAATTTTTATGGTTATGGAAACCAGCGTGAACCTTACTATTGGTTTCTGTATAGCTGAACTTTTTTGCTTATTCTTGTTCTTATTCTTATAGTCAGCATTAATGGTCCCTCATTTGATAAGATTTATTTGCAATCGCTATTTCTGCGTTACAAAGCATCCAAAATTAATTTTGTTTTTCGATTTAGTTGCAGAATTTTATGCTCTAAAACTTTTCTTTGAAAAAAAATTTCAAAATAAATTAGGAAGCAGGAAACCAGCCTAGTATGATTTTGCATGTTATCCTATGACCGAGAGCTTCGGTTATCACCCTGTATATCTATAGCTACATTCACATACATATACAGTCTGGTATTTATAAATTAATAATAAAATAATTAATATTTGGATTTAAAACCGATCTGACAATAAAAAATAAAATTTTCCGGACTCCTCTGAGGTTTGTGTACTTCGTCTGGCTCTGGCCATACTTTATCGTCCGAGAATACACCAGTTCTCCGCGTACTTAATTGCTTATACTTACACAGTATACTTGTATATACAATTCTTGCTACAAAGTACTACAAGTTTACAAATTAAGTCGTTATTAAATTTACTAATGCGAAACCAGACCAAAACTTTTATATTTTCCCTTAAAGTTATTTACATAATTAGAAGTTGAATTTAAATTTGCATATCTTTCTACAAAACAAGCTCGAATTACAAATTTTATCCTTACATTGAAAATTCTTTTACCAACATACAATTTCCCCATAAACTAATTTTATTTAATCATTCCTTTTTAACATTAGCATAGAAGCATCATTGGCAAATGTTTGTCAACCCAAAGTTTGATAATTGAAAACTACTACTAAGTTAAAAGTTTTAATCGAAAACTTTTAGTTTGAACATTCTACCTTTAACCTTTGAGATCACATTACGTTTTAAATATAAAGAAACCTACAAAGAAATGGCTAAACTAAAACTTAACTTACAATTACTGCTTGTTTACATTGTATACAATCCCTCAAACATTCGTTTTGCGCAAATAAAAAATTATTACGTGCCCGAGAGGACAATATATGTTCGTGTCAAATATTTTGTCCTAATACCAGCATAAGAGAACTTTCACTTCAATCCCTAACGTGGTATTTATGAGGGCGTTTTAATTCAAGAGGGATTGCACTAGGGTGATTCATACTCTTAATTGCGTCTGAATTTACCCCAATATATCTATCTTTTGTCTACACGACATCTTTCCTTATTTACACACCCAAAAGGTCACAAAGATATTACTTATCAATTTTAATTAACACCGATTAAAAAGTTTATTATTCGGCCGACTTGGCGCAGTCGGGAGCTCGGTTAGAGCGACGTTTATAAATAGTTAAACGTTTACAAGCGTTAAATAATATTCCCCAAGGCTCTCGGTTACGCCTGATGAATTAAAAAAAAATTAAACAGCTTTCTAACGCGTAATGCATCATGATTGAAGCTCGAAGCGACACAATAAATGGATATATCAGTAGTTATCTAAAGAATGTTGTTTAAAAGTGAAATTTTTACATGATTGTGTAGCGTTAAAAATGTTTAAAATTTTTCTTATTTTGATATTAATAACATAAGCGAATTTATTCAAATGAGGTGGTTTACTAATTGGGCACTTTGCTAATTACTAGGTCTTTGGTGCATGTCGAATTGCGTCAAAGAAGTCTAATTTTATTGCATTTTGTACTAGTTTTGTATTTACAATACCTTGAAAAAACTTGGCAGACACAAAAAAATTATTCCAAAAGTACGCCCTTATTCCAAATTTCCGTATGCTTATTTCATATTTGAGATGCATGCATAATTTTTGGAGTACATCGACCTTTCTGTTATTAAATTTCATATCATGCGAGTCTTATTTTTATTTTATTAAATAACGTAATGGTAGTTTTCTGAAGCCAAATGTAATCGTAGAAGAGAAAAACCTAAAAGCTGCAAGCCTCATGCAAGAGAACTTTTATTCGACTTGAAAAATCAAGTTTATTAAAAAGGAATTTTTTCCCAATCACTATTAAATATTATATTGATAATCAAGTCATCATTAATAAATTTACTCTGAGTCATAAAATGTGCAAAGCACGCTCTGATTACTACGATAATAATAATATCATAAAATAATTGTTCATTCTTAAAGCTAGAACATAATTGCTGTCTTTGATGTTTTGATCGTGACCTTTATCTATTCTTCATTTAACCGTAATTGTTGTCTCTTACGAGACTACACTTATTAAATTGATAGAAAGTTTAAATGATCGTTTTGTTTCATTGACGTTGTTCAAAAGGTTTTTCGACACTTTAAACGTACACGCTTGAAAAATAAAAAATATTTTTCTCTGTTGGAAAATGTACATTGAAATAAATGTTTATATCGTTAACAGTTCAATTTCTGCTCTATAATGTGTTTTAATAGCCGTCATTAGTAGATTCAAATTAACACTTTACTTGTAAATATGTAGATAATTAAAGTAATTGTTTTATGCAATTTAGAAATATTTCAAGGTTGCTGCAATATCAACGTTACAATTACATGCAAATTTAGAGTATAATTTCCTAGACACTCCATATAACGATAAAATGTTAGTTTTAGAAATTTAATTTTTTTATAAACTCAGTTATTTATGATACAAGGACGAAAAGTTGAATTTCTCGAACGAATGTGTGAAGTTGCTGGTAGAGGCGAAGCCGAGTCCAGCAAACGTATGAGTCCGAAATACCCTTCAAAGTCGTTATATCCGGTTTTGTCTGTCAATTAACAAATTTTACACGCCGAATAAACAGTTTTTGTCCTAGGAAAAATGTCACTTTTTGACACCAACGAATAAAAATTAAATTATTAAATAACAAAATTTTTTAACTTTTCTTAAAACGCGTTAACCTCGAGATGCCAAAAATTGGCGCATGGGGAAAAAATTTTGCCCCTCCCTGAAATTATTGGAAGCGACGCCCATGTTCACACAGTGATAGTTTCGGTCGATTAAGAAAATATTTCTGTTACAAAACTTCCCGAAATTAAGAAAAATTAAGCGTCGTTGACTCCATCACCTACTATACAGTGTAGTGTGAAACCAATTGCAGAAGTAACACAAACTGGTAAAAAACCATTAAAGTGAGTAATAAAAAAAAGAAATTTTGCCTCAAAGCTAATTTGGAAAATTTAAAGCTTTTTTACTTTATTATTGTAATTTTAAATGTCAGGTTAAACTTTTACTAGCGAAGTTTTCAAAGGTCGGAAGGTTAATAAGATTTTTCGACCTATGAGAAAAGTTTAATGCTATTGTACTACTACCGATGCGATGGCTCAAATAACATATTAATTATTTTAAACTTTTACAATTATCATAAAATTGAAAAATTTATTTTTTTAGTCAAAAACACGGTATAAGGTACATTTTGGCACAAATAGGTAAATCAAATAAAATTTAAGAAGCTCCTATATCGATTACCTTTGAACTTTAAAGTACAGTCAGCCTCACAATTATTGGCCACCCGGGCTATACGTTAGCGTGGTTATTAGCCAACAACGACAAAAGGACAGAATGGAAGGTTGTTGTTTTACTACTTATTGATAAAATCAAGTTGCCCTTCAATTTAAGTGTGGGGTGTTATGATGGTTACATCCACAATTCGTGCTAAACGTATAGCCAGGTTGTCATTAATTGTGAGGCTGGCTGTACCTAGTTGAAGTCTAGGAGAGATGAATAATTCCCAATTCAAATCAAAAGTTATTTCAATTGCACATGCAGTTGAATTGTTGAATATAATTTGCATAGTTTTTCTTCTGGGATGTTTTAATTATAACTTCTACTCATGCAACCACTTCAAAAGAACAACAAATTGCAAAATTTGTGTACTTGGTTTTAATTTTACTATTTTCAAATTAGCGAAACTAATCATTGTAACTATTTTAAAAAAGTTGAGAATATGTATAACGTTTCTCATTTTACAATTTATGTATGCTTTTAGAAACACCCAAAAGAGTTTTTTGATTTATTCGGTTTGGTTGCATGTGACATTTTTATTTTGTTATTTGCACCGTACCGAAAATAAAATTTGGCAATAATTCAAAATTGCTTTGCCAAAGTTTTTTTTTGTACAATTGTTGCTACTTTATTTGTAACTTGAAACAATGATAAAATCAAAATTATAAAGACAACTCCAACTGTGATAAGTAGTTGGCTATGGAGAGGTTTCGTGAAGGGTTTTGAATACGAAAACTTTAGTTTAAAGATTAATCGCTTTAAACAAGAGTTTCTAAATTATTACGTTAGTTTTGCAATGTTCTAACAAAATTGTGATTAAACCTAAAGACAAATAATAAAAACGATAAATTATTATGCATATAGCAAACATGACCTAAAATCTAACCCTAACTTCCGCACAAGGTCTTAAATGCATGTTAATACATGAGGCTGCGTATTATTTATAGTTGTTCATACTATTTCGTTCAAAATATCGTGAATTTTTTAGAATTTCTTTGCGAAATACTCCAACTTGGGCTTTTATTTTATTAAGGGGACTCTTAAGAACCCAGAATAATCGGCAAAGATCCTTGGGAAGAATATTTATGCGGGATATGTCTAAAAGACACCAAGCCACCCTTGTGAGTTCAGTGGCGTGTTATTTAAGAACTATCATCTGAACTATTGCCTCAAAATATGGACGACGAGACAGAAACATGTCAGGCTTAGGCCCTGGTCCCCCAAGTGTCCAAGGGCCCACAAAAAATAAATTATTATAAAGCAAAAATGAATTTTAAACCTCAATTTAAAGATTCTAATCTAACCAAATGGATTCACGAACATTAGGTACATTGATACATATTTACGTAAGTCAAATTGGCCTACATTTTTTATCAGCTCAAAATTAAATTTATTTAAATAAATGTCATCTCTCATTTTGTTGAAATTCTTTTTTCCATTACCATCGTAACTTTAATAAAAACTTTTTATGTCAGTTTGATCTTTATTTCATTTGCGACTTCAATATTATGTTATAAAATGTTCGGCTCTGGCTCTATCTTCTCTAATCGTCGTATTTTTTTATTATTGCAATCGTATTGTTCATAAATTTTCAAAAGAATTTTTAATTTAATTTAATGGTCACTTTTATAGTGTGTGCGGGCACTTCGTGGTTTTACTATTGCAAATTTTGAATTTTTAGCTTATTACCATTGATTAATGGCTTATTGTACATAATTTTAGGAACTGGGCGCAGTCTAAGTCTTACAGTGTTAGGTCAAATAAACCAGAATCGAACCAGGCGCCTTCAAAGTCATTTGAAGACGAACATTTCGAATTTTCTACTTTTACTCCATATAAAACATTTTACTTTTTCTTCAAAGGTAAAAATTAATTAAAACTAAAAATAGAAAATTTTTAAAGCTCCATCTATTATCAATTACTTGTAGTTCAATTGTCAAATATTTTTCAAAATTAACTTTAATCTAAAAAGAAGCTAATTATTCAAAACAAAATGCTTAGGAATATGATTTTATATTACAATTTGTTGTAAATAAGTAAGGTTAGTGTTATGTTTAATTTTAGGTTCTTTATTTGTATTTATTGTTAAATTCATATACAGAACAATTAATTATTTATGTTAACATTTAACTTGTAAAAACTTAACTGAACTTGTTTTTACATTTCCCTAACAACCCGATCCATCCTACTGGATCTATTCATATATCCAACATTCTCTTGCGGGTTAAAAATAACTCAGCCGTTCTGGAGGTTTCCTATCTCTTGTTGATCTTCGTAGATCTTGACGGTCTTCTTTTATTGCAGGTTTTTCCGTAACTACATCTTCCGTCTTCTCCGGTTCAACCCCTCCTGATACTTCTCCTCGCTCAATGGACTGTGGCATGGCTATCATCGCCGTATTATTTGGCCCCTCGCACTCGGTTGCCCTTAGTTGCTCCGAATGTCGTAAATGACTTTTGCCGTCTACCTCCACTTTGTAATGTAATCTACCTATTTCTTTGTCAATTTTTCCAAACTTCCACTTTACTACCGGATTATCGTAAACTCTCATTTGCACTTTGTCGCCTATTTGTAATGATTTTGGTTTTCCCCAAATTTCTGGCCTTTGTTCCATTTTCTCTACATGTAAGTTTCGTTTTACTAAATCAATTCTTGTTCTAAATTGCCTCTTAAACATTAATTCTGCTGGGCTGGTACCAGTCGCTAGATTTACTGTTTTCCTATACTGCATCAGAAACCGACACATTTTTAAATCTAAGTCACCCGGTTCTCTCATCATTGCTCGCAAAGCCTGCTTAAACGTTCTAACGTATCTTTCCGCTTGACCGTTCGTAGCAGGATGATAAGGCGCTGTACATTTGTGTTGAATTCCGTTCGATTTCATAAATTGTTGAAACTCGAATGATTTAAATTGAGGTCCATTATCACTCACTACCGTAATTGGTAGCCCAAATCTGGCAAACGTATCTCTTAGAATCTTAATTGTCTCTCTACTATTTGTACTTTTAGTTTGAACAACTTCTGGATATTTTGTATAGGCATCAACTATTATTAAAAAATTTGTATTTAAAAATGGGCCAGCGTAATCGATGTGTAATCTTTGCCAAGGGTATTTAGGATATTCCCATGGATGTACTGGTACTTCTTTGACAGCGTTATCTCGTAATAAACAACAGCTTCTGCAATTATTTGCTGTTGCTTCGATTTCTTTGTCTATATTTTTCCACCACACATAGCTTCTAGCTAATGCTTTCATCTTAACAATGCCTGTGTGTGCTGTGTGTAATTCTTCTAGTATTCTTTGTCGTAACGTTCTTGGTATCATGACTCTGATTCCATTGAACACACATCCATCTTGAAGTGAAAATTTTACTAGTTCTTCCTCTGGTAAGTAATCTCCCGATTGTAATTCTTCTAATTTAATTTTGCATTCTGGATCTCTCAATGTTTCTTTCTTGATTTCCTCTTTAGTTACCGGTAAGGTTTCTATTTGCTTAATGTAAAATACTTCATCAGAATCTAAATGGTTTTCATTTTCTATCTTTAGAGGAAATCTTGACAAAAAATCTGCATTAGCGTGATCTTTTGTGTTTTTGTACTTTATTTCATACTTAAACCCTGCCATGAAATTTGCGTAATGCAATAGCCGTACTGCTGAACAAGCAGGTAAGTCTTTGGTTGGATGTAATATCCTTGTAAGGGGTTTATTATCGGTAATTAATATGAATTTTCTACCGTAGCAGTATTGAAAAAACTTTTTCAATCCATAAACTATCCCAGTAGCTTCTTTGTCGATTTGACTATAATTTTTCTCGGCCTTCGTTAATCCTCTTGAAGCAAATGCAATAGGTTTCTCTTCCCCATTTTCTGTAATGTGAGAAATAACAGCTCCTAATCCAGTTGGTGAAGCATCAGTAGCTAACAGTAACTGTAAATTTGGATTATATGGTATTAATATTTTTGTACTTGCGATTTCTTCTTTTATTTGATTGAAAACTTTATCGCATTCTCGAGTCCAGTTGAATTTTGTATTTTTCTGTAATAAATTATTTAAGGGACGTAATGTAGATGATAAATTTGGTAAAACTTTTGGTAATAATTTATCATTCCCAATAATATTCGTAATTCGTTTACATTTTTCGGTTGTGAACATTTAACAATTGCTTCAACTTTATCTGGTAATGGCCTTATACCTGTGCTATCAATTTGATGTCCCAGGTACTTAATTTTTGTTTGAGAAAACTGACATTTCTTTTTATTTAAATGCAAGTTGTGTAATCGTAATCTTTTGAAAACATTTTCTAAATTGGTAAGCAATTCAAAATGAGTAATTCCTTTAACTATAATGTCATCAAAAAAACAGGCAACTCCAGGTAAATCTTGTAATACTTGGTCCATAAACCGTTGCCATACATTTGGAGCTATTTTTACCCCAAACATTAACCTGTTTACTTTATAAGTACCCTTGTGCGTGCTAATTGCTTGCAAGTACGCGCTAGTTTCATCAACTTTCATGTGTAAATATGCTTGACTAATGTCCAATGTACAATAATATTTACCACCACCCATTTTTGCAAAAATGTCTTGAACTTTTGGGATTGGATAATTGTCATCTTTAATGAATTTGTTGACTGTCGTCTTATAATCTGCACACAATCGTAAATCGCCATTAGGTTTAACAACAGGTACGATTGGACTTCCCCAAGATGAGTAATTCACCTTCTCTATTATCTTCAACCTTTCTAACCGATCAATTTCTTCTTCAATTTTAGTTTGAAGTGCGTAAGCCACAGGTCTTGGTCTAATAAAGATAGGATTTGTATTTTCTTCTATTTTAATTGAACATTCAAAATTTGGTATTTCTCCAATTTCTGTTGAAAATATTTCTTCGTACTTTGTAATTAGCTGTGATAATTGTAATTCTGAATTTCCTTTTGTAATCGTTTTAAGTTGATTTATCTCGGACCAATCAATCTTCAATTTTTGTAACCACTCTCTTCCAAAAATTGCATCAACATCGTTTGGTAGAACGTAAATGTTTCCATAAACAATTTGATTTTTGTAATTTATTTCCACTTCGGAAGTTCCAATTGGTTTTATAATTTCGCCAGTGTAAGTTCTTAATAGGACGGTAGTTTTATTCAATGTTTGATTTGGACAAATAGTTTTGAACCTTTTATATGAAATGGTTGACACAGCGGCTCCTGTATCAAACTCCATAACACATTGCTTTCCATTTATTGTTAAATTAATCTTCATCTTCTGTGTATTTACTGATTTATTTGTCAATTTATGTATAACCACGGTATTCAACTCTTCATATTCACTTTCTTCTTGATAAATTTGATTTACTTCTTCATCTTCACTTCCTTCTTGATTAATTTGATGTAGTTCTTTACCCTCCTTTCTCAAACAAACTTGGCTCACATGACCTTGTTTGTTGCATTTAGTGCAGTGTAAATTTGTACTTTTACATTGTGATGATCTGTGGTTATTTCTTCCACATTTGAAACATTTTCCCCAAATACTATAAGGAATTTTTGATTTTCCATGGTATGTACTTCTTTTATCATCATTCCTGTATTTATTAATTTTAGAACTTTTAACTTTATTAACGTAATTTATTTGCTCATGAGCTATCATCTGTTTGCTTTCCAGTTTTGACGACTCTATGGCTAATCCAACCTTTACCGCCTCTTCAAAATTTATTTCTTTTTCTTGTAATAATCTTTCTCTAATGTCGTTATCCCTCACTCCTCGTATAAACTGTGATCTTAGGTGTGCATTAATAGATGACTTTCCGCAATGCTCACAATTAAAATTGCAGTTTGTAGTTAATTTTTTTAATTCTGCCTTAAAATTGGCAATTGACTCTCCTTCAGTCTGTATACGAGAAGCGAATTTGTGTTGTTCCGCAACAACACTCGGCTTTGGAGATAAATAATCTCTCAAAAGGGACATTAATTCCTTAAATTTCTTGGTTTTAGGTTGATCTGGTGCAGTTAAACTTGTTAACGTGTAATACGTTTTTGCACCTAAGCAGTTTATTAAAATTTTTACGCATTTTTGATCATTTTCTTCTGTGTCATCCGTAATATTTCTTAATTCCAAATAATTTTCCAACCTTTGTAAATAGGATTCAAATGTTTCATTAGCTTCATCAAATGGTTGTAAAGTTACTCCCCGTAAATCTGTTTGATTTGCATTATGCATTTGTCGGGAATTTAATATTTCATTTTGTAACAAGCTATTTCTTGACATTTCTTGTAATGTAGAGGTTAATTGTTGTAATAATGCTTCCATTTTATTTCTGTAATCGTAATGTAATTATTGTAATAATAATTATGAAATTTATTCTGGAAAATACGTAATTATTGTAATAATAATATTCAAACGTCAAAATTTATTTTTGACAGAAAAAATATTTTTGAAATTTTCTTTCTTGTAATTCTTGTTTTACATCATCCTCGTCGCCATTTCTGTTATGTTTAATTTTAGGTTCTTTATTTGTATTTATTGTTAAATTCATATACAGAACAATTAATTATTTATGTTAACATTTAACTTGTAAAAACTTAACTGAACTTGTTTTTACATTTCCCTAACAACCCGATCCATCCTACTGGATCTATTCATATATCCAACAGTTAGAATTTACTTTTACATCCTAAAAGGTAAAAAGTTCACTTTACCTCTTCGGATGTAAAAGTAGAACTTAACCTTACTTATTCAGTAACAAAATGTCAACTTTTTTTGACTTTAATTTCTTTTAGAGTTTTGTCGTACGTTTTTTAATAATTTTATATTCTAAATAAAATTTGCTTTAATGCGTTCACATTCTTGTGTATGCTATGAATATATTAATAATAATAAGTTAAGTTGCACATACACAATGTTTCCTGAATGAATTCACTGCAATAGAAGTTAAACTGATTAACGCCTTGCCCATTCAAAGTGCAATGAATTTTTATTCAAGCATTCTTTATGATTTTAATGATACTAAATATAAAGGTCTTGTGTTTTAATTTCATTTAATTGAATAAATAAAAGAGTTTTGCAAGATTAAAATTATATTCTATTGTTTAAGTTGACGCCAAGACGCAAAAAAAATGTAAAATTTTGTTTTATTATTCCCAGTTTACATATTTTTGTTTTAAAAATAGGTAGTCCGAGTGTTGCGCCATCTATGACTATTTTTGTTTGAAAATACCACTAGAATCACGTACGAAATTTCCGTTCGTTTTGATTTTAATTATTCAGCCAAGTAAATATTTATAAAAGCTTCAACCAAGTTTGGTTTTACCTTTAAGCGGTTTCTCAATTACGATTACCAAATACAATGGAATAATTGATAGAAAACGATTGTTATCACGTTTTCTCGTGTGTCTTGAATTTATTATTAGATATATGAAGGTGTTTGTACATCGTGACAATTTTTGTAGGTATTGAATTTATAATGTAGGTACTCGTAAACCGTTATTGTAATAGTGGTATTCTTCCAAGTTTAATTCAATTCAATTTATGGATTACAATAATAACAATTGAAGTACTACGGCAGGGGTCCTTCTCAACCTACGGTTTTGGTTTATTAGTTATTAGATTAGATCTATAACGATAAACTATATTGTTAACACATATGGGCTACTCAAAAACTTTCAAACTTTACATTTTGCTTCCGCTTAGGTTAAGTAACTGTCTGCATGTGTCTTGGTCTCTCTGCCTGTCTCTTGGTCTCTCTGCCTGGCTGGGCTGTGGTTTTAATCAGTACCGATTTTGATGAAATTTGATTTTCAAATAAAGTTTTTATAAGAAATCTATACAGAGTGTCCCAAATTTTGGTTATTTTGGGCGTATTTGTGTAAATTTTAACCAAATTTATTTTTACTTGGATATACAGTGTGATTGAAAAAACGTGATAATGCTGATTTCTTGGTTATTATTAAAGATAATAAAACTCGTTCAGGTAACTTATAGTACTCAAGAAGCTTGTTATTTTGGTCAATTCAAAAGTACCAGTGGAATTAAAACAAATGAGTAACGTTAGTTAGGTTCATTTTTTTAAATGGAACGTGTAGATTTTTTCTAGATATTCTTCAAGAGTATCAAATTCTCTTTACAGTGATATTAAATAACAATACAATATTTAAAAAAATAAAGTCGTAATAAGGTTTTAAAAAATGAATCTAGCAACCCTTATAACCATAGCACAACAATCGATAACAATCAAAAATACAGAAACATATACTATCAAGTTGCATAAGTATTAAAACAGATAAATAACGACTGTTTCGATTGTTATCGATTGTTGTGCTATGGTTATAACGTTATAAGGGTTACTAGATTCATTTTTTAAAACCTTATTACGACTTTATTTTTTTAAATATTGTATTGTTATTTAATATCACTGTAAAGAGAATTTGATACTCTTGAAGAATATGTAGAAAAAATCTACATGTTCCATTTAAAAAAATGAACCTAACTAACGTTACTCATTTGTTTTAATTCCACTGGTACTTTTGAATTGACCAAAATAACAAGCTTCTTGAGTACTATAAGTTACCTGAACGAGTTTTTTTTCTATCTTTAATAATAACCAAGAAATCTGCATTATCACGTTTTTTCAATCACACTGTATATTATATGGATGGATATATGGATGAATATAAGTATAATCTGAGCCCCAATTGAAAAAAAAATTAATTTTTTTTTCAAAATCGTCACCAATAGAACGTTTTGTAGTTTTTCCCTTATAACTTGGCCAGGAATTATTATTATAAAAATTTAAAAATGTCAAAGTACAACCAAAATATAGGGCTTTCGACATAACCCAGTAGATTTTTTAAATTGTTTCAAAATTGTCTACCATTAAGGGGTCAAAATAGGTCAAAATTTTGAAATAGATTTTCCAAAGATTTGGTCCGTTCGTTTTATTCACTTTTGGATATGTTATAGACAACTTAATTCTCTATTGAACTCTGCATTTTTAATTACTCTTATGATACAGGACCAGAGTTATGGCTTTTTGAATGTACAAATTTCAAAAAGCAAAAAGCGACTTGGCTAAAAAGAGACGCCAAGCCATTGCAATAATTTTTTATGCTGACGAGCGGTGGGAATGCGCACATAACTAAATTGGTATTTATCCCCATCAACGCAATAGTAACGTATTTAAATTATTAAAGGGGCGTGGCCAAATCTGCGCGAACTTATCCCTACCGCTCCTCAAGTTAATTTAGCTGTATGTATGTAATATGAGCAACATGCGCTGCAATAAAAGTCATAGCGTGGATTTTTACCAGTTCGAGCTGTGAGAGAAAAGTAAAGGACAGTATATGCTTTCACTTTTCTAATATAATTAAATAATAATATTGGTATTGTCATGGTAGCAATGTGTGCTTATTTTTTATCACTTTCTTTCGAAAAAGTGAATTTCTTTTCTAACAAGTAACAAACAAAAAACCAGTCTTAATCTCAAAAATATAAAAATTAGGAACACCCTGTATATTTTTAAATATCTTGAAACCTCACACAATTAGCTGTTACACTATACCAAACACTTTATAATTTGACTTCCGGTTCAACCGGAAATGGTAATAGTACGTACGAAAAGGTTCCCAGTATGGCCACATCCGTTATTTAGATATGTTATAGAACGATACTTGTTTCATTTGTTATAGAACGATACTTGTTTCATTTGTTAAATTTTGCCAAGACCTGAGTTTTGACGTTGAGCCCTATATGGTCACATCAGAATTTTTATTATTTTATTTAAAAATTAACTTTTTTCGACATAACAAGTTGTAAACGTTGGAAATTCAATTTAAAAAGTTTTTAGTAACAAAATGTATTATAACAAGTATAATAAAAGTATATGTTTTTTCGGAAGTTTAATAAAATCACAGCCAACTTAATAAAAGTTAGACAAAGAGTTAATAACATCGAACAATATAAGAAAAGTTTTTTCAGAACTTTCCATCACATATTGGCAACCTTGCAACTTATGGTTTATATTGTTAATTAAAATACAAGTAATTATACGTGAAATATAAAACTCTGTAATTTATTATCGATTGTCTAAAAATGTAAAATGAGTCTTAAATGCATCAAACTATGCAACAATCAGACGAAACGATCGTGTGTTACTTTAAATGGATTTTAACCATCTTTAATGGGAACCTTTAACCTCGATTTTTAAAACAGTCTTAACGTACATCATCTCTTCTAATAAAACACGTCATTAAATAACTGCCCATGTGATGTTCTCTCATTTAACGGCTTAATATACCACACCAACTAGCTATATAAAATTGCTTTAGCCTTTTGCTAAACGTTAGTGATGCTCCGTAATTGGTATGATCGCTTTAAGTATATTTCGTGCTTGCTTTTTATTGTTTGATGGCTTTTCGACTTTTATGCGAAACTATTAAATGTGTATTTAATTGAACTTTAATTTATATTTAAATAGTTTGCATATTCTCTTTATTCTGTCTCTATTTTACCAACAAAATGTAAAAATACCAACAAGTAGTCACATCCGTCGAGATTCGACGAAGTATTTGAAGATATGAATGCATTAGGTAGAATATTGAAATTTTCAAAAAGTATTATAAAATTATAACGCACCTACATCGCTGATTGTTTGTAGTAAAATGCAATGCACGATAGGCGTATCAGTCATTCAACGTGATCGAACGACGTTGAAGTGGGGATATAAGAGATAGTAATAACCATGGTAATTTATTATTTAAAAAAGGTAGGAAATTGATAATTTGAAGGAAAAAAATTACTGCTAACATATCTGTAGGTCGAGAACTTCGGTTAAAAAAAAATTATTAAGATCGGTCCAGTAAAGGACGCTATAATTACTGGTGAAGAAAAGCCTTTTCTGAAAACCGCTTTTTTACCTATGTAAGTAGGTACCCATATCCATTTGACACCCTGTATAATCCTGCCACACCTTGCAAAAAACCTATTTTGTTTTTAATTAAAATCCTCCATTTTCTTATACCCCTATTTTGTCGACCAGAAAACGTCTTGTTTACAAATCACTGAACATAAGCAAGTTTATGACTTGAACCATCAAGACCAAAACCAAACAACAGAATGTAATTTAACTTAATTAGGAATAAACTTAATGCAAATTTGAGTCGGTAGTAAATTTATTTTGTTGTCACTCTGTCCAAATGAATAATTCGACGGTACATTAGTACATCATTTACAAGATTGCGCGATGGCGCTATTTATTCCTAGTCACGACAAAACAATTTATGTAATGAACCATCTAAATGGGGATGTAATTTTATGGTTTATAAAAATTTGCAACCGTGCAAAATTATAAAAATTGTAATAGCCTTTTGTAAAAGCGTATAAATACGTTCTCCTGATGGCTTCTCATAATAACTTGAAGAATGTATTGACATAATAACTTTACACTTTTTGCAAGTGCAGTCACAGTGAGTCTCAGTACTATTATAGGCGGGGTTTTATATTTTTTATTGCATATAAAAGTCGTACTTAACGTGCATTTAATATGAGCATACCATAGGCTTTATTAAAATAATAATTGATAGTGCGTAGGTATTACATGATCTATAATCATCATAGTGTAAATTGTAAAATTGTTAATATATTTTAAACAGTTGTCTTTCATTTTAACTTGGCGCCAGACTTTAATACCTTGACATTTATTTGTCATTTCCATATTATGCAAATCTACAAGATCCAGACTACTTGCTTTGAAAAAAGAGCTTTCATTGTTTTCAACACCCAACAAAAAAAGAAAACCATGATAGATGAAAAAATTAAATTAAAAAGTTTAATTAACCTTGGTGGTCTTGACTTTGACGTTCGAATTCAGGTGAAGTTTGTATAGGCGAACCGGACTAATTGGGTGGACGTGAAACTTCTGAAAACTTGATTTGCTTATTAATATAATTTTATTGTACCTCCTACGCTCCTAGACTATGATCAGTTGAAGGTTTAAATCCCCCTTTTCAAGTCTAATCTTTTTAAAATGGATGGAATCGTGCCAAAAGATGCATGCATATGCGGCTCGGTTCGGCTCAATGTGCTCATTCTCTTGTTTTTTTTTTTCATTTTGAAGACGTTTAGTTTTTGTGAATTAAAACAAGCTTTACATTGGGTTACCTATTTATGAGGTTTATACACAGCAGAAGAGGTTTGGTTGTCTCTAACACGTCGAGTATACACTTTTAGGGTGAGATTTATTATGCACTCCGTTAGAATTCTTAAGAGGTGTATAAGTTTGGTACTATAAGGGCCCCCAAGATAATTTCTATTTTGTTGTCTTACGGTTGTCCTTCTGAAGGTACTGCAGAGTAAAAAAAGTCACGTGTTTCCCATCATCTGCAGACCTTTATCGATTATATCATCATAGTGAATTTACCCAAACAGTTTCATTCCACTCTCGGGTGGTCTTTTTACGAGATGGCGGTCCGTCCTTACTTTCATCTATCATCTTCATGATCGCCTTTGCCTATTATGACAGGTGTAGTGGTCTGGTGGCTGAAATTACCGTCTCAATCTTTCCTGTGTCTTCCAGGTCAGGTGGTCTCTCCTTAAAAGTCTGATAGGTGTTGAGGACAGGTCTAGTGATCTGGGAATTCGGCTAACCCCTCCCCTATCTTTCAGGTCAGATGGTCTCTCTGTAAAGGTCTGATAGGTCTTGAGAACAGGTCTGGTGGTCTTCTGGTGTCTTCTAAATCAGGTGGTTTCTTCTTAAAGGTCTGATAGGACTTGATGACAGGTCACAGGCTAACCTCTCCCGTGTCTTCCAGGTTAGGTGGTGTCTCCTTGAAGGTTCGATAGGCCTTGAAGACAGGTCTGGTGGTCTGGGAATTCGGCTAACCCGAGTAACCCCTCCCGTGTCTTCCAGATCAGCTGGCCTCTCCTTAAAGGTCTGAAAGGTCTTGAGAACAGGTGTGGTGATCTGGGAATTCGGCTAACCCGTCTCGTGTCTTGTAGGTCAGGTGCATTTTTCTTAAAGGTCTGATAGGACTTGAGGACAGGTCTGATGGTTTGGGGATTCGGCTAACCCGAGGGCTAACCTCTACCGTGTCTTCCAGATCAGGTGGTGTCTCTTTGAAGGTCTAATAGATCTTGAAGACAGGTCTGATGGTCTGGGGATTCCGCTAACCCCTCCCGTGTCTTCTAGGTCGGATGGTTTCTTCTTAAAGATCTGATAGGACTTGAACACAGGTCTGGTGGTCTGGGGAGTCGGCTAACCTCTCCCGTGTCTTCCGAATCAGGTGGTGTCTCCTTAAAGGTCTGATAGGACTTGACGACAGGTCACAGGTCTGGGGATCTGGGGATGATTCGGCTAACCTTTCTCGTGTCTTCCAGGTCAGTTGGGGTCTCTTTGAAGGTTTGATAGGTCTTGAGGACAGGTCTGGTGCTCTGGGGATTTTACTAACCCCTCCCGTGTCTTACAGAGCAGGTGGTCTCTCTTTAAAGGTCTGATAGGTCGTGAGGACAGGTCTGGTGGTCTGGAAATGCGATGGTTCCGAGTCAAGTCGTGTTGGTACATGCATGAATCACGACGAAGAAGCCTCTTCTGTTGGTTACTTTTAGTTAACAAATAGCAATCGTTTTAGATAATTGATTTGTGTAATTTTATAGTTCTTTTTTTATGGATTAATAAAAATTTTTAAGCTGCGTTTTCTTAATTGTGTGCATTTATTAAACCCACCCCTACTCCGCTGAGCTAAGACCTAAGTGTAGCAAATCAGGTACATTGATAATTATGTACTCAATTTTTAAGTCTAAAACTCATCATTATAGATGGCTGATTATGTAAGCTCGATCGGCATCTTTAGCTACGAAACCAGGAGAGCGTATATCACTGCACTATCATAAGATCGTAGCCCACTTAATTAATTTTTTTTAAAGAGATATTTGCAGAATTGTGCTAATTGTAATGTACATAAAAACTCCTCAAGACAAAGTGAAATTATAGCAGACATCAGGCTCATATTCTAAAAACGCAGCAGTTTATGTAGCTACGACAGTACTATACTTACTCAGTGATGCCTGTACTGCCTATTTAATTGGAACGCACTGTAGTTATCTAACACGATCTGTAAAGTCAACTCTTAACTTTGTCATTAGCCATAGGAGAGACGAGTTAATCGGTTAGACTCGATGCCATTTGGTCTTGAATTCTAATCTAATGAGGGCTTCTAAGAAATTGGAATCATTTGAAAAAGTTTATTATTAGTGGGTTGCCGATAAAAAAAGGAGGAAAATGTCATTTCAACCAAATGAACCCAAACATTATCGTTACTCGTTCGTTAGACTCTTGTAATTACATAATTATAATTTCCTTTCAAAAAAAGATATGGAATGTAAAAAATAAAGCAATGACCTAAAAACGCACAAAATTTAGATTTATACACACGTCGGCACTCTTCAACACCGCTATTTTTATAAATGAATTTTAAGGTTTCTTTTCAAAAAGTCGCTTGGGAAATTTCTTTTGACCAAACGCCACGAGTGTTATAGGGACAAGTTAATGACGTCTTATCGTGCGAAATGGAAACGGAATTCACACAAATAACCCTTCCACCTAATGATCACTTAGCTGCAAACAAGGCTATTTTAACAAAAAAAAAGTAATTTTTCCACACCAAAATTTTCCTTTAATTTAAAACGTGTGCGTTCTAAAAGGAAATGAAATGAAATGGCTAGTCAAATTTGGCGGATAAAAAAGTAACTGTTAGACGTATAACATTATTTCAATTTAAAATTTATTCACAAACTTTCCAAAAATCAGGCTTTGTGCCAAAAGACAAAATTTATACTTTACATTATAAACGTTTCGCTAACTTTTCTAACCTTTACGCCATGTTTTAAATACTAAGCTTGACATAAATCAACAATTTATTCGTAAGAAAATTATTGGAAAACGCTTTATAAGTTTTTCTTTAACTGTTTGTATTTTAAAGGGAAAAAGCGTGACTGTATACTCATTGTTAGGGATGAAACGGCTTCTATCTTGTTCGAAGTTCGATCTTAAAGTCAACAATAAGCAGTTTGGAGGATTTGGGTTGATCCTTTTGGCCTTTGATATCACTATAGTTTGAATGGTTTTGGCACAACGCCGAAAGTTATTAAGATATGTTTATAATCACACGGTAATATGAGAAGAAACTGTCCATGTTTTCACTTAATCGGATTGATTTAACGATTATATTTCTTTACGAGTTTCCAAGTTTGAGGACAACGAACTAATCGCTCTTATTTGAAGCTCTTTATTACTAAAATTAAATTTTGGTTACAATTCTAATTTAAAAATCAATTTAATTGAATTAAAAAAACGTTCAGCACAATTGGCGAAGAGAAAATATATGACTATTCGGGTCTCGAAATAACAGTTTTGAATTTGAAAGGTGGGCTCATTGTTATTTTTCCATTCGCTCTTTAATATTCTTAAATAAATGTTTTGTTCAAATTAATTTGATTCTTTCTCTGTAGTTTTTTTTAATAATAGCGCAAACGTTTAATGAGATAAAAAGATAAAACTGGAACTTGAATGGAGCAAATTATCTACCTTGTTCCACTTTTCATCAAGTATTGATCTTCCTTAACAAAATTTTCTTACAAATTTGATTTACCTAACTTTCGTCTTGTGTCGTATAAAATGGAATGAATGATAGTGACGTACGTTAGATAGACTATTACACCTGAGATAATGTCGCCGCGCGTCTCATTATCATTGTCAGCATGTAGGTACGTCGAAATGTGAGTGGCGTGGAATTTGAGATAAGAGTAAACGGACACAATGAGGAAGTAGTGGTTTTCTGTTACTATAGAAACGAAATTCTGGAAATCGATGTTTGCGTTATTCTCACACACTCGTGCTCGTTACTTGAAAATTGTAAAGAAAAACAAGGCGTTCTTGTGGTTTGAAAAGAAAATTGATTCAATCTAATGTGGGGGTTTCTCTGAAAAAAAAAATAAAAATTAGTCTTCAAGGCAAGAGGGTTGGAAATATCATTTTCAGAAGTTGGTTAAGAAAACGTATTTTAGCGAGAAATTCCTAGAACAGTTATATGAAATGATAAAGGATATAATAATGTACTTGCTTTATGGAAATTCCGTTGAAAATACGAACCGAGCTCTTCCGCAATAATTCAGCTACTTGTACCACAATTTTCTAGATTATTGAACATCGATGTGTAGATTTGGTCCAACGCTTTTTATTTATGTTATCATAACCGTAAATTACAAAATATAAAATTCGTGTAAATATTTATCTAAAATAATAAGTCAAATATTGATCATAACGGAGATTTTGATGAATCAAAAAAGATTGTGACATTATTTTATCTGTTTAAAACAGCCATAACTCTCTCTCTTTTTGCCAACATTTCTGTTTTGTCAACTATTTAGGACAAAAACTTATAAAACGTACCCCTTTAACGATGGATATCGTTATAAGGTGATGTATTTTTTTGAATTTTCTGGAACCAAGAACAATATCGCTTTACATTTTTAGGCAATCGTGGGAAGTGCTTCTTTAATTTAGAATCCAAGTGGACGTTGTTTATCAATCTTCTTCTTATGAATTTCATGGTTTAGGCACTTGTTGCTTCTTCCGTCTCTACTGCTCACCTGATCAGCCCTCAGCTTATACAATCCGTACAAGGACGTCCAGTATCTCGTCTTCTAACTGGGTTGCATTGTAACGTTTGTTTCGGTTTTCTATCCGCTCCTGTAAGCATCAAATGGAATTTACGGCTTAGTTAATTGTTCATGAGTTTTTGTTTAGTGAATGGTCGCCGTCCCCAATTTAGTCTTCTCTAATGAAACCCTTTATTGTTTATTCTTCCAATTTCCAAAGAGTGTCACTTTTAAAGATCGTAATTTTCGTAACTTTTGTACTGATTATTCAAATATTCTGAGCTGTACAGAGCAAGACTCCTGCATTCCTGCATATCCAAAACAACTTCTTTGTTTCCTTCTGTGTTTTGTTAAAACTAATAGTTTAATAAAATTATTGAATTGGTATGACCTTGGTATGACTTTATAGTAGTCAAGTTTGTAAAATCTCTGCAGACTCTTTCTAGTCTCTTTTACCTATTGCTGTTTACAAGAAAAATACAAAATAGAGTTGATCCATGAACATAAGAAATTTGACAGATTTGACAGTCAGTGACATTCTGGCGTTAACCGTTGCCAACTTTAAGTGATAAATAACTAGCTCTACTACGCGCCAAATTCAAACAGAGGGCACTATTTCTTGTTCAGCCAATATTATCTTTGCTCGAACTGAGCTTATGCTTTACCATGATTTTTCTCATTTTAGTTCAAATTTTCCGACTGAAGGTAGTTAATAATACCCACTTCCACTTGATTACGTTCGTGGATGGAATAAGGTTGGAGGTTGTCTGTAAATAGTATTATATGTTGACGTAAGTAAGTGAATTTATACGGATTCCACAGGAAGAGTTAATTACTTGCCTCCACTTTCGAGTTACGTTGTCGATGTAAATGTTGATTAGAGTACAGGTGACGACCTTGCATCGTGATAAGCACGTTTGCTACCATACCTAATTCCCAGTGGCGGTACTGGGTAATTTCTTACAGAAGTAGATAAATGGACATATTTTGCTCATTGGAGATTGGAGAACTCACTTCTTTTTTTTTCTTTCTTTTTGGAACGCTACTGGGCATTCAACCTTGGTGCTAATCAAATAAATTTTATTTGCTGTGTGTAGCCCAACCCTTGCAAATTGCAAATATACTTATGCAAACTCTCATACGTCAGAGGTCATTGCTAATGTAAAGATCGGTTAATAAACTTTACATTTCTTAACGCTTTTCATATTATTTTTTCCATTTGTCAACTAATTGCAAACATTAATAAAACACCATCTAATTGTCTACTGTACCTATACAAATACAGAAATACGTATTTTTAGTACAATGGGGAAAAGTTAAAGTTAAGAGTCAGAACTTGAAATAACGTTACACACTCATCGGTTTATTTTAGCGACCAATTCATTATAATGTCTTTTTGTTTCCAAAACATAAATTTCGAGTTCAGGGCTAATAGGTAACGTAGTAAATTTGTTTAGTCTTGGCATGTTTTACTTTAAATTAGGTGATTCATATACTCTTCTTGTAGAGTAGTGAGTAGAAAAGGTAAAATAAACTTGATTATACAACGTACGCAAGTTTTGTAAATATCGTAATGCGTTGGTGTTAAGGGTTGTAAAAACAATTTATTGCCGTTTTCTACAATTAATTTAAGGAAAGCTAAAAAAAAAATTTTATTTTCGAGGTCCAGACGTAACAATGCTTTGTGGTTTAGAAAACTTAAAGTGTACTAATTTTCAAGCCCACATATTCATGTGTGTTATGTTATAATGAAGTTTTCAATATGAAAATTCCTGAATTTACTGCCGTTTTCACATTTAATTTAACGAAAGCTAAAAAGAAAAATTTTATTTTCAAGGTCCAGACGTAATAATGCTTTGTGGTTTAAAAAACTTAAAATGTTCTAATTTCCAAGTCCACGTATTCACGTGTGTTTATGTAATAAAGAAGCTTTCAATATGAAAATTCCTGAATTTTCTGCCTTTTTCACATTTAATTTAATGAAAACTAAAAAGAAAAATTTTATTTTCTTAAAATGTACTAATTTCCAAGCCCACATATTCACGTGTGTTTCTGTTATAATAAAGCTTCAATATGAAAATTCTTGAATTTACTACCCTTTTCACATTTCATTTAATGAAAACTAAAAGAAAAATTTTCTTTTCAAGGTCAAGACTTAATATACTTACGCTTTGCTGTTCTGAAAACTTAAGTACTAATTTCAAAGCCCACATTTACCATATATCATACACTTGTTTATGTTGTAATAAAGCTCTAAATATGAAAATTCCTAAATTATTCTGCGTAACCTTTTACATAACTTCTTGGACCTTTTGTGATCTAATAAAAATTCTTGAACTTTTGCTCTATAATAAAATCATCATTGGAGGTAGTGTAGGTGGATTTACAATTAAAATAGGTCCAGAAAATTATTTAATAAGGACTCACAAATCTATTATTATACAATAATTAATGAATTTGAAAAGGAAACATGCTGCCTTCCTCTTCCAAATTTCTTTCTCTAGTCTTCATTGATCCTCATTTCTAGTTCACACGTCGTCACGCCAACTTCTAAGGGGACTACCCCTTTCCTCCTTTCTTGTGGCTCCCATTCCAAAATTCTTCTCGGCCGTCATTTTCCTGCATTCTCTTCGTGGGCCAAAACCATTTTAACTCTAATACGTCCATTTATAGGTTCCTATTCTCATGGGAAATAATGTACCCAAATCGTGCTCTTTCGCCTTTCTCCTCTCCAGAGGAGCAGTGAGATGGCAATGAGTGTAGTTTCTGACTTTTTGCTTCCGCTTCCATTATTTTCGTCTCTGACAGAATGTGTCTATTTGCATCTCCTTTATCCAATTATATGATTACTTCATACTAATTTCCATTTTCTAATTTTGTTTCCTGTTGCCTCTTTCTATTTCAATCTGATCCGTCCTGTATCCGAGATCTATATTTCTTGTGCTTTTTTGCTTCATTTGTATTTTTCCAAGTTGTTGGGATTGTTTAGGCCTTCCTCGCCTTACTTCTTTAAATTTATTGTTTTTTCTGAACAATAGAGATCAACCCTTCCTCTTCCTAGTAGTCTGTAAAATAATATTTAAATTAACTACGAAAAAGTTCTGTTATGACCACATCAGAGTTTCTTACATATTATTTCAGTGTGATACAGCAAACATTTAAACTGCTGTAGCAAATTCTACATTTTTGCGAATCTTCTGTATAAATGTTTGTCATAGGTACATTTGAGAAGTAATAAATTATAGATAAGCTAACTATTAAGAATCAATTTAAAATCTTGTCTAAAATAATTTATTAATGTAAAACTAACTTGTTTGCATGTTAATGAACTAATACTGGTGGTTTTTGGATTTGTGAGGGCGTGCGAAGAAGATTAACACTTACTATTAAAAAAAATTACAGCTTTGCTCTTCTACACTTTTACCTCTTTTTTGTTGGTTTACAGTAGATTAAATGACAAATTTTTATGGTTTAAGTAAACATGAATTTTCTACAATGTTGTTTACACTTCTCGATTTCATTTTATTATAATATTATCCTAACAAGTCGTGTAAAGAAATACATACTTTGTGTATGAGTACAGTAACTAAACTAACACAGTGCATCAATATTTAAAGCATGTTTTGAGTTTTTTTTTAATCTGTTTTAATTAACAATTTAATTTCCGTTTTAGTAATGTGTGATAGCAAGAAAAGAATGCAGATAAGAACAATTGTTGCTAATGTGTAACCGTATTAATTGTGACTAACAATTTGTGACATGTGATAACAAAGGCATTTTGGTGTTAGTTGATAAAAATATGTAAACTGTGTAGCTGCATTAGTTTTAAAAATTTTGGATGAATCATCGAGATGAAGTTTATTAAAAATCGATTTAGGGGATATCCAACCCCTCAGATAGGTTTAAGAAAAAGTTGCTTACATTTCATCTATGAAGGTATGTTTTTTTTATTAATGTAATAAAATGTGTATATAAACAACTTTTTGTGTCGTTAAAATGTTTAATTTTATTTATTATCAAAAATCTACTTAAAGTTTAGTCATCCAATGACCCATTTATTTAATTTGTATAAAAATTTATTTCTCGTTAATTTTAAAATGACGGTTTTTCTTTGGTTACCATTAAGCAATTTATAAATTATAATTACTATAAGTACTTGCATTATATTAATTTTTATTCATTAGAAAGTATACATCATGAAGCATTGACCATCATTGAAATAATCAAAATTTTATTTTATAAGTTATGATGTAGCTATTACCTCTGAGACTGAGTTGTTTAAACAAGAAATTTATTTTTTGCAGCTCTTAGAGACAGGGTAATAATTAATAACGAATCTTAATTTAATTAAACGAGTACCTCATCAGGTTTGATAAATAATCAACAGGGAACATATTCATAAATAAACAAGATATAATAATTACTCTAGTAAAATTTTCAATGAATATTTCATGACTTGTTCTTTGAGTTGTAATATAAACAACCAAAGAAAATTTTTTGCTAGTATAGGTAATTGCTATTAAATTTATGATATAGTTAGAATTTTGTGTAGGACGTTCGATAGTGAAATTAATAACTTGTTCATAATCAATATTTATTTTAGGGATTGTAATAATTGATGAGTTTATGTTTTTATAAATTCGGTTCTATAGCGTATAGCCACAGCATAGCTATCGAGTGCAAATTTGTATTTCATAAAACATATTTATATTCATTAATTTTTAGGGCGATTGCAGACTGAGGGAAATGACTAACAAGGGAACCTAAAGCGTCGAAATAATTTACAATTAAAGATCAAAGACAAAGTTTGTGTATAAATTTAGTCTCGTCCGAAAAAGGGTATTAAAATGTTAACGAAATTATCAGTAACGACAATAATAAATAAAATGTTGACGTAATAATACTGTAAATAAATAATGCTATATTAGTACTACACTAAATTGATTTTCGCATTTCTTAGTAGGTACACATTTTATACAACACCAGAGGTTCCGTGACATCCATAAACAGATTTTAGTTCTTGTAGACCTTCTAACAACAGTGGGTTCCAGTCTATTTTATATCTATACAATAGTGGTTCCCTTTTTACCTTAGGGATTTATAGACTTTATTTCTTATGCATCTTTTTCGTCCTATAATCATAATAACCTGTAGCCTCATTGTTCGTAAGTAGAATTAAACTACAATTTAGCTAAAAAAAACTTTTCAAAATTGTTAGCGTATTGTATTATTATGAATAGCCTCACTTGCTTGAGGCTAACTTATTTCTTTAGAATATTCTGCCTTAAATTAGACGTTCACTTGTAATAAGACATGCTGTCCTGTGCAAATGTACAACACAAACTTTGAGAACTTGTTACGTTGCTTCTGACGCTGAAAATACAATGAAAACCCACAAGTTGATCACACGTGTAAGTTTAATTACATTAATTCTTTAAATTAAACATAAGGAATTACATTTACTTTTATTGACTACGCTTCACTAGTTTTGTATTTTGTAAGCGTCTTCACTTCACATCCCTTCAACTCCTATCGCTTGAAAAAAATTAAATTTTATTTGACAGATGACACTATTTACTCTAAAATATTTAAAAATATAAAATAATTATTACACGTTAGTTAAATTAACGTAAATGTAATTAATAATGATTGTTAATTAATTTTAAAATCTCATAAAAATTGAAGTTTGACGTTTGCATTTAACTGACAAATAAATACCTACTATACCGACATTCTCCAAATTATTCTGGCGCTTAATTTAAATTTCTCACAGAAGGAGGTACTTACAAAAATAAAATAATTTTCGCGTGTAATTTAAAATATTGTAGTTATTAATTATTTACCAAACAACTCATAAAAATTAAGTTTTGCCAGCTTTGCGAAGAAGTTTTCACGTTTTGCTTTCAACTGACAAATAAATAGATACCTACATTATCGATAATCTTGAACTTATTCTGGCGCTTAATTTAAATCATTTTAAACATAACTGGCTTCAATAAAATATTTTTGATATTAAACTTTTATTATTTTATGTTAGATAAATTTCAAAATTATACCCTTCGGGTGGTTCAGGCAGATTCTTTTATTAAAATATTTTTAATTTGGAACATATCCAATTCGTATTTTTGGTCCGAAATTTAAAATTTGAAACACTCACGAACATTTTTCCTTAGCATAAAGATGTAAACCACAATAAAATTTTAATATTGCTTATTAGATTACGTGCATTGTTTAATTTTTATTTGTGTAAAATTCAAAACAGTGAGCGAGACTTTTATGAGAATAAACTGTATCTAATTAGTTTTTTTATGCAATTATCCAATAATTAAAAATAATATTATAGGTATTAATTACGCTTGCACATTGTTTTTTATGGTTTTTTTATATGTTTTGCAAGACCAAGACAATTAACTTAAATAGTAACATTTATGTAATCTTGCAGTTACCTATAGAAACATAGAAAGTTTAACTACTTATTTTTAAAATAATGCACTGCATGGATAAAAGTAATTTATAATTTAGAACAATGACCATTTTAATGCAGTTTTTAGATGGAATAAGTAGTTCTAAACAAGCAAAAAATCAAACGTTGTTTTCTTTCACAATAATTAATGATTTTCGTTGAATCTTATGTTTATAGAAAGTTCTGCAAAACACTTTAAGTTACAATCTGATGATGATTGTTTCAAGTTTTCCATTTGATAAATCGTCTGCAATCTTAACAGGGATACAAACTTGCCAAGTTTTAAGACAAATTGTTATTAGAAGTGATCCTGACTTATTCGAACAGAAGGACATCGGAATATAAAATATTGATCGGATTTAATGCAGCTTACGATTGGAAGCACTGAATCCCCCTTTTTACATGGTTTCAATGTTTTTTATAAAAATGAATTCTACTGTTTTTTGGGTTCTCAATAAGCGTTCAGTTGGAATAAGTCTTATACATTTCAATTTATAGCGTATTAGGCTTTGGTTTACTGCTACTGTGTATTTAATTTTATAAACTTGGGGAATTTACATGGCGGCCATGGCGCAGTCGGTATACGTGTAATAAAGAAAAGTATACTTTTTAAGATCGCATAAAATGTAGAAGTGCATAGTAGGTATTCGGGCGATTGAGACGGGGCATGCGCAGTAGGAATCTGCGCAGTAGGAATCTACTTTACCGACATGGTTGGAAACTTGGCTAAGTGGGGGAAGGGTTCTGTTACCGACATGGTTTGAAACTTGGCTAGTAGTTGTGGCCGCCGCCGTCAGATGGCGCCACGGGTGTGAAACTTTGCTAAGGCAGTTTTCTGTACCGGCATGTGGTGGGAAACTTTGCTAATTTGACAGCTGCCATTTTGGTGAGGGACTTTGCTAATTTGACAGCTGCCATGTTTGACAGATGGCGCCACTAGTGCCCAATTGACGTTGTTTGTAGGCGGCCATCTTGGATTTGGGGCCCAGCTTGCTTCGAACTCGGGCTCCGCGTGGGGCACTCCGTGCTTCTACGTAGGACTTGGGCCCGTGTCGTTGCTCGAATCGCCTGGTGCTGGAAAGTGAGGTTATGCTTTGACAGATGCGGAGGGGAGCGGGGGAAGAGGAGATCAAACCGGATGAAAACGAGTTAAATAGGGACGAACGAGGGGGTGTCGAGGCAGTGTACTAATGATAACCTATCGAGGTGGGTGCAGCGGGAAGGGGTTGGTAAACTCTGTAATCGATAAATTACCGTTTGAATTACACTTAAAAGACTACGAATTTTGCGGTCCAGGAACCAAGCTAGAGGCCAGATTAAAAAGAGGCGATAAGGGAATTAATCAATTAGATCAAGCGTGTCGCGAACACGACATTAGTTATTCGAAAAATCCTACGGTGCAAGAGAGACATATAGCGGATCGAGTGTTGGAAGAGAGAGCCTGGCAAAGAGTGAAATCGAAAGACGCTAAATTAAAAGAAAAAGCAGCTGCTTGGCTTGTAACGACCCTAATGAAGACGAAAAGAAATCTCGGTATGGGCATCTCTGACGGCAGGATTGCGGTGAACAGCGATGTGCTGAAGCAAGTGCGCAAGACTTTAAAGAAAACAAAATATCTCGATAACATCAACAACTTGTATGCTCTTAGAGCTGCACATTTACCAGTCAAAAAAGCAGCAGGTGGTCGTAAACGTACCCCAAGATTTATACCGTTTGATGACTCGTCGTCGTCACATAAACAAGGAGGAGTGCTACCGCTGATACCCATCTTTGCTGGGTTAGGTGCCCTGGGCTCGTTACTAGGTGGCGCTGGTGCTATAGCTAAAACCGCCATTGACGCTTCAAATGCTAGAAAGACATTGGACGAAAACAGACGTCATCATGACGCATTGGAAGCCAATGGTAAACAAGGAGCGGGCATGCGTCGACGTAAAACACCATGTGCTTCGAATAAACAGGGCGGTGTGCTACCGTTACTACCCATATTTGCGGGTATAAGTGCCTTGGGCTCGTTACTAGGTGGCGCTGGTGCTATAGCTAAAACCGCTATTGACGCTTCAAATGCTCGAAAGACATTGGACGAAAACAGACGTCATCATCAATCGATGGAAGAAATTGGAAAAAGAGGCTCGGGCATATATCTTCGGAAGAACGCCCGAGGGGACGGTTTATTCTTAAAAAAAAAAAACTTCCAATAAAGTTGCCCAAGAGGGCACTCTGGGACGTGGAATTGGAGAAATACGTAAAAGTATTAAAAATACCGCACTTTAGAGGAATTTATATGATAGACACATTACCAACCACGAAACCGCGTAAATACGAAGCGGCCATCTTGAATTTAGAAAAGAGCGAGAATGAGGGGAGTCACTGGGTCTCGTACATCAAGAAAAACAAAGAGGTCATCTATTTTGATTCGTTTGGAGCTCTAAAGCCGCCACTAGAACTTGTTCGTTATATGGGAAAAAATGTAAACATATATTACAACAGTGAAAGCTATCAAAACTATAATCAAGTAAATTGCGGTCACTTGTGCCTGGAATTTTTATATAAAAACACGTAAAGTTTATGAATCGAATCAGTACGAGTATGTCTACGCGCAAAGTAGTATTATGTCCTACATTTTTACGTTAAAAAGCTGCAATCGCCAACAGTTATCCATCGACTTTACAAACCCGATTCAACTCGATCCCGAAGCAGAGTACGGCGTGGCTCTAATTGGCTTTCATGCGTACAACAGTATTCCGAACATCGAAGAAGGCGAAAATAAATTTTATTGTGTCGACACGAGCGACTCGAAGAGGCGAAACATCGAAATTACACTGCCTACGGGCTCCTACGAAATATTGGACATAGAAACATATATACGACAACACTTAATTCCTCAAAATACAAGAAAAGAAGAGCACGAAAAGTATTTTTCTTTAAAGCCGAATCTTAATACCCTCAAGTGCGAGATTTTTAGCGACAGATTTGAAATAAACTTTGAGCCCGAGGATAGCATAGGCAGACTGCTGGGATTTTCAAAGAAGAAGAGTGCTCTAAAAGTAAATCAAGTACACGAATCCAATCTACCCGTCGATATAATCAAGGTTAGGACCATCCAGATTAATTGCAACATAACAACCGGTGCGTTTTATAACGACAAACCTTCTCACACCATATACGAATTTGCGATAGCTGTAGATCCGGGCTACGCCATTGACGAGGTGCCCCAAAATCACGTATATTTACCCATAATCAACAAGAGAGAAATTTCGAATATAACATTAACTGTATTGGATCAGAATTTCAAGAGCGTAAATTTTCGTGGTGAAACAGTGATTATTCGTTTAGAGTTGAAAAAGCTATCCTAGACGACGACGACGAAAAAATGGGCTTACTCGTATTTAACAATCAAAAGAAGCAGCAGCAGCAGAAGAAAGACCCCTATAAAATTACACGCCAGGGGCTAGGCAAATCAGTTTGTGGTAGACGCTTGTCCGAGATAAACACAACAACAAGTGCTCCTGCAGCTACTAGCGAATATTTAACTCGAGATAATCGATTGTTTCTTGAATCATTGGGATACGATGTCATCGTCGATGACGAGCGCAGCAGCAGCGTCACTGAGTCAAGCGTTTGATCTTTTCCGAAAACCTCAATTTGACGACACGATTCAAAAATTCGAAACTCGTACCTATCATCCGTACGTGAAATCGTTCAACAACAATGACGTCATAGAAATTTCAATCAACCAATCGGATTCTTGGATTTTAATGCACGATGCTGCGTTAATTGTAGAAGGAAAAATAGCCGGAGGAGCTACCGCTGCCGCCACGACGTTGGTCAACAATGTTGGAGCCTTTTTGTTTGATTCCATTAGTTACCATTTAAATGGTCACGAAGTGGAAACTGTACGCGATCCGGGCATTGTAAGCACAATAAGGGGCTATTTATGCTACAGCACCAACGACTCCAAGCATTTAGATATTGCCGGATGGACATATCCCGACAAGCCTGCAGTTTACGGCAGCGACAAGTTGTTTGCCCTACGCATACCTTTAAAACATTTGTTTGGAATTTTTACCGATTACTCGTGCGTATTTACTGGCAAACAAACGATTCGTCTTGTACGAGCACGAAACGACAACGATGCTATTATGAAGGCAGCGGCTACAGATCCTGGACAAATTGAGATTGACAACATTTCGCTGAAGGCGAGCCTCGTAACACCCAACGACATATTAAAGCTGGAGTTATTAGAAGCCATCAACAACGACACGCCGATAGTGATTCCGTTTAGAAAATGGGATTATCACGAGCTGCCTCAATTGACCGCGGGAGCTACGAGAGAAATTTGGGCTGTGAAGACGTGCACCGCGCTCGAGAGCCCACGTTATGTCGTTATTGCGTTTCAAAAAAATAAACGTAATAATGTACTCGCAGATTCGACGCAGTTCGATAATATCAATGCTGCCGACATACGCGTAATGTTGAACGGCACCTACTATCCCACAGAACGCATGAGCATGGATTTTGAAAAGGGAAATTATAGCGAGAGTCATTATAATTATACGCAATTTTATCAAAGTTTCAAGAGTGATTACTCGTTATTCAAGAGACCGTTGTTGAGTTATGCAGACTTCAAAACACGTGCCCTATTCGTGGTTGATTGTTCGCAAAGAATCGACGCGCTGAAATCGAGTACGGTCGATGTCAAAGTAGATATCGATGCAAAGAAAGGCTTCCCGGCCAATACAAAAGCCTACTGTATAATTATACACGATGCAATTATCGAACAGCTGCCGTTAAGTGAAATCGTACGAAAATTATCCTAAACGACTGTGGTAGAGGTAGAGGTCGCCCCGCAGCAATCGCCGTCGTCGTTATAAATGTAACTCTATGAAGAAATGTGTTTAGTCGTCAACCGTCGTCGTCTTTGTGTGTCATCATCATCATCGTCGTCGTCGTCGTCAACACCAGCAACAACAACAATGAAGTTTGTAGTGATGGATATTCAGGGCTTTTGTTGTAAAGACTTTATAGCCAAAGAAATGTGCATCTACGATTGTAATATCAACAATAATTACCTGCTCAAACCGCCGTGCGCGTACGAAGACCTCACGAGTGACATGCAAAAGGATGTTAATTACCTGGAAAAATTTCATCACAAGATCAAATTTAACGATGGTCACATCTCGTATGGCGTAATTAAAGACATTGTGAAGCGCGATATAGTGCAAAACAGAGTTGACATTGTTTACGTGAAGGGTCATTTAAAGCAACAATTTTTAAAGACCATCATGGCCGAGAATAATTTTGCTGCTGCTACTATGCCAATCGTCATCAATTTGGAGACTACAGCTGGTGGTGGCGGATTATTGAATGTGCCAAAGTTTGAGAAGAGCATTCCAAGAGATTGTTTAAATCATTCGTTTGACACCGGCAACAACAACCCATCAGACAACAAAGTTATATGTGCCAAGGAAAATTGTAGACTTTTGTACTCGTGGTTAACAAAGTTATTACCATATTAAGATTATTATTATTGTTTTACACCTAAGATTATGTATATCCTTTTAGATTGTATTGAACTACTACTACTACTACACTTAATAAAGAAATATTTTTTTGAACTTTCGTCTTTTGTTTTAACACAAGCAGGTACCTCTAGGGTCTGAAACAGGTGTCAACAAGTTCGTGAGTCAAGGTCTATTTATACATTCGACGAGGTAGATGGTGGTTAGTTCTTTCGTTGATTTCATTGCGTGTTGTCACTCTTTGAGAATTATGTCTGACAAAGAGGAAGAACAGGCGCCCTTTAGCGGTGTGGAAAAGGACAGAAAACTAGTGTGGAATTCCGAACACGGAGCTCATTATGCTAATTGCCCATGGGCGGACCCTGCGGCCACGTGCGGACCAGATACGTGTTTTTGCATGCAAATGATACGATTAGAAAAACGTGTCGGTTCGAATAACGAGTCAGACGAAGACGGTTGCCATAGCAGATGCAGCACCAGCAGTAACGGTACCAGTAGTAGTAGTAACGAATCGGTGAAATGTCTCAGTTGTAAATCTAAAAATGTCGTGAAAATAATGGACGGGGTTTTACAGTTGTGTTGTATCATTGTTGCGCTCGTGGATAGATTGAAAAACTAGTATAGTATATAAAGTGCGTATAATTTAATCGAGCTTTAGTGTAACTTCGAGATGCAACCCACAAAGACATTGCCCATCATCAATTTTGATATCTTTACGGAATCGTGGTCGTCGGCCAATAAGCCTAGTAGACACGGAGAGCTACTTCCGAACTCCTTTAGAGCAATCTTTTGCGGGCCATCGGGGTGTGGGAAAACTAACGCCCTATTAAGTTTTTTATGTAGCCCAAACGGTCCGCGATTTGAAAATGTTTACGTATATTCAAAATCCCTCTATCAGCCGAAATATCAGGTGCTAAAGTCGGTTGTGCAAGATGTGGACGGCATGGGATATTTCGAATTCGGCAATAACGAAACAGTGATCGAACCGGAAGATGCACGCAGAAATTCCATTTTTATCTTTGACGATGTCGCGTGTGGCAATCAAAACAAAATTCGAGAATACTATTCCATGTGCCGGCATAAAGATATTGACGTCATTTACTTGTGCCAGACGTATTCCAAAATACCGAAGCAATTAATACGCGATAATTGCAACTTGATTGTGTTGTTTAAGCAAGACGAGATGAACCTAAAACACGTATTTAACGAACACGTATCCCCCGATATGACCTATGACGATTTTAAATCAATGTGTAAACGGTGTTGGAGAGACACGTATGGCTGTATAGTCATTATGAAGGACTTTCCTTTAAACCAGGGACGCTATCGCGAGGGCTTCGATGAATATATAAAAGTTTAATTATGTGTGTATAATCGTCAGTAATAAAGATGGCTTCATCATCGTCGGCAGCAGTAGACCACCACCTTGTTAAACAGCGCCTGCACGAAGTATCTCAAAGCATTAGAAAAAAATATTTGGCTCTGAAGCTGGGCAAATTTGAAGACGATGTTGCCTTAAATAAATTATTCAAGCCTGTCGTTGAGCCTCTAACCAACATTAGTCAAAAGGTGATGAAGATGGCATCTCCTACTCAGCAACCACAACCGTCCTTTGTTAAAACGACACCTTCACCACCGCCCTCCCCGAGCCCCATCTTGCAGCAATCCTTTGTTAAATCGGCTCCATCCTCGTCTTTGCCCCTTAAGAAGCGACCATCTTCGTCTTCTACACCGTCCTTAACATCTGAAGAAGAAGAAGAAGAAGAAGACGATAACACAGACGATGACGAGGTAGAAGAGGACGAGGAGACGGGGGAGAAGGGCAAGGAGGGTGACGAGGGAGCATCAGCGTCTGACAGCGACCACGAAAATGCACCTACGGGCGATCAATCACATGAAGAATATTTAAGCTTGTTTGCACCACTTACTCGTGAATACATACGTGGGTTTATAAGTGACTCACCACTACGAAAGGAATTCGATGCTACCTACGGAGTTACGTATGATACAGTTGGACAACAGTATAAATTGGGCAATAAAACGATTAAATTTCAAACGGAAGATGCCGACTTTAGCATAGCGAATACCACCTTTAAGGGCACGCGTGGACTATACGAACTGGTGTTTAAAAGAGACCCCGGCCATTACTCGGATGAAGATTTACAAATGTATCGCGACATTTTGAGATTGACAAGAGTTCATCGTCGAAATTTTCAACCCACCAACCCGTTACGAGGCACAAGTCTAACCAAGTATCTAAAAATAATCAAACCGTTGATCCTTGGTGGACAAACGCCGATCGTTCATCACACTCCAGTTCGATCTTTGAGACGTGAACGCGTAAAAAAGGGCGGAGGAGGTGTTAACCCTTTGTTGACGATGCGCTATAATTCCAAGCCTGTCGAGTACGTTTATTGGGATAATGTCAACGAACTCGTGGACCGCCTGAGGTTGTTAATAGCCTCCAGTTACGCAGGAAACACATCTCACGAGAACGAGATCGTTTCAATCATTAGCGAGTTAAAGGAGGCCGGTGTTATATATTGAGTCTTTCTCTCTCGCGTCCATTAGTTTTCAACAAGGATGCCTCTGGACAAGTTCGGACGTTCCTTTCGAAACAATTCTGTGCGGAGTTCCTTGCTGGCAAAATTACAGTTTGATAGTAGTAGTAGAGCACTGAAATATACGATAGATGGCGATGTCGATGTTGAAAATTTAAAAATTTGCAACGTCAAAGAGCCCTCTCTAGATAACGACGTGGCCACCAAGAAATATGTGGATCTCGAGGACTCTAAAATTGTTCGCTACATCGACGAGCTCGACTTACACTACACGACCCAATTTAAAGATGGCGAACACCGCATCAATCAATTACAAATTTTTCATAACGGCACTCGCGAGAATTTCCAAGCAAAACTTGAAGAGACGAACGATCGTCTGGCACAAGTACAGCACCATAATGACGAATTGAAGAAACGCATGGAGACGATCGAGAGAAACGTGACGCAATTGTTGATACATAATAAACCGGCCGCAAATAATCGAAACAGTAGTGGTGTCAATCTTTTCCGGATGGAGAGTGACTTTAACCATTTTCAAAATCTCGTTCGCGCTTCTCTAACCGACACTGAGCTCGCATTAAAGGGCATTCAGAACGATATAAGTGCCCTGCAAGGCGTTAATCATTAACACACGACGATGAAAGTCCATAGTAAGGAGAAGATCGAGCTCGTTGACGAGCTTCATAAACCTGTTCGAAAAAATTTTAAACGACGTTCTACCGTTGTTCGTGGAATAAAGGATCTGTATCAGGCTGATTTGGCGCAGTTTGACAAGTACGCGCGTTTCAACAAAAATTTCAAGTACGCGCTGATCGTTATCGACTGTTTTTCGAAATATGTGTGGGCTCGTCCATTGAAGACAAAGACAGCCATAGAGGTCGCTAAAGCGTTCGAGACGATATTCGCAGGAGGTCATTGCCCCCGACTATTGCAGACGGATCAGGGCACAGAGTTTTTCAACGCAAAGTTCAATCAGCTGATGAAGAAATATGGAATTCGTCATTATAATACGTTTAACGTCACAAAGGCGTCCATGGCCGAGCGAGTCATTCGCACACTAAAAGAGAAGTTGTCTAAATATTTTACTCTCAACGGGACTAAACGATGGTTGGAGGCGTTGCCGGAAATTGTGAACCGTTATAATCACACTCGACATTCCAAGATCAAGATGAAGCCCGTCGAGGTCACAGAGCATAACGAGCGTTCCATTCTAGAGCAATGTTATAACGATAACTTGATTAACCTACCAGCTCCTCGGATAAAATTTTCTGTTGGTGATTGTGTTCGACTCTCTAAATATCGCAATGTATTTGCCAAAAGCTACAACATTGGATATACCACAGAGGTCTTTGTGATTGATAAAGTTCAGCAAACGAACCCGGTCACGTATTGTTTGAAAGATTTGGAAGGCTCACCTATACTCGGATCGTTTTACAACGAAGAATTACAAAAAACAAGACACCCAAATATCTACCTCATCGAACGTATTTTAAAGAGGCAAGGTAACCGCCTTTTTGTCAGCTGGTTAGGTTTTCCCGCCTCACACAATTGCTGGTTAGATGCAGCCAATTTATTATAATGTAAGAGTTTAGCATTTAACGAAAACTTTTTAAAAAAAAATTGTTAAAACTTCCGAATTGCACCTGGTATATTTTTAAAAATGTAAACACTTTATGTTTGACCCTCGTAAACAATACAATAATGCAGGTGCAAAAGGGACGCGATCGGAATTTTGTACCTGCTTGAAGGTGCTTTAACGGTACTTTATTTTATTAACATGGAATTCTTTTTATTTTAAACAAAAATTGTACGATCTTATTTGATTTTAATACAAATGTATACTTTATAATGCAGTGTAATATGTAAGCGATTTAGTTGTAATTAGTCTTAATTTTTGTTTAGATGTACGATTCGAATAACAATGTAATTTTGTCTTTTAAAATAAATTTTTTTTTACTACATTTCTCTTTGAGTTACCTTTTGCTATGATCTCCTATCCTCATTAATTATGCAAACACACACGTTACACATCGAAATAATTTTTCACACACGCTCCACGTGTTTAGCGACAAACTTGCACCGGCCTATAAACGTAACTAAGGGTTTGCATGCGATGACGGGGGTCATTTCCCCTATGGATAGATCGGAATGCGGGTTGTTTTTTACCTGCATTTCAGGTATGTATGTTAAAATTTCAACCCTTGTATGGTCTTTTAACAAGCACATTTCACTATCCTCTAATTTGTGCGAGAGAGACGGCTAATTAGCATATGCTAAGAGTTCATTACGGAAATGTCTTTGTGCGAGAGAGAGATGGCTCATTAGCATATGCTATGTGTTCATTAAGGAAATGTCTTTGTGCGAGAGAGAGATGGCTCATTAGCATATGCTATGTGTTCATTAAGGAAATGTCTTTGTGCGAGAGAGAGACGGCTCATTAGCATATGCTAAGAGTTCATTAAGGAAATGTCTTTGTGCGAGAGAGAGATGGCTCATTAGCATATGCTATGTGTTCATTAAGGAAATGTCTTTGTGCGAGAGAGAGATGGCTCATTAGCATATGCTATGTGTTCATTAAGGAAATGTCTTTGTGCGAGAGAGAGACGGCTCATTAGCATATGCTAAGAGTTCATTAAGGAAATGTCTTTGTGCGAGAGAGAGATGGCTCATTAGCATATGCTATGTGTTCATTAAGGAAATGTCGATTTCATTTTTAATGACCACAATCCACGTTGGCCGACTACAATCAACGTCAATTGGGCACTAGTGGCGCCATCTGTCAAAAATGGCAGCTGTCAACTTAGCAAAGTCACTCACCAAAATGGCAGCTGTCCAATTAGCAAAGTTTCCCACCAAATGCCGGTACAGAAAACTGCCTTAGCAAAGTTTCACACCCGTGGCGCCACCTGGCGGCGGCGGCCACAACTACTAGCCAAGTTTCAAACCATGTCGGTAACAGAACCCTTCCCCCACTTAGCCAAGTTTCCAACCATGTCGGTAAAGTAGATTCCTACTGCGCAGATTCCTACTGCGCATGCCCCGTCTCAATCGCCCGAGTACCTACTGTGCATTGAAACCCTAATCCATACACCTTCACTTTACACTTTTCCTTTGTGATGCAATCTAAGAGAAGCTTATTATTAGAGGCATTTAAGACAGTTATGGACAATGCACATTATTATAAGAAGGAAATATTAAGAAACGGAAACGTTTAACTAAAGAACAATTGAAGGCGTAATAAAAATTTATTACATTTTAATCAATAATTATTGCTTTCATTGATAGCTCCACTATGTGAAGCTGCTTTCTTTGATTATTGGGTTAGAAGTATGGAAACGGTGATTTTTTGTCGTTAATATTCATTTTAGGAAATAATGTTAAATATAAAAGTTTTTTATGAAATTTTTATCTATAATTGAGAATATTTGGAAAATTTTTTTCTTCAATTGTTTTTGAGTTACGCCTATCCGCAAAATTGTTTTAAATGGTAATGTATTAATTTTATGCTACCATTCGATATAGCATTTTTTTCTCTTTACAAAAAAAATTTTTTTATTTTATTTTTATTACACTTTTTCGACAAAATGCCGGTTAAAGTATTTTCGAATAGTAGGCAATGGTAGGTACACCTAAGATAAACAAGATAAACAGATAAGACAACAAGATAAACAACAACAAAATTAGAGTCACTTGCTCCTGTGCCCACGCGCGATTACGCATGAGCAGTTGAAGGTCACAAGCGAGTGAGGCAATTTTAGCCTAATAACTTTTATTTAAAACGTTTTTTTTTACTTTTTCGTTTTTCCCCACTCTGTTTAGGTACTGTGACTATTAAAAATAGGTTTAATACGTACGAAAAAGTCGTGTTATGGTCACATCCGAGTTATAATTCTTCTCCTTCATCGAGAATTCAAATTCCATTTAACACAAATTGAAAAAACAATGTAAAAAAGGCGGTTGTTAATAATATACTTGTTCACATTGATACCCACATAATATTCTGTAACTTGAGTCACGCAATTAGTGATTATTTAATTAACTGACATCATTTATTAGATGTTTTTATCCACACAGATGTTTTTGAAATTAATCTCTAAAATGGCGCGAAATAAATAGAGCAAATAAATATTTCGAAATATTACTTAATTATCCAATATCTGTTAAAATAACACAATTTATTTTACTTTCAGGTAAAACAATGAACGAGGTGGGTGTGGGTGGAAGAATAACGGCACTCACCCCAGATTCGGATTGTAATAGCAATCATCCAGGATCGAACAGTTGTCTAAGCAATACATCTTCGCAGGACATTGATTTTATACAAGACAACTCGGATTATCAATGGTTTTTGGATTACAAGTAAGTATCAATTTACCCAGAGAGCTGTTTTTTAAAATAGGGTGAAATAGGGTCCGATCTCCAAAATGGGGTGACGATCATGAGATCTGTGAAAACATAAAAAAGGGGCCCTTAAAGTTCATAAAACGATACTGAACTTATCCAGGTAAATTTCCCAATTAAGTATTGATTTTATTTTCCGAAAAAAACTTCTTGGCCATCTTGATAACAAACAAACATCTTAATTGGTACTTTAGTTAAGAAACATCAAGCAAACATAGTCTTTCCATTAAAACTTAATTGCCATTTCGAATATTGATGCTCCAACTTCCAACAGTTTCATTAATAACATTATGTACTTTAGAGGGATGACTGCGTAAAATTTCAGATATGAGTCATTTATTGCCAAATTTATTGATTTAAATTGAACTTATTTATTAGACTGGGGCTTTATATTAATATACAGTAATGTCCGCCTATAACGAACCCGGTTGTAGCGAACTCTTGGTTATAACGAACTTTTTTTACTACAACTGCAACTAATTTACTACAACTGCGTTTTTATTATTTTATCACTTATAACGAACCTTGGATATAACGATCTGATTTTATTGGTCCCTTGAAGTTCGTTATAAGCGGACATTACTGTAAATTGATTTTCCTTTAGTTATCGAGATGGAAGCACTAATCATCACACAAGCATCTTATCTTTATCCGAAGCGTACGATGCCAACGATGTTGGTTATTACGACGCTTTGGCAAAAAATATGGATGCTAATTTGGCAGAAGCAGATATGGAGAGTTTCAAAACCGAAGACATCCACGCCCTTTTGACTAACTTACCAACCATGTGTACGGACCCAATTAGTCAAGATGTAAGTCTTTCAAAGTCGATAAAATGTCTTCCTAAAGTGTAATTTTTTTAAGACGAGGCAAGGAGAAAGTTTTGCGAGCGTTTCGGGTTCCATGATGGCAAATTTTGATTTTGATAGCTCCTTAAGTCCACACAGTAGTTCTCACGGAGAAGATTCTGCTAACTCGACATCGATGTCGATATGTAAATCAGAGCTGCTTTTTAGTCCGGTAAAAGAGTTACCAATGCCGGGTGCTCACTTTAGCGTAGATTCGCTTGATTGCGAATTGATGAACGAACACGATATAATGCTCACTTGTCAAGCAAATAAAGATAATTATACAATCGCTTTTGAAGGATCCATAACCATGTATTCTGAAGATAACGACTATCATGATAATGGTAAGTTATTCATTAAATTCCTAAACCCGAATTGGTTAACATATTTCAAGGTAAAAGAATTTTAAGAAGATAAAAAAGTTCAACGCTTAACCTTAAGACTTATCACAATTTAATGTATCATTGTTTGTAGATAAAAGTAGTGAGTCCGTCAGTAGAACTGAAAGTAGTCGGTGGGCGAGTAATATAAAAACTCAAGCTGAAAACGTTAAAAGAATTGATGCATCGATGGCTCAATCGGATTCTGGTGGTTTCACAACTTGGAGTAAGTTGAAAAAATTAAATAGCGATAATCAGTTGAGGAGGCATCCTTCGGGAAATAACAATACGTCAGAAGATACACAAGGTCGCTTTTGTATCACAAACAACGCCATGAAAAGCCAAAGTATGCCTAATCTATACAAACATAAAATGAAAGGATTGTTTGCTAACAGTTATTTGAAAAATCACAACATGCTTAATAGTTTGGTAAGTTTAGTCAGTTGAAATTGGTGATGATTATAACAGTCGTCTTATTTAATTTAGATTGATCCGTCAATTGTTAAGAGGAGATCCGTGAAAGTGTTTGATATACAACATCAAATTCAAAGTAACAGCTTGAGTGGAGGAAGTTTGGTATCTGAGATGGCCACATCCGCTGACGGTGCTAGTAGCAGTAGTGAATCACACAAACATCACCAACAACAAAATTTCAATTTGGTCAAACTATTTATGAAGCAAAAAAGTTTAAGTGCAGAAGGTAAGTCCCACATTTTAGTCTTTTAAGTTATCAAAATAACCAAGCGAGCAATAAGGAAGTCTCTTCAAATTTATATCATAATCAAACACAAATTTTTAGGTATAGAATATGAACCCATTCACAATTACAGGTATAACATTTTAAGATGAGAAGCGGTAGGGATAAGTTCGCGAAAGTTTGGCCACGCCCCTTTAATAAATTAATACGTTGACTACGGCGTTGGAGGGGGAAAATACAAAATACCATAGGTATCTCCGCATCCCCTTATCTCGTCAGCTTAAAATATTTTACCTCTATTGCTTCAAATTTTCATGCTTATAGCAAAGAAAAAGTACCCTAACAAATAAGAAACGACAGGAACTCAAAATCCCATGTCAATTTTTTGCATAGATTTTTAATGCGCATGTCCGCTGGATATGTCAGAAATTGCTTCTAAACCAATCTTATCATCTAAAATACGCGCCATTTTTTAAATATTGAAATAAAATGAAGTTTCTCTTCAAACGTCAAAAGCTGGTGGTCTAGAAAAAAAATATTTTTGTTTAGGTCTATGATCTATGTCTAATTAGTAAGGTTAGGTTTTGACAATGGCATATCCAGCGGACATGTGCATTAGGCGAAGACGAACTTTTTCATCTGCGTGTCGTTTCTTGTTCCTTATCCAAATTCCAAGGGTATCTTTTCTTTGCTTATAGCTACTATATATTATGTATAAAAGGCAGCAGACTCGTGATCCATTTTGGGTTCCATGTCAAAGTGACGTTTAATGTAATAAAATTGTGATCGAACAGTGAACTATTTTATCGGTCTTATGAAAATGTCACTTTGACGGTGCTTTGACGTGGACCCAAGATGGCTGACGAGTCAGCTGTGATGCTTCTATCTCTATAGCTGCCATGCTGAAGTTGCTACACATACAAGATTATGACGTCACAATCGCCAAATACCGTTTTTGGCGCGAAATTATTTTATTTTATTTTTTAAATATAAATAAATATAAATATAAATTTTTTTTTTTTTTTAATTTTCTAAAAAAAACGGACATATTTTGAAACATAGGTAACAAACAATAATTAAATACTTTTAAAATTTAAGAGACTTCCCTTTAGGTAGTGCGAGTACTGTCATCATCGTCAACGATTACAATTTTTTTTGTTTTCCTAGGAATGTCAACTGCGATGGATCAATCGTCCATAAGCGAAAATTGGCCGACCCAATCCAATGCGAGCCACGAATCCTTGGACTGCAAACAACAAAATCAAGGTGAAACCAAACTCAACTATTTTGAAGACAGTCTACTAATTGATCCCAAATCAACAGACACCAATTCGAGAACCCACGATTTAATAATCGAAGAACAAGATGAAGAAGCGTCCAGAAGCGAATCCATAGGACAACTAACAGAAAGCATCTCAAAATTAGACTCAGTCGGCGAAAGTTACGAAAATAATAAATTTAACGTCAACAACAATAACAGCATTGAACACAATGAACCTATAAAAAGGCGACTTAAAGTTCACTCTACTCAAACTAGGCGTCTTAACAACTCATCCAGTACGTCTTCAAACTGTTCGAGTCACTCCAGTTTCTCAGATCGTAATCTCATTAGACAATTTTCAAGAGCAAATGGAACTCAAGTTCCAATTCACTTAATGAACAAAAGCATGCAAACTTCTTGTTACATTGATAAAAACCTAATAAACGCACCGTACAAATTAAATTGTCATAATGTTGCCGATAACGTAAAAGTTGTTCAACCGTCTTTTCTAAATAAATTAAAAAGTGAAGTAAAAGAAAAACCAGTTTATGTTGTTTATCCAAATTACGTCTTACCAGATTTGGATTTCTTAAGTAGCAAAGAAGACGATTTGGAAAAAGTTGTACTAATGCCCCAAAGAGGACCATCAGTTCGAACTCTTTCCGTTAAAAAACGCCCGTACAGTTGTAACGACATTGAAGTCTTAAAACAAAAAGGATTCAACCACATTCGCGATTGGGATTCGTTAAATTTCCTCCTACCTAAAGAATATCGACAAATTCTAGCCGATGTACCTGAACTAGCTCAAAAAGTTAATACAAAAAGGCAAAGTCCGAAGCCATCATTCTGCATGTCGCCTCCAGTAAGACGAAAATTAAGACCTGCAAGTTGTGACTTAACCAGCACATCTTCTAGCTCAAGTACGGCAACTCAGCCCAGTTCAGGGTATCGTGGTTCATCCACTATGTTGCTTACAGATTCGCAAAACAGTCCGGTCGTAACAAACACCTTCAACCCTCTATTTGTCTACCGTTATGACAGTGTGACTAGTTCTGAAGCAAGTTTGAAAACGAGCGAACGTCAGCGTTCCATAACAACGGCACCTCCACTTCCAAAAAGATCCATAAGTTTATCCCAAGACAACGGCAAAAAAGGTGAATTTGTACCACCACGACCTCCATTACCAAAAGGTATTTTACGTAAAACTTTAGAAAATGCAAAACTGCGTAAACACGCAAATTCCAAAAGACATAGCATGTTTGAAGTGTCCGAAGATGAAATGATAGAAGAATTGACGTCAAACAAACGCTATTCGTTGCCAGAACATGGTTTTATGAAAAGAAACAAGCGCTTAAGCGAAACCGAAGATGAAGGTGTCGATGCAGGAACATCGAGCAGCAGTTTGGACGAACAACTCGAAGGCAATATTAGAATACCCATCAGCCCTAAAAACGACACTTTATTATCGATGATTAACGGTAACGAATTACAACAACTGGAGGAGTATTTGAAAATTAACGGAATCTCGTTGAGTGATTCTGAAGAACTCGACGAAGAAGGTTACATGCAATTAAGATCTTGCATAAGCAAGTTTGTCGTGTTGAAATTAAACGAGCAAAGTGGTGATCAACTCGGTGGTAAAAAGACTGTTAGTTTTGCAAAAAATATCGAATTGAAACCTCCAAATAATTCACCAAACGCTTCGGCGTTTTCACAACAAAAACACTATCAAGTAAGTAAATTATTTCTTCTTCAAACTTTAAAAAACGTTTTGTTACACAATAAGTAAGGTTAAGGTACGACTTTTACCTCCTTGGATTCTTGAAAGTAAAATTAACATCTAACCTTACTTATTCACAATATTATTTATTATGTAAAAAGGTGAATCTCTTTATAATTGTTTAACTATTTATTTATTACGTTAATTTAATAATTATTAATTGCGTATTTAAATTTTAAAAAATGTTTGTCAAGAGATGGCGCCACAAAATTTTTTTTTTTATTTGAACTTTTCAAATTTCAAGTTTAAGCTAATTGGTTTCTTTATTATTATAGAGTACAAACTTAATCGACATGCCAATTCACGAGGAAAATGAAACAAACTCAGATAATTATTCTAGTCCATATCAAACGCCGACTCACGTCAAACGACAAACTTACGATTTAAATCAAAAACGTTTACTCGTAAGCGCCGTACCTGATGGAGTTGAAAAGTTGATACACAATTTTGCTCCGGCAACCAGTCACAATGAACTTATTACTTTAGGAAACTCAAATTATAATCCGACATGCGCAAGAATCGCCTTATCTAGTCTTTGTCCAACAATTTATGCTATTTTAAGTGACGGTTTAAAATCTAGTCTCGAAACGTCGTTTGGTCCAATTTCCAATTCCGTTTGGCAAGTTGTTGAAGCTTCAGCTCAACAAGGACCACTTACAAAAGCTTTAAATGATTTAGTTATGCGTATTAATAGTGAAGATGTAATTACCGAAGGTCTAGTCAAATTTAACGCCTTCATACTTGGACTACTTAATGTAAGGTCTCTCGATGCCTGGATTAGTTATTTACGAACGAGAGAGAGCGTTTTGAAGAAACATTATAACTCCGATTCGTTACTTCTCTTAGCACATACCGGTGGAACTTCAGTTAGAGGATTATTAGACACTTTAGTTACAGCACTTGAACCTTTGGCACTCTTACCTTTTCAATTCGATCTATTGTTTGAGTACAGGCAGCTTCATCAAAGTCTCAACCGAATGGATTCATATCATCAAACTACTAGTCCAACGCATGCAAGGGTAAATATTCTCGTCTCTGACGTCTATAAGTAGCACTAAATGTAAATTTTATTTTTCAGCCTTCTCCGGTACCTCCAAAACAATGGAACTACTCCAAATTTGGTCATTCCATGCAAAGCAACTCAGGGCATTCAAATTCCGACACAGAAGACATTTCAGCAGCAACAACGGTGAAACACCTTTCTCCAGAACACACATCAGATCAAAAATCACTACCCGACTTATTAAACTCGTCCTCAAACACTAAAATCCAAACAAAAACCGAACGAATACGTCCAAGATCGTGCGTCGAACCAGCCATATCCATGAAACCTAACTTTAGAGTAGGAGATGATGTTGCGAGTACGGCCAAAAAGAGATGGTCCGGAATATCTTTATCTTCAAAACTGTATCAAGCTTATGACCGTTTAGCGGACGATGCGGATGAAGAGTATACCGATAGTTTGGAAAATTGTACGAATCGAGCCGTTAAAGCGTGCAAACAAGAAGATAAGAGTAGCGGTGGTAGTTCAAACGAAGGTTTCCCACACCTTCCAGAAGATGCACCTGAATCTTTAGATTCAAACATGTCTGATGATAAACCATTAAATGGTAGAAGATTCAAAAAATTACAACAAAAATGGGAAATGTTAAGTGGGAAAGAGTCGACATCACCTCCATCGTCTCCAGTGCACAAATCTAAAATTCCTATTCCAGTCACTTCGCCAGTGCAACAATCTGGAATTCCTATTCCTATTATTTCGCCGACAAGTAAAATAGCAATTAAAAAGGTAATTACGCCTCCTGGTGGTAATAAGAAGGGAATTATCGCAATAAAACCAACGAGTGGAAGTCATTTGGTTAAAAATGGTGCTACGAAGAAAGTTAATCAAAATGCGAGGTTTGTAATTTTCAGTGTTTCTTTTTAAATGTTTTAATTGAAATTATGATTTAGAACGAGCCGGCTTGACCAACTAGCCAATACTAACGATCCTCCTAAGCATATACCGCGACCGAGCAGCCTTCCTTACAAACCTGTATCTGTACAAAACAAAACTAACAAGACAATACCGTCGAGAAGAGCCGTCTCAACATCGCTCAACCGAAAACCAGTTTTACAAACACAAAATTCAAAGTAAGTAACTTTTCTCTTCCAACTTCAAAAAAAAGATGACTATTCGTGCTATTCGACATAATTGACAAGAGATTGCACTTTTCAATTTTCTCTCATTTTCCCAACCAAAACAATAATAACAATAATAAATTTTTTTTGCATTACTCGACGTTTTGAGTTCCCCTGATTCCAAAAAGCCAAAAAAAAATTTTCAATTTTTTGAACTGAAATGTCTGTCTGTATGTTGACCCCCCCAGAGCAAAAACTACTGAAGCGATTTTGCTGAAATTTTATTTTACACACTTTAAAATTATTTCCTCCGCAAACTAAGCTTTTATAAAAAATAAAAAATCTATACAGGGTGTTCAAAAATAAGGTGGTTATTTTGGGCGCAAACTTGGGCCAAATTCATTTCTGCTTGGCCATAAGATAGTAAATGTGAGCCCCAATTGAAAAAAAAAATTTCAAATTATTTTATTCAAAATGGCGGCCAATAGAACGATTGTCCCATTTTGTAGTTTTTCTCTTATAACTTGGCCGGTAATTATTATTATAAAAATTTAAAAACGGCATTGTACAGCTAAAATGTAGGGCTTTCATCCTAAATAAGTCGATTTTCAAAATTGTCTACCTTTAAGGGACCAAAGTAGGTCAAAATTTTGAAATGGATTTTCTCAAAATTCCCTCTGACATATTTTTTCTTTTTTGGATATGTTACAGAAAACGTAATTCTCTATCGAAATATAAATTTTTATCAAAATCTTCCGAGCCGTTTTGGAGTAATGATTTTTTGAATGTAAAAACTTCAAAAATCTCTAATTTTTTTTGTAATAGAAATTAAAACTTTAAAATGGATATATGTACCAATCTCATGAATATCTATTATTTGACACTATTTTCGGTTAACCAAATGCTTCCGGTTAAACCGGAAATTACAAAAATATCAAAATTTTTAAAAAAGAACCTGTATATTTTTAAATATCTTGAAAGCTCGTAAAATTAGCTTTTACATGATACCAAACACTTTATATTTTGACTTCCGGTTTAACCGAAAATTTAAATGGAACACCCTGTAAATTTTTGAATATTTTCAAAGCTCGTAAAATTAGTTTTCTGAAGATATAAAATAATGTATATTTTGAGCTTCAGTTTATGCCGAATTTAAAAAAAAATGAAATTAGATTTTAGCTATTTTATACCTAAAAATTCTGCTTACACGCAGAAGTTTTAGTTCGATTCCGGACGAAAGCAATTTAAAAAAAAAAATTTTTATTTCTTATTAAGATGTAATTTATATTAACATAAAAATAAATTATAATTAAAAAAATAAAATTATAATATTGGCGGACAGGAAAAAGTTCTTCGTTCCGTTGTTTTAATTAATTTTCGACGTTACAGAACAGTGTTTTATTTGGAATAAAAGTTAATTTTTTTTACTAGTCAGTCACACCTAATGACTCTTCAATAAATTCGACTTTTACTCCTCATAAAACAATATCCTTACCTGCTATTTCTGTTTGAAATTAATCGATTAATGTAAATTTTGTTTTTAGGATGGTTAGAACGTTATCACACAGGTTACCGTCCGAAAGTGGTCACTTATCGTATAATGAAGGAGAATGTCTTAAAGTAATTTTAGAAGTTGACGAAAAGTGGTTGCTTTGTTGTCGAGGTACTCAAAAGGGGCTCGTCCCACGCTCTGCAGTTATTGCAGAAACTGGACGTTTCTGAAAAAAGTAAATGCCTTATATTTTTATTATTGAATGGTATAATAAAAGTTTAAGGCATTGAAAGCGACTGTAACATGGAATTGTGATTTAAGATATTAGAAAATCTGTTTTTAAACTATGCAGAATTAGTTGAACTCATCTTAACTAAATTTTTTTTTAATTCTGTATAGAAAAGGCTTTTTTCATAGATATAACCAATCGTTGCTTGCTTAAATGATTTGCTTTTATAAAAGTGTAGTATTCGTAAAAAAAGTGGGTAGTTAGTAGTTAAAAGCAGTGTTTAACTGTAAGTATTTTAATTAAGTATTTTTTTGGTGACTGTATGTTGAGTTTATCAGATATATCTAAAAAGTATTTATTAAAATATGAATATTTATTTTTAATGTAGGTACGTAAATTGAAGTACTTAGTACAAGAAAAACATTCTTTTTACATTTATAATTTCTTTAGTTTGGTAGTTGGGTTCCTTTTGTATGTCAAGAAAACAAATCGTCTAACAAAACCTATCCAAAATCCATCCTCGTATTTAAAATGTTTATTTTTTAAGATTTGTTTTTTAGCTTGATGTTGGGTTGGTTGTGGTACTAATTAAAACATTTCCGCATTTCCTTCCTTTTGCATGCGTTAAAATTATATCTAAAAACACATCGAGACAACATCAAAATAGTTACATCAGGTCTAAAATTTTAAGCTTGATTGTGACTCGTAGATTTGCACCTTTGTTTATTTGGCTCATCTTTAGTGCACTTAAGCATTGTGGGCCAGGTATTTTCGTTAATACCTAAGGATCCAACTTTTGCTCCTTTAATTAATTTTATTTTTTCATTAAATGTACAAAGAATGTAATTTCTTGTTTGAGCGAGACTGTAAATATTTTTTTAATGTACCTATTTATCATCTGCTTTGCTGTATAATAGCAAAAATTGTGCAAGGCAAATGTGATATTCTTTCGGTTGTTTCAGCTTAACAAAATATCAAAAAAAAAATTAACTCATAAGATTTGTACAATATCATATGTTGAACTGATTATAACAAAATACCGAATAATAGCATGAGAGGCCTTGATAATTCTACATTTTTCAGTTAGATAATTTTGCTAACGTTAGCAAGATTAACTTGTGCACCAAATACTCTTACGTTTTCATAATTCTATTTGCTTTGTTCTATTGCGATAGTTGTAAAATTTATATAAACCTCATCTTTAATCAATTTAATTCTCTTATTATGTATATATTGAATGCTTTTGTGATTTTTGTAAATAATTAAACCAAAGTACGACTCGAATTTTTTGAAATGTGAACGTTTCTTATTTAGTTTTTAAGTTTGGGAACAATTTGTTTGTATTATTAAACAATAATGTTATCGATATTCTTTTTTTGCATTTTTTCTTGTATAAAATTTATGGTCGATTATATTTATTATTAAATATACAGTGTAATGATGTATAATTATAGTATGTCAATAAATTATGCAAATTTGGATTTATTTTTATTTTTAAAATGCAAGTTTATTTAAAATTACTTTATTATTTATTGAAAAATCACAAGAAAGTGGTGAGTATCATAAATTAAAACCAATATAGTTTGGTTAAATAACAAAACTTAAAACTAAAAACGGTAACTAATTTTAGTTAAGTAATGTGTACCTCGCGAAAACTGACTATCACAGCCAAACGTTTATAAGATAATATAAATTAATTAATAATACTTTACAAAATAATAATCACAATGTACTTGGACGAGATTCTTCTGTATCTTCATCGCAAGATAGAGTTTCTTCAGTATAATTTTGAGATTCGCTATTTATAGAATCTGTTTCGTTGTAATTTTCGTATTCATCAGACTGTTCACCGTCCAAACTTTCTTGATCATCTTCCACTGGTTCGTTTTGTGCTTCTTCTACATCGTCGTTACTTTGATCTTCCTCATCAGACTGTCGGTTAAATAAACTGGACATAGAATCAGAGTCCGACTCGCACTCTTCCTCTTCTTCTTCTTCCTCAGAAGATTCCAATTCTTTAATAACATTTTGTAATATAAGTGTGTTTTCGAGACTCAACTTTCGCCTTTTAGCATCATTTTGTATTTGTACTAAACGTTGGCGCCTTTTTCTTCTTTTATCTCTTCTTTCTTCCCGTTCTTTTTCAGCAAGGTGTGCTAGTATGATAAAGTCCAACATCATATATCGAAATATAAAGAAAGCAATAATTAAGCTTTTAAATCACTTCAAAATCAAAACTGACAAATTGTACAAATGCACGTGAATTTTTGAGGTTATGAAAATTTCAAAGCGTACTAACAAATATAACGGTTGTCGCTTCGCCTAATTTTCAAACTTAAATCCACTACAGATTGTGTGACGTCATTACGCATACGCAGTTGTGTGGTTGTAGTGTCGTATTATTTTTACTTGTTAAAAACTTTAAATTTTTTGGGTGAAGCTTATACCACACTACCTACCGCACAGAATTTAAAAAAAATTGGAGTGATCTTTGGTTTTGGCATTCAAAAAGCGTGTGAGGAGTCTTTACGACAAATAGCACTTGAAATTAATTCGATAATTAATAATACGTAATTTTTCGATTAGGCAGTCCGTTTTTGAAATATTTGGATTTAATTTGCCAAACATGTCAAAATGATTAACGTAGAGATTTATGTTACTACAAATATCTCAGAAATGGAGTGCCTAATCAAAAAATTACAAATTATAATTTTCTTTTCAAAACCAAATGGGGAATTATAAAATAAGGATTTTTCAAAAAATCCAGCGGCGTACGTCTTTATTCTTTAGGTACCTTATCGCATTAAATAATTCTACGCCACTGGATTGCGCTAGTGAACTCCATTGCTCCAACTCACATGATTATTATCCATTCGCTCTTTATTTGCGCTATATGGTTGGATTGGTTGGCCATGTTAGGGTGACAGATTCCACCCGGTCTAAATTTGAAAAAATCGGTTAGGTTATGTATTGTAGAGTAGTGACTTTTATCAATTGTGTTAATAGTTGGTCTGTCAGTGGTCTGTCATTTTTTTGGTATTGTCAAGAGCTGTCAGTCTTAATAGGGACTTTTTATTTTGGCAAACCAAAAAATAAAAGTTCATGGCCAACCATAGCGCAAATAAAGAGTGAATGGATTATAGATATGAGTGCACCAAATTTTAGCTGAATATTTTTTTTAGTTTTAGGGCTGTATTACATGAACTAACTATTTAGTAACTGTTAGTTACTAACTTGGTTACTAAATGAACTCAAGGAGCAAAAACACGGGAATCTAAGCTTTAACGTCAACGTCAAAATTTATCCGCCCATTTTGACGTTGACGTTAAAGCTTAGATTCCCGTGTTTTTGTTCCTTGAGTGTTACTAAATAGTTAGTTCATGTAATTCGGCCCTTAGACAAATATTGAAAAAACCGTTAAAAATAATTATTTTAAATGCCCTGTATTTTTTTAAGAGGGCGTTTTCGGAAAAAATTGTATTATACTAAATTCAAGGAGACGAGATAGTGTTGCATGCGATGTTCACGTGCACGTGCAAGTTCTCACGAGCGCGGTTTTACGTAAACTTAAATTAAATACGGTGTAAATTTTTCAAAAATTATTAATAACAGCCGGGTTTCATAATAATTCCCTAAAAGCTCCTTTAGTTAAAGTTGTCTCAATCATTTATTTATTTATAATCGATTACATTTTTCCTGTAATCGTCCCAGCTCTAATTGCCACTATAATATGAGTTATCCGCATCAACGCAGTTAGGTAACCATGCAACAAGCTTAAAATAAGTTTATACGTTAGAGCCAATCACAGCGCTAAACAGAAGTGTTCACGTGCACAACACGCGGGTTGTTTGTTTACATTCACTATCTCGTCTCCTTGAATGAAGTTATAGAAATTTTATCTTATTTTGGATCACATAATCTCCAGTTTTCGTTTGTCGGTGATTTTAACTTGTAATAATAGGAAACTGAAGCACTCGAGTATCCCCCTGGCGGCTAAATTTTCAACTACCCATAATGAGCTGTTTGCAAACAATAACAATGATAACACCCACAATAACAATAAAAAAGAAACAGGTAATAATTTAAAAAGAACTTTTAAATACAATCTACTCGCATAAAACCACCGTAAAACTGCTAAAAGCACGTTGGATAGCAAACAGCTGACCAAACAGCTCATTTACAGAATCAGCTGCTTGTGCGTCAAGAGCGCCCTCATCGGTAACTTCAGTTCCCTATACCTGTTTAAAAAACTTTGAATAAAAAAAAACAAAAAATCAAAAATAACATGCCAAAACTAAAGTTACTCCAATTTTTTTAAAGTCTGTGCGTATACCTTCACCCAAAAATTTAAAATTTTTTACAAGTAAAAATAATACGACACTGCGCATGCGTAATGAAAAATTAAATCCGCTCTGCAGTGGATATAGCTTCGGCGTTGTCCCTTAGCATTTTGTTCTTGCCGTTATACAGGGTGAGTCGGGAGGATCGCACCAAACGCCAGGGGTGTATCTAACACGTAAATATAAGAGGAAAAAACCCAAAAGTTGTAGTCCGATTTTTATTTGTTTTCAAGATACAGCGTTTTCAGAAAATAACTTGCATCCATCGTGCAGTTGTGCTGATACTGCATGCGTATTTTACTGTTTGGGGGAACATCGTCTAACAGTCCTTGTAAATCATTTTGTAAGAATTCCAAATATTTATCTCCTCTTAGGCGAAACTATAGACGATATCACATCACACGTTTCCGAAAAACGGTGCTGAAAATTTGTTTCGACTTTTATGTGAGGATTTTCGTCGGACCATAAGTGGGAGTTGCGGGTATTGTTAATGTCATCATGGGTGAATGTGGTTTCATCGTTATACTGTATGTTCTTCTAAGTTAATGAAATTAATTTATCAAATATTTCAACTTTTAAGACGCTGTAACTCGAATACCAATAAAAATCGGACTACAACTTTTGGGTTCTTTCGTCTCATATTTACGTGTAAAATACACTCCTGCCGTTTGGTGCGATCCTCCCGACTCACCCTGTATAATATACAAAAAAAACATAGCTTATACAAGGACTTATTACTTTCCGATACCTTAAGGTATTAAAGGAAAGTATTGTAATGGGGTAAAAAAAATTTTTTGTGATAACACCGGATATATGTGTTTTGAGGTCCCCTGAGTCGATCTAGACTATTTTTAGAAAAAAGTCTGTGTGTATGTGTGGATGTAGTTCCCCACGAAATCTCTGAAACAACCGAACCGATTGACTTAAAATTTGGTATAGGGTCTTATCAGATAACGACGGAGTGCAGAAAGGAATTTGTTCAAAATCGGTCCGCTAGGGGGCGTGTAATTAAAGTAAATAATCTTTTTTAAATGGCAACATATAATTATTTTTGCATAATCCGGTAGAGAATTTTTTCCTGTTGTGATGCAGTGCTATAAAAATATTTAACATTCTTTTGTTTTAAAAAGATTTATTATACAATTAAATATCTAATAATAATTGGCAGTTGACGTTTCTGACTGACGTCAAAAAATTTGACAATTGTCAAAAAATTTGACATTTGTTAAAAAATTTGACATTTGTCAAAAAATTTTGACGTTTATTTTTTTTTTTTTTAGTGATTATAAAAATGTATAGTATTCTTTTGTTTTCTAACTGTTTTGGTCTTAAAATAATCAACTCAATCGGAAAGTCTTGTGTTGACACAACAGATATTTTTATACAAGCAATAATAAGAAAAAAATTTTTTTAAATTTAATTAAATTAGTAAAAATTGTGATAATTTTTTTATATAAATTCTTAAATATAAAGTCTTGGTAAATAGGACTACCTAAAATAATAATACAATACTTACAAAAATAGTTCAATTACATTTTACAATTAAAAGTAAAATAATTTCATCAAAAAAGTTAAAATTATTATTATCTACAAATAAATATAAGTAATCTGGACATATCAAAATGTACGAGTTCTTTTTCTGCTGTACATTCTTAAATCGTGTTCAGAAGCATAAAGTGCCGAACAACATGAGGATGTTCTCGTAAGTTGAAACTTAGCATATAATTGTGAACAACGTTCGGATGTTAATTGTCGTGAATTTTTATGGAAGAGTATTCGATTCGCTCTTATTCTGTTCACTAGTTCTGCTGTGTACCTAAGTTATCAAACTTTTCCACTTAGCAAGAATTAAAATGAAGCCCTTTGGTACTGCTCTCGATCTGAAACGTTTGAAAGTTTTCTTATAAACACTGAACGGCATTTTTAATGTATAGATTTATTTTCTACCAGAACCAACACTGATGTTCAAAAAGGAATGTTAAAATTTCAATAAATGAAATTGAGTTTGAGATAACGGGCGCTACATGCGCATTTCGAGTTCTCAAATAATTTTATTGATAAAATCTTTTGTACAAAAATTTTCGGATTTTTTGAACTGAAATGTCTATGTATGGATGCCCCCCCCCCCCCTAAAGCAAAAACTACTAAAGCGATTTTGATGAAATTTGGTTTCAGCCACTTCAAAATTATTTCATCGGCAAAAATAGCTTTAATAATAAATCTGTACAGGGTGTCCAAAAATAAGGTGGTTATTTTGGGAGCGTATTTGCAAATTTGGGCCAAATTCATTTTTACTTGGCTTTAAGATAATATACGTGAGCTTCATTTGAAAAAAAATTTAAAACTTTTTTATTCAAAATAGAGGCCAATAGAACGATTATTCCATTTTGTGGTTTTTCTCTTATAACTTGACCGGTAATTATTATTATAAAAATTTAAAAACGGCGTTGTAATTATTATTATAAAAATTTAAAAACGGCGTTGTACAGCCAAAATATAGGGCTTTCGTCCTAAACAAGTCGATTTTCAAAATTGTTTTAAAATGGCCTACCTTCAAGGGGCCAAAGTAGGGCAAAATTTTGAAATAAATTTTCTCAAAAATTCCTCTGCCATATTTTTTCTTTTTTAGATATGTTACAGAAAACGTAATTCTCTATCGAAATACAAATTCTTATCAAAATCGCTAGAGCCGTTTTGGAGTAATGATTTTTTGAATGTCAAAACTTCTAAAATCTCTAATTTCTTTTGTAATAAAAATGAAAACTTGAAAATGGATATATTTATCAATCTCATGAATATCTATTATTTGACACTGTTTTCGGTTAACAAAACGCTTCCGGTTCAACCGAAAATTACAAAAATATCAAAATTTTTAAGAACACTCTTTGTTTTTAAATATTTTGAAAGCTCGTAAAATTAGCTATTACACGATACCAAACACTTTGAATTTCGATTTCCGGTTTAACCGGAAATGGCATCAAATTTCTTAATTTAAATAGAACACCCTGTATATTTGTCAATATTTTGAAAGCTCGGAAAATTAGCTTTCTGAACATAAAAATAATGTATATTTTGAATTTCAATTTATGCCAAATTTAAAAAAAAATGAAATTAGTATTTCAGATAGTTTATGTCTAAAAATTCTGCTTACACGCAGAAGTTCTAATTCGATCTCGGACGAAAGCAATTTACAAAAAAAATTTTTTTAATATTATGTAATGTATATTAACATAAAAATAAAGGACCCCGTACAATTCTTATGGGAAATGGCCCTCGGTGAATTTTCCTAAAAATTTAGTATGTTGTAGTATTTGACCTACCGAACAAAAGTCTCCATGGCCACAAAGCCCTAAACCTAATAGTGTTCGTGTTGCGGAGGCTTCAAGTGCTGAATAATGTTGTCACACACAACTGTGGTTGGATTTAATTATGGCTGGAAAAGTTTGATACAATTGTTATCTTTGTAATGTTGGAGGTTTTAGTAAGAATGCCTGGAATAGGCGACATTGATAATAGGCTGGATATTGCAATAAAAAGGCGTCAAGATAATGATCTTCCAAACCTATAATTAGAAAATGACACAAGAGTATGTTTGAATCGCAATCAGGGCATTGAAAGAGAATTAACGAATATTGAAGAAAATTCCATGTGTCTCCGATTAAATATTGTAAAGCAGCGCCGCAACTGAACTTGCATTTTTTAAATAAAATTCAAAAAATCACAGTTGTGTCTGTGTGTGACACCATTATTCAGCACTTGAAGCCTCCGCAACACGAAAAATATTAGGTTTAGGGCTTTGTGGCCATGGAGACTTTTGTTCAGTAGGTCAAACACCACAACATACTAAATTTTTAGGAAAATTCACCGAGGGCCATTTCCCATAAGAATTGTGCGGGGTCATTTAATAATAAAAACAACGGATGTGGCCATGCGAGGAACTGTTTTACCCAAACGTTTCTTTAGTGCGTTTTTTACAGTTTTTTTAATGTATTTTATTTATAAGATATTAAATGAAATTTTAATAAAAAAAAAATACAAATTTCCAAGAGTCGACGGACGGAAAAAGTTCCTCGTATGACCACATCCGTTGTTTTTTAAGCTATATTCAACAAATTCCTTTGCACTAGTAGAAAAAGTTTACTTAGAGATTGAATTTTTATAAAATCTTCCCAAATTACTAGAAGAGTAAAACCAGTGCCCTTAATTCAATTAATTCAATACATCACGTAAATGAGATGCTCGACATAATAGTAAGATCAAGGTTTTAAAATACAATTAGTGCTTCAAAAATGAAAAGGTTTGTATCGGTGTTGTAAGCTTACAACTTATTTAAAGTATAATGTCTTATAAGGGTTGCACGCTTTGTAACATAAGTATCGCATAATATTCTATTCGACTCTACAATTATTCCTTAACTAAATAATATCAAAGACTATATACTATAAGAAATAATATCAAACAGTGTAAGACTGACATAGCTTATTCGCTGAATGTGACCAAAAATCCTCGTTAAGGGTGGCATTTATGCCATTAGAAATAAATGGGGTTTAGACACATTTTTATTCCGCAAGATCTTTTAAATTAGGGACTCCATTGGAAAAATTAAAAAAATATGTTAAAGGTAAAGGTTCAACTTAGAAAATGAGTATCTCGAAATTTCAATTTTTGGGGCATTATGCTTCGAAACGAGACTTGGAAAATAGGAAAAAATCAGCAACGTAACACAAAAAAATTAAAATTTCAAATACTCATTTTCTAAGTCTATTCTTTCTCTTTCATTTGACACCTTATTTGTAGAAAAATATTGAGTATTTTGAAAGATCTTGCGGAATAAAATTTGTAAATTATTTTTTTTGCAAAATTTTTTACTCACCGTCATTTGGTAATCTAGTAACACAAATTAAGTTGTATTCACACACAACCGTGATTGATCCGTCACGTCACGTCTCCGGTCAGTCGAAAATGATATAAAAAAATCGTAAGCGTGCTTTTAAATGAATCCATTCACACTCATCAGTCATGGTCCGGCGATTTTGTTTTTGACGCCGTCATGTCTCCGGTCAGTCAAATAAAATAACGTCGACAACGTTATTTTTATAAATCCTTTTATAACTAAAGGTAAATGACGGATACATGACTGATGTGTGTGAATCGTGCTGTTCGTCAAAATAAAATCACAAAAAATTTGACTGACCGGAGACGTGACGTGACGGATCAATCACGGTTGTGTGGGAATAGACCTTTAATCACAAACGTCATAAATTAGTGTACTAATGTTGTTGTAGATGGCTGACTTTTTAATGCGACTTGGCTATGTGTATGTATTTTAAGGAGGTTCAGACATGATTTAAAAAATGTCAGAATCTTTACAAATTTTAATATGGTGTTTTTGAATGTGTTAGACGTCTACTGTTAAAATTTCAACATAGGTTTCCAGGAGTTTTGCGGAGAAATTAAGCTCCAAAAATTGAACTTTTAACATAGGCTGTATAGCAGTTTATACATTTTTTACTCTTCGATCTTCAAAAAATCAGTTTTCAAAATGTCAGAAATGTAAAAAAAACATTTCAATTTATAGTTTAATAACGGAGGAAAACGATGAGACCAAAATAAAGGTACATTACCAGGAATATAAGAACTCTATTCATTATTTAAGGAATAAAATTTCAGTATTTTTCGTAAATAAAAGACGATGTGAGTAAATCATGGCAACGCCGTTTTAAACGTGATGTTACCGCGAAATGTCAATTTAAACTGTAAACTTCATGTAAACCTTTAGATAGTTGGAAGCTAGTTATTGTGTTAATTAAATGATATTTTAAAACAGCAAATATAATTTATATTATTTAACAAATGAAATAATACGTAACTCTTTTAATCTATTTAACCATAATTGACCAACAAAACTTATAAATATTATTAACCTATGAAAATTGACTTTGACAAACATGAATTTAAGAGCAATGGTACCAACCTATATAGGTACTGTAATGTTAGCCCTGTTGCGAAGTTTCATCCCATGTTATAGCTTGACGTTTTTCAAAAATATAAAAAAAGTATTAATTAAAATATGATTGTGACTAAAAATATATTCTTAGAAAGAGTATTTTTATAATCAGTTAACACTTAACATAGCACAAATAGCTTTTAAAAATTCCATAATTTTATTATTTTAAGTTTTTGTATGAGACGTCATCCCATATAAAAGCATAGGAAAGCCCCTCGCCCCTCACCTCTCCCCGTTGGCATGCCTGATCCCCCTTAATGGAATTGACCAATTGACATGCATACTCGCTCACAAAGTGTCTATCACAATTTCTGCCATAGCGTGGATTTTTACCACTTTTAGTAGTGAGAGAAAAGTGTAGATGTAGTATGCGTTCACTTTTTGGAATTAAATTAAATAATTAATTTTTGTTGTCAAGGTAGCATTTTTTATCACTTTCTATCCAAAAAGTGAATTTCTTTTCTACTAAATGCCACCCTTAAAGAAGATGTAGCTATTCACCGCAAGCATTTTTCGAGTGAATAATATAGCTTGTCAAGGCGGGAGCAACGAAGAAAGGGATAAAACAAGTCAACCTTTCGAGGGATTTTAAACGATTTTGACCTTAAAAGGCTTTCACATTTGTTAGTATAGATTTCAGTAGTCTCTTACTGTATGGTCTTCGATAATATGCAAAAATGCATAAACAAAATTTTCAGTCCACAACCTTGACAAAAAATTTTTTAATTATTCATAAATACAAAGCAATTAAACGTAATAATACATTAAATTGATATTTACAGTTCTCATAAGCATATAAAATAATAGAATATTGAAATTATTTCAAGGGTACTAGAAAAGTTTTCAAAATCGACAGGTAAAACAATCATTATAGTTCAACGTTCAAAAATAATAAATTGACAAAACAATTAGTAATTCTATAATCTTAGTCATAATGTTTTGTCGAAAAGGTCACACGATGTCAGCAATTTTGTATAAAACAATTATTAACAAACCACGCGATATTACTTTTTTGCATTGCAAAGTCCAAATATATTTGTTGTTCTATTTTCAAAATGTCAACAATAGATTCGCAACTGGAAAAATAACTTTTTTCATTTTCGAGTCACAATTCACTATTCAAAGCTACTATTGGGCCAAACTAGTACTAAATGTTTAGTTAAAGTAAGCGAGGTATATAAATTAAAGAGTACGAATATTCTTAATACTTTATTTTGACTAATAGATGTAGTTTCAACAATAGCGAAATAAATCCTTAATTACAAGATTGTTAAATGAAATATAAATTCGTCAAATATTATTTGTATAATTTTTTACATTAAAAAACATTCAGTAAATACTAAAGCTTCTGTTATTTAAACACAATAAATTAAACATAAAAATGTACAGATTTATTATTTAAGGTGCATTTTATACGAATACTTGTATAAATAAATAAAAATTTTAATTTAATCAGAATAATATCAATTATATTAGAGAAAAAAAACAATTAGGTTCGGGTTAAACAATCAGTCAATAACACTTCACTTTCTATCGACAGTAACAAAAAATTAAAACTTTTATCCATAAAGCTTTTCAAGTCATTTTTTCTTATTTCTAGTTTTCGTTAAATTATACTTTTGAGAAAAACAAACATATCAAAATATTCATTTTAATATAGTAAAAACATATTGAGATATAAACTTACAAGTACTATATTAAATGATTTTGCCAAAAAAACATAAAACACACAAAAGTGATAATTATTATTAGGCTAATAATTTATATGCTTCGAATGTTGAATACGACGAAAAAAATCTATTTAAAATACATACATACGCTAATCGATAAAGCTTTGTTCGACACAAGCCTTGACACGTTTTTCATATTCTCTTCTATTTTCTTTATACAATTGTGCGGCCATAGAATTTGCCGGCGAATTTGGATTAGGATCGCTTAATAATGACTGAAAATTGAAAAATGATGTAACAATTGGCTTAGTTACAAAACAGCTATTGAACAAAAATAGTAAACTATAGTCAAATATAAAAATTATTCAACTTGACCTTGTTTATAACACCATTCAATGTTATGTTATTTTGCCAATGACCTACTTACTTGAATAGAAGTTAAAATTGCAGATACATCATATGTAGGACTCCATCGATTTTGTAAAATATCTAAACAAATTCCACCATCGGCATATACATTTGGATGGAACATATGACTTACAAACCGCACCGTAGGCGGTTTATTTGGATATTCTTCAGTAAATTCGATTGTTAACTTAAAAGTGCCATCTTCGAAAGGTGTATCGTGCGGACCAAATATAACTGCATTCCATATCATAATATTATTATCAGTAGGTGCTCCACTAACACCTGTAGGTGGGTCTTCTTGTAACCTAAATTCAAAATAACCTCGTTACTACAAATTTCTACTATCACACATGTTAAAAAAGAAAAATTAACATATTACAAAAAATATAAACCTTTTGAAATCTCTCATAAGGCGTCGTCGTGCTGGTGTCGACATTTTAAAAATACACTAATATCAATAATCTCTATAAAAGTAGTAATTATATAGTTTTATTTCACTTAAAATACGAGAATTTTCTATGTAATACAACTCAAAAATTTTACTTATTTAATCTGAGATGATACACGACTTCTTATTAGCATGACGTATTTATCACTAAACGACATTTAGTAACTTTCAAATAACCCTAAACATAACTACTTTTTAATATTTACAATGTACACCATGTTACAAAATATTGCATTTATTTCAAAATATTACAAAACAAAATAAATATTACATTACAAGGGAAGTTTTAGCAATCTTAAAACAATGCCTACAAAGCGAGTGAGATATAATACCATCGAAAGTAGTTAGAAAGAGAAAGAAAGCTGTCAGAAGAAGCATAACCTATTTAATTCTTCCATCAGTTTTATAACAGTTTTAATTAAAAAAATACCAAAATAAGATTTTACAAATTAATCTTTTATGACATTTTTGGAAAAATATTACGAGATCGTCTTTCTCTCTCTGAAAGACTCGTTTTTATATTTGCTCTACACTACAGGGTGATTTTTTTAAGTGGTAGGTACTAACATTGGGATCTTGGAAACCGTAAGACTTCCGAGATTGGTTAAATTAGCAGATTAGCACAAAGTTGCATATTTTGATGACCTTTAAGAATCCGTTTAGAAAATTTCAAAATTCAAAATGGTTTCAGAGATAACGCACAAAAACTTAAAATTTGCAATTTCGTTTATCACCCTTTATACAATGGCCTTATCAAAATTAAGAATTTAGATACAGTCTAATTCCCCATTGTAAAATTAGTTTTATTAAAGTTTAAATTAAAAAAATAGATAATTTCCGCATGTTGTATGAAAATGTTCTTAAATTTTAATTCATTATCAAAAAATGACAATGATTTACAAACTGGGAAAGAGCATGTTGAAAAATAAGACATGAAGAAATATTATAATGAGATTCCCAATTATTCATCTTAATTTAAAAAAAAATGCAGTAATGAGGGCAAAAAATTGAATTGCAGTTGAATTTCCAATTAAAAATTATGCAATTTGAAAAATGTATTTTCTAAAACTGTAAACGAGTAAAAAGTACTGCCGTACTACAGAATGTTTTTCTACTTTACCCATCTTGGATAATATACAGTGCCGGATTAAGGTTTTTAGAGACCCTGAAAATTAAAAAAGAATTTTGAATTTTGGCTTATCTACGAAGTTCTTGGTTTTAAAAATTAAGATTTACATAATGCTTAGGTAATGCTTAAACTTACATTACACAAGACCCTTTGGGGGTCACTGCCAGGACCTGAAAATCGTGGATCTTTTAAGTCCTGACCCACTTGTGCCACATTACACATTGTAAATTATTTCAAATTTCAATGAAAATAGTATTAGTTTTAATTTTTAAACCACTACTCTGCCGTTTGTTTAATTCGATTAACTAATTTTAGTGTAGTTTATCTGTAAGCGGTGCAAACGGCAATTAATTAATTAATAATCACCAGTAGCGTAACAGTTTTTTTAGACATGGGAAGACAAGGAACCAATTTGCAATAAATTGCAACACGTGCTTGATTAGAATATTAAATCTCAAGATTTATTTAGATCAATATTATTTATTTACATTTATTGCTTTTAAATTGAATTGTAACAAGAAGGAAACCGTTTATATCATTATAATTTTGATTATGAAACACTATGAGATCAAATTTTTAGATGAAATTTTATATAAATTATCGGCCATTAGTCTAATATAAAGATCTAAAAATATCTTATCATTGAACTACCAGATGGAATAATTAAGTGCATTTCTTCACATTAAAATCATAAGTAATTTTACCCCCAGAACAATTTGCTGCAATTTTGTTAAAGAAAATTTACAATCGAGAGAAAGGAGGAGTAATTAAATTTAATCGCATTTGACTAATTTAAATATGTTTGGTTTAATTTTTCCAAATGCAAACTATTTTATTAGCCTAGTTAGTAATTTATGTTCAATTAAGATCACATCACTTGAGATGAATTGGTTCTATAAAAAATGGAACATAGATTTAAAATAAACAAAATAAATTTGGAATTAGCAAACCGTTGTGCTAATTTATTGTCGTTTAATAAATCTAATTCAAGCATTTTTGCAACTCTGTGTATTTAAAATACAGGGTGGCCCGTAGAAAATGAAAAAATGTCAGGTGGAGTTATCTATTCTTAGAATAAAAAGATCCGGAAGGAATGTTAGCCACCGTTGCCTATAAGAGAAAATGCGACGGAAACGACATTTAAAAAAGCTATGGATGACTCATTCATTTCATCGAGTTTACATTATCATTGACTGTCATGATCTTTCCTTATAAGTGGGAGTATAAGCAACCATTTCTATTGAAGTGACACTTTTGCAGATAAGAGGTATTGTCAGGACACTGACGATATGTCATTTTATATGTAAGGATGTCATCAGGGAGTCATCAGAGGGTCATCTATCATCCCATCTGTGAATCTATCTCATCTGTCATTTCATCAATCATCTCATCTGTGATCCCATCTGTCATCAAACCTGTAATCAAATCTGTGATGCCATATGTCACCTCATCTCACATAAGCCCTGTTCGTTTGTCTTGCACTAAACTACTCCAACTTGCTCCAACTCACTTCAATTTACTTACACTCTTGACGAGGAGTAGGAAATGCACAAATGAACATGGTTTTGAGCAACTCGGAGCAACCAGTGAAAGACAAACGAACAGGCTTTTTTTGAGTTTAAAAGATAGGATGAGTTACAGATGAGATTGACAAAAATGAGATGACACGTGAGATTGACAGATAATATTAAATGACAGATGAGATTGACAGTTAGATAACAGAAATGATCGGCAGATGAGACTGACAGATGAAATGAAATAACAAATGAGACGATATGACATAATATGAGACTGGCAAATGAAATTGATAGATGATATTCATAGGTAGAAAAGGCATAAACAGACAAAGACAGACAGAGTCAAGGTATCATTATCTAGTCTAGAATGAATTTTAAAACCAAAGCCGAGAACTACAGACTACAGACAAAGATTAAGACAATGAGCCTTATGATTGCCAAATACGGGTTGGGACAATTTGGTTCAAAAGCTTTCATTTTCTAACCTCATAGGTGTACACGGGGCATGTAGAAAAGAGAAAACCGTTTGTACAGAGTATTGGGGACTGGGGTAATAAAAAATTGTTTATTTATTTATAATTGTCAAGCTTAATAAATTAATAACAAATATAAAAGCAATAAATTTTAATTAATTTCGTAGTTTTTTAATATCGAATTAAAGAACGTTAATCTTTGAGATATAATTAATATTTTTTTTGTCAAAAAATAATTTGATCACCCTTATTTACCGGTTAACAAAATAATTAAAAATATTTGTAAATTATTGCTTATTGAGTTTAAGGAAGTGATGTTTATTAATGCTTAATAAATTATTTATCCCTCCGCTCTTCGTAGGTCATATAAGAACAAGAAACTCATTATGCGCACCAGAAAATCCCAGCCCTGTTACAGGGCACTCCGGGACGTGGGGGCCGCAAAGCCCAATTACGTTTTTCAGTGATATTGTTAATTTTATTGATTTTTCAAAAAGGTAAGTTTTAATTTAAGAGCATTTGATAAAGAAAATTATTTCAATTGAGTTTTTTTCTCTTTCAAGTTTTTTTAACTTATTTTATTTTAGTGCTTGAAAATGATACCCACAAGAATAATTTGGTCGCTTATAGTAACATTTATGTTTTTGAGAACAACGGCTGAAGCCCGTGTCCGTAAACAGACAAAAGCTCACGGTACAAATAGAAATCCTGAAACACAAAATCAACAGGCAGATTATGAAGATTATGCAACGGATTACGAAGAATATAATTACGAGGATTACGACAATAACAAAAGTAAATCTGCTACAAATACACTTAAAAAATATTCAACTAAATAAAATTATTTTAGCAACAACGAGTACTTATTCACCTGGTGTATTAGCTGCTACAAATCCAACTCCACAACCACCAGATGAAAGACCTGTAGAACCGTTTTCGACAGAAATTTACCAACAACCTCCAGATGAAAGACCCAAAGAACCGATTCCAACAGAAATTTATCAACAACCGCCAGATGAAAGACCTAGAGAACCTTACCCCACAAGCGAAATCGTATATCAACCAGCAAATGAACTACCCACATCTAGACCTACAGGAACCATTGATATTCGTATAATTGAACCAACCAAAATCATACCTACACCTTCATCTTATACTTGTTTACAAGACGGACAGTGGTATCGAGAAGGTCAAAATTGGAAAGCAAATATCTGCACAAATTGCACTTGTTCGCAAGGAAGAATTTCGTGCAAATCCGATCCTAACTGCGGCAAAACAAAAGTAACAAAACCACCTAAAACACCTGAAACAACATCTTATGAAGCTTCGCCGACAGATCCAGTAATAGGTCCACGAGGCGAATTGGGTTATGCAGGCGAACGTGGCCGTCCAGGCGAAAGTGGTACGCCTGGATCACCGGGATTTCCCGGAGTTCCTGGATCACCTGGACCACCTGGCCCAACTCCAGATTTATCGTTATACTATCAACAATTATCTCAAACACAAGCGGGACAAGACAAGGGGCCTTCAGAACCTTTTTCATTTTTACAAGCTCAAGTTGGTCCGAGTGGACCTCGTGGACCACCAGGTCCGACAGGATCTTTCGGACCTCAGGGATTTCAAGGATCGAGAGGTGAAACGGGAGAACCTGGTCCTCCCGGACCTCAAGGTTTACTAGGACCTAGAGGTTTGCCGGGCTTACCAGGAAAGGATGTACGTATATATAAGTATGTAACTAAACTTTAACAACGTTATTTATTTAAATAGGGTGAAAATGGAGAAGACGGTGAAGCAGGCCAAGCTGGTACGGCAGGTGCTCCCGGGCCGAGAGGTCTTTCAGGGATGCCAGGTTTACAAGGTATGAAAGGCCATAGAGGATTTCCAGGTTTAGATGGAGCCAAAGGTGAACAAGGCCATACTGGAGAAAAGGGTGGACAAGGACTAACTGGAACTCCTGGAATTGCGGGTCCTATAGGTAATGCAGGCTCTCGAGGAGAGAGAGGTAGAGAAGGGCCACCAGGATCACCTGGTTTAAGGGGCATCGATGGAATTCCAGGACCTCCTGGACAACATGTACGTAGTAAAATACTTATTGACTACGTATCTAAATTTATGTTTTAGGGTGCAGTTGGTAAATCAGGCCCACCAGGATTTCCTGGAAGTAACGGAAATAAAGGTAATTTAGAATTTTAGTTCAATTTAAAATATTTATTCTCTAATATTTTTTAAAGGCGATCAGGGATCTCCAGGTCCGAAAGGTAGTCAAGGATTACAAGGTCCTAGAGGAGAATCTGGACGGCCTGGGCAACCAGGTGATTCTGGTCCACCTGGTCCATCTGGTAAAGATGGCTATCCTGGAGAAAAAGGTGCACCTGGTTCTGCTGGACTTAGTGGGCCACCGGGATTTCCTGGAGCTCGAGGGCCTTCTGGAATTGCCGGTAGTCCAGGAGAAGGTGGTCCTAAAGGATCGCAAGTACGACTTTTAAAGTTTGTTTATGTTTATACAGTCAGAAGTTCCGTTATTGCCATTATTAGACTACATCATTAGAAAATATACTATGTTTGTTAAACCGTCACGAAATAATCGAAGATTATTTACTAAAAGTAATAATTTGAACTAAGAGTTTGAAAGGAATTTATCAATTATTTAACGGTGCATTCCGTTACCCTATGCGATTTGTGCCATCATTTCAAAGCAAGCGTGTCGGAAGGAAGAAAGAATATTTTTTAAAAATTTTTCTTATATTATTTTAGGGAATACCAGGAGAACGTGGTTATAAAGGTGAAAGTGGTATTAAGGGTGAAACTGGAACTATTGGTGGTAGGGGTCTTCCAGGACTCCTAGGTCCAGAAGGAAAACGCGGTAAACGAGGAATGAGAGGACCAACTGGACCTGGAGGTCCACAAGGAGAACGTGGAAATCCAGGGATGGCAGGTTTACCCGGACCCGATGGAGCAGCCGGTCCCAAAGGTACCTATAATAAACTACTTAAATAATTAAATATACTCGACCGCCAAATTCAATCGTAAAGAAGTTCCAATATTAATAAAATTTTTTGGTATAACAACTTATTAATAAGTAGTTTTAATTTTAAGGACAATCCGGAGAACGAGGTGGTCTTGGACCTCAAGGACCAAAAGGTCCACAAGGTGATATAGGGCGTCCAGGTTCAATAGGACCTCAAGGACTACGTGGCTTAACTGGCCGTCCGGGCCCAACAGGTAAAACTGGAAATCATGGTGAAAGAGGAGCTCCTGGTGCTGACGGCAGACCAGGAGAACAAGGAACCCAAGGGTTACAAGGATTGCCTGGACTAATAGGACTTCCAGGAGATAAGGGACCATCTGTAATTTAAACTAAGTATTATATTTATATTTAATTAAATATACAATTTTCTTAGGGCGAAGCAGGCAAAGACGGTGAAACAGGACCCGCAGGGAGTCCAGGACCACGTGGAGATGCTGGAAAAGACGGAGCTACAGGACCTCAAGGACCTCAAGGGCCTGCAGGTCGTGATGGTGACAGAGGACAACCTGGATCTGCTGGTCCTCGCGGCTTCCAAGTATGTTCACAATAATACTACATAATAAAATACCTACTTTACAATGATTTTCTTGCCTAAAGGGTCTACCTGGTGCACCTGGAAATCCTGGGGCTCCAGGAAAAGATGGTGACGTAGGAGTTCAAGGTCCCCCAGGTCCAGTAGGCGGGCCTGGAGGAAGAGGCGAAAGAGGCTTTCCGGGCGAAAGAGGGTTAGCAGGTCAACCAGGGTCCCCCGGTGCTAGAGGAGAGCCCGGAACTCAAGGTGGCGACGGTCCTTCGGTTAATATTGAATAATCTTATAGTTAATAATTAAAATTTAAAACTTTATATTTTATTTAGGGGCCTGCTGGTCCAAGAGGAGAAAAGGGCCATACGGGCTTGCCAGGTCTTTCTGGTTTACCAGGTCTAAGAGGACAATCTGGACCATCTGGAGATAAAGGCGAACGTGGATCGGTTGGTGCTGCAGGAGCAGAAGGGCCACCAGGACGCGCTGGAGAACGAGGACTACCTGGACCAGCTGGCTCTCAAGGACCTCCAGGCGAACCAGCGGAAAGAGGCGAACCTGGTCAGCCAGGATTACCTGGAGAGTCTGGTGCACCTGGAGCTGTAGGTGAACGAGGAGGTTCAGGTCCTCCAGGTTTACAAGGTATGTTTCGTTAATTAATTGATTATGTTCAATTTATTGTTTACATTTCTCGCAGGTTTTCCTGGACCCCAAGGGTTAGTAGGATTACCCGGAATTAAAGGAGAGCGTGGTGTATCAGGGTTGAAAGGCGAACAAGGAAATCCTGGACAGTCAGGTAGACCAGGGGAATCAGGACCACGAGGTTTAACCGGTTTAATCGGTGCTAAAGGGGCACGTGGAGAAGCAGGAGTCCATGGAGAACCTGGAATTATGGGTCCACCTGGAAGACCAGGAGACCCAGGCTTAGCTGTTAGTTAATAAAAATAAGTTTAAACTAATCAAAAGACTGTAATTTTCTAGGGTAAACAAGGCAATAGTGGATTACCTGGCATACCAGGTGTCCCTGGTATAAAAGGTTCTAATGGAGATACTGGAAGAACAGGAAATCCAGGTCCTCAAGGAGAACAGGGATCACCTGGCCCCGAAGGTGGTAAAGGGGATACTGGTTCAGAAGGTCCTTCTGGACCAGTTGGACCATCAGGCCCACAAGGACAAGCTGGAGAAAGAGGTTTACCAGGGCTTCCGGGTCTTACCGGACCTGTTGGTCTACGTGGTCCTAGAGGGGTGGTTGTAAGTATGATCATAGAGTAACAACTCGTAATTTACGAATGTATAATTTCATTTAAGGGTGAAACTGGTCAAGCCGGGAAACCTGGAAGTGAAGGTCCTCCAGGTCCACAAGGTTTAATAGGTCCTATCGGTTTACCGGGACCAAATGGAGAGCACGGGCCTGAAGGCTCTCCTGGAAAACAAGGTCCTCCCGGAATATCTGGAAGACCAGGTGACAAAGGACCCATAGGAGCCCCGGGATCTCCCGGCCCTATTGGACCCGTTGGATTACCTGTACGATATTTCCATATTCATTAAAAATTAACTAGATGTAATAATGTTTCATTTTCGTTAGGGGCCTCAAGGACAAGCTGGTAGTACTGGACCAACGGGAGAACGAGGGCCACGAGGTGAAATTGGTCCTCAAGGTGTTGAAGGACAGCAAGGTTCACGAGGTAAAACGGGAGCTCCTGGAGAACAAGGACTTAAAGGAGATAGGGGTGAATCCGGACCTGAGGGACCTAAAGGTCATAGAGGTTTGAATGGTTTGCAAGGATTACCAGGTACACCTGGAAATCCAGGTGAGCGGGGATTATCAGGGCCACCCGGTTTACCAGGTAAAGACGGAGAAGCAGGGCCGAGAGGTTCTGCAGGGCGTGATGGTAATCCAGGTCCACAAGGATTACCAGGGCCTTCAGGTGGAAGAGGTTTAACTGGAGATACGGGTAGATCGGGACCGTCTGGCCCCGCTGGACCACCTGGCCCTCCTGGTCCTCCAGGAGATGGGATTGGATATGACGCCGCAGCTTTAGCTGCAATATTAGGACAAGGTCAAGGACAGAAAGGACCAGATCCATTAGATGATGAACCATTTAGAATATTCGGCAAAGAGATTAGTGAAGAAGAAAGAAGGCAACTGGTTATTAAGTCTTATGAACAACTAAAAGCCTCATTTGAACGGTTTAAAAAACCCAATGGACAAAAGAATGCTCCTGGTAAAACTTGTAGAGATATTTCAGTTGCTTATCCTGATTACAAAAGTGGCGAATATTGGATTGATCCAAATGAAGGGGATATAAGAGATGCAATTTTAGTGCATTGTAACATGGATAATCGCGCTACATGTATCTTGTCTAAGCCTGAACGTTCTGGAGAAATAAAATATGGTGGAAAGGAACAGGAAATGTGGCTAAGCGAAATGGAAAGTGGCATGAAGGTATGTTATACGCTAAAATTCTTCAGATAGCTAAGTAAAGCCATAAACTAATTAAATTATTTCAGCTTAGTTATAAAGCTGACAGTAATCAGCTCGTATTTTTACAACTATTGTCCTACCAAGCCCAACAAAATATTACATATCACTGTAAAAATAGTGTTGCATATTATGATGAAAAGAAAAAAACATATAGGAAGGGTTTGAAATTTATGGCTTGGAACGATATCGAACTAACACCAAGAGGAAACCAAAGACTTCGTTATGAATCAATTGAAGATGGATGCAAAGTAAGAGAATAACAAGTTATTTTTCCCTTTTATTTTTTAACGTTTTCTTACAGGACCGCAGTTTCGATTGGTCAAAAACAGTTTTAACATATAAAACAGATAAGACAGTTCGTCTTCCAATTTTAGACATCAGCATTAGAGATTTAGGGCAGAAAGATCAATCATTTTGGTTGGAGATTGGGCCAGTTTGTTTTACTTAAATAATTCTAAAACCAGCGACAACAAAAACTGCCATCTACGAGATCGTCGTAGACCAATAAATTTGTAAAATATTACATTCTTTAGATATAAATATGGTGCTGTAATAATTATTGTAAAATTTAAGATAATTATAATTCTTCATTAAATGCTCTAAATTTTTTCAACACCTTGTATATAGAAAAAAATTTGACTGAAGCTGTCAAAGCTGACATTTAATCAATACACCTTCTTCAATTGTAATCATTAATAATTAATATTAGACGTATTTTCAGATTTAAGAGTTCATTAGAATTGTAAACCTAAATTTATAAGCAGTTATTTACTAATAAACTAGTAAATATAGTTATTCATAATTATATAATCGTAGCTGTTTTGACAGCCAGTAGTATATTGTCTGTCTTTATTCAACACAAGCTTACTACGTTGACTGTTTCATTTTCGATTATTGTGTCAAAGCTGCGAATAGATTACAAATATCAGCTGTAAAATCGAAGATTTATCAATAATTGACCTGAAAAGTTATTGAAAAAAACTAGAAACATGCAGGGAATGAGCTTAGCTAGCCTTAAAAAACATAAGGCCGTAAGTATTTTAAAGTGCTTATTTATAACATATCCTTCCATTAGTAGTTCCTTTTCGTGATAATTTATTGTGTAATTTCAGTTAATTCCTTTATATGTATGTCTTGGAATTGGTTGTGCCGGGGCAATTGGTTACACCTTAAGATTGGCTTTCCGAAACCCTGATGTTGCGTGGGTGAAAAAAGGTGATAACATTTCGAACGATGACTATTCCACAAGACAATACAAGGTAATGGTAGTTGTATTTACTTAATTCGATTAATTAAAATATTACTTTTTGCAGTTTTATTCACCTAATATTGACTACAGTAAAATCGAAAGTCCTCCTAAATTTTAAGAAGGAGTTGCGTCTTAGTAATATCTAGCATACATTTAATGTTATGTAATACTTATAATGTAAATATAATTTTATTGAAAACTGTAGTCTGATAATGTAAATGAAATTGGTTATTAAAGCCGTATTTTGAATCTCAAATTCAATTATTGATAGATATTTAGTAGAAAGTAATTAAGTAGTAAATACGTAACCTCAAATTATCCAAAAATGGCATCACACTGGGAGGAATTTTATTCCACTCATTTACCTCCGAGTGATTTTGAAGACAATAGGAAACTACTAAAAGAGTTTTGTGAACGGCACAACAAAACAGGTCAAAGAATAGTTTTAATAACTGTAAGCTGAAAAATTTTTGAGGTTATGGCTGTAAAAATTATTAATATTTTAGTCTGGAGGAACAACGGTGCCATTAGAACACAATACAGTAAGATTTGTCGATAATTTTAGTGCTGGAACTAGAGGAGCAGCTTCTGCCGAATATTTTTTGGAACACTTTTACACTGTTATATTTTTACATCGTCTTAAATCGTTAGAACCTTTTACAAGACATTTTAGTGGTCAGGCTTTTATGGACATGTTAGAACTCAACGATCGTGGTCCAAGCACGACAATTACAGTTAAACCTGATTGTGTCGATATCGTTGCACCAATTTTAGCTAGATATAAAAGCGCACAAGATGCTGGACGAATATTATACGTTACATTCACTTCCGTTTCAGATTATTTTTGGCTTTTAAGAGCCGCTTGTGAATATTTAGCCGCATTTGAGTCTCGAGCATTGTTATATTTAGCTGCGGCTGTATCAGACTTTTATATACCTTCAAATGAAATAGTAAGACGATTAATTTTTTGTAACAAATGACTAAAAATAATCTTTTGTAGCCTACTCATAAGATGCAATCAGGAGCTGGTGCCCCTACCATATCATTACAGTTAGTTCCTAAATTATTAGCACCACTTGTGAGTTTATGGGTACCCCACGCTTACGTTGTATCATTTAAATTAGAAACGGACGAAAGTATTCTTCTTACTAAGGCTAGAGATTCTATGAACAAGTACAAACATAAGGTAAGTTTATCTAACATTTTTAGTCTTCGTCTACTTGTACCCTTAAGTAGTTTCAAATACATTTAAGTAAATAATAATATTTATAGTTGGTTATTGGTAATATGTTACAAACTAGAAGAACTAGGGTTGTTTTTGTAACACCCGAAAATAATTATGAAGTTATTTTAACGAGAGACCAAATTTTAAATGGAATGGAAATTGAAGATCCTATAGTTGCTAATGTAATTGATAGTCATTCTGATTTTGTAAGGGGAAATAAGTATTAATGTAAAATTCCACAAATAAGTTTAATGCTAAAACTAAAAATTATAGATTTGCTGTTAAAAATGATGTTGTCAAATAATCATTAAATATAAAAATAAGGAAATACTGTGAGACGATTTAACTAAATTGTTGAAATTTTAATAGTTGATGTATTGAAATATGAGAAGTATTTTATTAATTGTTAACGTATATGTGTTATATGAATGTATAAACTGTTAGTTAGAATCTATCGAGCATTTATTATCAAGATTTAAATATTAGAGCCTACCGAAGTGCATTTACAAAATCTTTTAAATTTTGAACTTTTGTGTTAGTGGGCTCTATATTTTTAAAGATTTATACAGTAAATTTGTGCATATCTTTGGTTAAGATTTTAGCTTAAGGTGTACGTTAAGTACTGCTTTTTATGGCAGATAAATACAGGGTTATGAGGGCACACTTTGATAGTTAGAAATATCTAAGTATAAAAATTATATGACTTAAACCTTTTAATTTTATAAGATCTAAACTAAAATACGTAATAGAACTCGAATTTTAACTAGTAATTGTTATCACAGTGTTCAAAGCATATTTTAAGTAATTACCTTTCTTCTTACAATATGTTAAATGATGTTAATTTTATAATGGGTTACGTAGCTTTTGATGTTTCGTATATAGGTTTTATGTATTTCTAATTAATGGTATATGTATAGACTTCTTTTAGTAGATTAGAATTGGGTGGCATAGCTATTTTCTTTACTTAAATTTTAAGTGATGGGCCAAATAATTATTATTATTGTACTTGTGACTTATCAGATACATTTTTTGTATCTATTTAGCAGTATCGTATTACAATCAATAAGAACTTGAAGTAAATGGCGTCTGATTAATAATGTTGTTAAGAGGTGACTTATTTTATTAACTGACGTGCCAAAAATCAACACGGATACAGAACATTGCTGTTTATAATTTTATATTTTTTGTTATATTCTCGAATTTTTAAAAACCTCTGTTAATGTTGATGTAAAGTGTAATTGTGGTGTCAAATGTATGTTAAGAAATATTACATTTGTAAAAAAATGTGTGATTTCAATTATTAAATTAAAGACTGGATTTATTCTTCTCTGTCTTAACCACTTAATTATATCAATAATTTCTTTTGAGAGTAAATGCAACTATGTACCTAATAAGACCAAAAAAATTTTTTAGTATAATTATTCGACTTTCAAAATATTCATGGCGTATTTTGAAAAAGTTTTGTTATGTCACATCAAATTTTTCCTTTCCATTTCTTATTATAGTGTACAGGGAGGAGCATTTTCAATGGTTTTAAATGGAAAGTACCTTTAGGTGGCTGAAAACAAAGAACGCAATATAAAGCAAAAAAAGGTTACGAAATGCAATAAATAAACTGTGTAATCAGTGGCGTAACTAAGAGTTTAGGGGCCCTCCCGCAAAATCCAGAGTGTGGCCCCTACCCATTCCCGTTAATAATCATTTTGACTAACCACAATTCGATTTTATAACGAAATTTCTTATTAAACGATGTATCTAGGACCCTTTCTATCCTGGAGCCCTCCCAGGTCTCCCTGTGGCCCCTTTATTTACGCCACTGAATTTAGGGTTCATTTGTGACTATTTCTAAAACTTTTACAACTGACTTTTAGTTGCTCATTGTCGAAACATCTGTGTAACTTTACAAGGGAAGAAAACTATTTACCTATATCTTTTTTCAATTCTCAAATACATAATTACAAAAACAGACGTTTTTTAAGTGCCTCTTTAAGCTAGTCTTGCACCACAGCTTCTAGAAGCTAGCTTCTTTTTTTAAGCCAATAGAAACCTTGCATTTCTATAATCAGACTCTAAAACATAGGCCAAGTTTATCTTCTATGGTAATTTCAAATTTTTAAAATGGAAATTTTTCCAAATTAGGCCTGTAACTCGAAAATAAAAGAAAATATAATTCTGTCTTGTAATCAAAAATCAGCTTCAAAAAGAGCATTTGAATCTACTATCAGAATTTTCCTAATATCTCCAATATCAAAGGTACTTTTCATTTAAAATCATCAAAGATGCTCCACTCAGTCTACAGGGGCGTAATCACGTTTCCGCGTGCCTGAGGTTCGATATCCAAGAGCAGCTTTGTCATTCTTATAAAAAGAATTGGTTATTCTCTAACACTCCACAGTCTCTACACTGGCTTTGACAGCGTGGTAGCAACTATTTTTACAGTGGCAGTTACTTTGGCATCCCTCCAGGTGGCTTTCTTGCCTTCCTCACCAATTAAAAGTTGGTTGTTAACATTCTGAGCCATAAGTTGTCTGCAGTACTTAAATAGGTTATCCCCAAGGGATGCACTTGAATAAAATAAGCTAAATTTTTCTGTTATGGACTCAGCCACTTTCCCAAGGAGTCTGGGGTGTCCTACCTCCCACCCCATATTGGGAAAACATCGGTTACCAAAATATTATATGAAATGCCGCTTGCATAAGATCGTGCCTGTATGGAGTCATAGCCCATAGTCTATGACACTAAAATGTTCTCTTTGCTCTATATATTTTCTACCTAGGAACGTAAGTATGTGCGAGTCGGACTCTCCAGGAAAACGATCTAAGGGCCGTTTTACATGGACTAAATACCGTACTAACTTGTTAATACTGAATTAACTCAAGGAGCAAAAGCACGGGAATCTAAGATTTAGAGTCGTGTACGGTAGTGCGTTGAAATTTCTACGCACGACGTTAAAGCTTAGATTCCCGTGCCTTTTCTCCTTGAGTTGATTCAGTACTAACAAGTTAGTACGACATTTAGTTCATATAAAACGGTCCTAAGTAAAATACACACCTTTCAAATGATATAAGTTTTGCATTTGGTACTAAACTGAAGCTAGTGGGAATCAGGGCTGGACTGTCCCGGCGGGCTACTGGGAATTTCCCGGTGGCCCATGGTGTCACAGGCAAAAAATATATTGCAAAAATTTAGATAAAAATCAAAAATATAAACCTGGACTAACAGATTTCTCGCTACTAATTTTTTCCCATTCTAGCCTTGGTAGGAATCTTGGAATATTGTTAAAAATAGGTAAAACACCATGTCTCGGTCATTTAATATTTCATAATCAATACAACCAGCTACGGATATAATACAAGGAAGATAGAGAAAAAGAAGATGATAATTGGCAGGGAGAAAACGTATTGGTTTATAAACGGGACACATAGAACTACGCGCGTACTTTTTCTCATTTGACACAACACAGACACGAATGTGCTATAATAAACGTCTTCTCGCTTGAGAAGAAGAACCAAAATCGATGGATGGATTGGTGAATAAATGTATAAAAATACGCAATATTGATGGGTATTAGAAAAAATGAACTTTTCAGATTTGGTCTGAAATGTAACCTAATATGAATTTAAAAAGAACGACTCGCATTTTGATCAACCTGTCTTGTCCTCGAAATTAAGTGCTAATTAATTTATCCGTTATCCTTTCAAAATTGATTTGGCTCGAGGGACAAAATTTGCAGTTACGCCACTGTTATAGGGTATTCTCGAATTACAATTTTTTTGCTTGACCTCAATACGAGTTTCGTATATTTAAATGTAAAATTGATTTAAAAGTTCTGCGCTTCCACTAAATTATTTTGCATGGCATGTTTAACATTACTGAAAACTTTTCACATAAAGGTGGTAAGTGTGTTCTTATTGAAATCTGTTGTATTATCAACACTAAAGTGGTTATTATTTTTGATACCTACTAAAAAAAAACTTTGTCGTATTCTAAATAAATCGTATGCTAATAACTCAAAATCGCAAAAATTTTTCTAAATTTTCAGCTCCGTAGTGTAGTATTTCAACAATCAATGGACCCACTTTACCCAATGATGGGTAAGTATGTAGTATGTGTTTCAGATAGTCGAATTTATGGCTTTCTTAGCTGCAAATTGGATTTAGGTATGATTTCTGATCACAGATAGATGCATAACTACAATAACATAACAATCCAGAGAGAGAGGCGAGTACCTATATCTACAATACAGGGTCAAGCGAGTCTTTCTTTTCATGTCTGCATTGATGATCCAGACTCTAATATCAACTCAATCACTAGGTAGCTATACTTTCCTATTTAGTTTCTTGTTTTTTTATTTGTCTCTCACCATACCGAATTCAAAGGACTATCTTAATGAACACATTTTTTAAGAAGGAAGAAGTGAAGAAGAGCTTCTGCAAAAACCATCAAAATGTATCCATTGCATTTTTTGGGTGTGATATTATTTGTAACGTTCATGTCTTCAACAAAATTATGTTGAACTGGTCCTCCACAATAGACTATATCCGAAGAAAATATGGTGGTGGTCCATCACATAGCTTTTAGGTGTGTAATCAAGTAAGCTGGTGTTAAAGTAATCACTAATCAGGGTATTTGACTTATCAGATTACTACTAAATTAGTAATGTCAGAATAATTTTGGAGTGTTAAATGAATTAAACAATGGTAAGGTAAGTAAAAAGTACTATGATGAAACCTTTTTAAAAAATATAAATTTATTCCAGGAAAGTGGTGGTCACAACACTAAATTATTAAAAAGTTATAAACAAAATAGACCTTTAAAACGACAATTTAGTTTTTCAAATTGTGTAAAAGGAAAAACCATAAAGCCGATAAAAGTTCTGGGGACCGAACAAAAACTGAATAAAATTTACGTCAATCCTAACATTGCTGATTCATGTACACAAACTAGCAAAACTATAATACAACTGGCAAAAATCGAAAAACATCAAATATCTCCTGATAGTTTAGCAGGCACTCCAAGAATTAGAGAAGAAACTCAAAAAACTTTAAACAAACTCCATCTTGATTCTAATCATATTCAAAAACTAGGCAACGATTGTACTCCAGAAGGAGAAAAGGGTTCATCTTATTTACGTAAAAGTAATCTCAATCAATATTTAGAAGGTTCCCACATTACGAAAACTGTACCTTCCCAAGAAGAAATTAACGCTTATCCAAAAACGTCACTTACTGAAACATTTCTTAAGAAAAAACAAATAGAAGAACTTTCTGTTACTCACAACAGCAGAGCAAGATTTTTACAACAAACATCACCTTTGAGAAATTTAACTAAAGAGTTTAGTAATTTAACCACTGAAAGTGCAAAATTCAAGAGCCAATCATACGTTGAGCCGCATAATTACTTATGCGTCAATCCAGAATATGTGCCTCTACAAGCCTCTCGATTTACAGTACAAAACGTGAAAGAACAACCTATAGGTGAGAAACCTTTACCTTTTCAGTGCTACTGGTCTTTATTAAAACAAAAAAAAAATGAAAAAGATGCAACTTCCGTGGAATCAGAAGACGACCAATTTGACAAATCACTCAAAAAATCTCCATCCATACGTAAAAGAAGCAGCACTTTTATGTCGCCAACAATCGCGAGCGAACAAAGAAGCATAGCACACAACGTACAAGAAATAAAACATTTAATACCACCGACTAAACGTGGTCGTTCTTTAAGTCCACGTCGTGCCATGTCTTACAAGGGGTCGTTTCAGAAATTAAGAGTTCCTTACATAGATCAAAGTCAAACTAGTATTGAAGAAAATTTATCTAAACCTCAAAAAAAGAAAATTCTCGCAAAAGGTTCCAACGAATCAAATCGGTTTCATCCAACTAGAATTGCTCCATTAGCTACAAGACCCAAATTTGACGAAGATTTATTGAAAATTGATTTACAAAGTCTTTACGTTCATACTTCTGAGGTAAGAAGAAAAAGAACTCTCATGCTGGGCTCTTCACATTGTCGAACTTCACATATTACCAGACTTTTCATCTGCTCAACACGCGAGTCACGAATGAAGGGCCAGCAGTGCGATTGCAACGCACGGCATTTGCTCGCGATGATTCCCCGAATCTTCATCCACATGCATTCGGCGATGTGTAGAGCCTGCATAAGTTTTAAGTCTAGTACACGAACGAGCCACAATGCAAAATATATGATTTTAGGACGAAACAGTTTGTCCAAGTCGTTCAGAATCAACATCATCTAGTGAAAACATGATTTGGCTATCTCTAAATCGTGTTAAACATCCCGATTGGTAAGAGACGGCTGCCTAAACGTTAAAATATCGTTACATTTAAGCTGTTTAGGAACGTTGCTCTTCGTGGTTTAGCTGAAATGACGGAACTTTGTCGTATTATCGATCCAGAAATATTGTTTGCTCATATGATTACGGTTAATCAAAGAATGTTGGAACTTTTGCGCAGCCCAAGATCTCACGTGTGCAGGACTGCTTGCCAAGCTGCTGGACACTTTTTTGAATCGATGAAAGATACCAGGAGGCCTGTAAGTAGAACTTCAGTTCCAAAATTTTCTTATTAATGGATGGCTTTTTTCTTGTAGGAGTTTGATGATATTGTCGAAATATTACTGTACAAAACGGCGGACGCAAATAAATTTATTCGTGAAGATGCAAATTTATCATTGGACTGCATGGTTACTCACATACCCATTTCTCATGCTATCAGAACGTTATGTTTAAAAGGACCAACACACAAAAATTTTCTCGTTCGTAAAGCGACCATTCGTTTAATTGTTTGTGCAGTTGTTATAGCTGGTCCTTCCATGGTTTTAACTTTACCTGCACACGAAACGAGTAGAAAAAGAGTTGTACTTTACCTGGCAAAATTTTTAGAAGATAAAAATGCTGAAACTAGGTGATTTTTAGTAGATATTTTTTAAAAGAATAAATTTTAATAAGTTTTTAATTTTAGAAAATATGCAGAGAGACTTTTTAAGATTTTGAGTAAAGAACCCACGTTTGAATTGTGCCTTAAGAAGTATTTGGAGAAAGAAGATATATCCAAGATGAAAGTAGTAATGAAATTTAAATCAAAAAGCGTTTAATTGTAATAAAATTGTAAAACTGTTAAAATTTGAAAAAATTTAATTATGTAGATATTGCCAATCGATTTATTAATTACGAACTCTCGTACAAGAATATTCATGAATGAGAAAAAGTAAAGTATGTAAAGCATCGATCCCATAAGCGCTGGAAGGGGGCTGGCGCTATGACGTGAAAATTTGACACAATGAAAATTTTATAATTCTTTTAAGATTGTTGTGATAAGATTGTTAAGAAGTTGTGTAGCCATGATCCCATAGAGCTAGAAAATTTTGGGGAGAGTGTAATGCTTTTGAAAGAACACAGTCACTCTAAACTAGAAAACTGTAAAAAAATGTTTGTGATATAAAATGAGATCTCAACAACTTGTCGTTGTCCCTGAGGTTCTCCACGCGTAATATTTTTGGAACCACCCCTATTATTCCAACCCTTCTTCTCAATGAAATGCTTCACACACCTCACATCTCCTGAGTTTTATGAGAAGCAGAAAGTAGTAGACGATGTCAATGGCTTTAGCCAGATATATGAAAAGCGCCATAGATAAAACCATTGAATAAATAACTCCCATTGCTCTACCAGGAAAGAGTCATTTAGCTAATAATATGGATCGTAATGGTTTTTTAAATATAGCAATTTTCATTCAATTTCTCCAACAGAAATGGTTGCTTATATACTCCCACTTATAAGAAAAGATCATCACAGCCAATGATAATTTAAACTCGACGAAATGAATGAGTCGCCATTTTCTCTTATAGGCAACGCTTGCTAACCCTCCTTCTGTACTTTATATTCTAAGGATGAGCGCAAATTAAAAGCGTAGAGTAGAGAGTTTACATAGATTTGTTTGAAATTTTAGCTAGAATCATATGTCACTACAAGGGTGTAATATGCTCTTATGCTCTATGCTCTCAGCTTTCAATTTGAGCACCCCAAAACGCTATGTTCTTAAGCATAGCACGAAGTGAACCAGCGCTTAATAAAATAACCTAGTCAAATAAAAAGATAGGATCGTTAGTACTTTTACTCTCCGAACTCTACCTCCGATCTTCATTCATTTAACTACTCCAATTACCAAATAGTCTCTTTTAAAACCTTAAGGTGGGGATTAAACCGAAATTTACGCGCACCTAGAGCTAGGTAGACAGGTTACGAACTATTTTACGAGACGTTAAAAGGAGGAAGATATTCTATCACTAGGAGCACGTTCCACTAAGCGATCGCAACGACCGCGCTCACGACCGCCGCATTTTCTGTTCCACTATAGCTAGTAAACGTTGCGGGCGCATTCGCTAGTGGAACGCATTTTGTACTTGCCGACCAAAATATGGCCGCCACCAATATGACAGTGACAGCTGCTGTTGTTGGAACGTTGATCCATCGAAGAAGATATGTGTCTGATAGCGATAGTTCATCAGAGTCAGGGTTATACAGGTTTACTTTTTCTGCAGCCATTTCAAAACATCGTCAAAACAAGACAATCACGGAATAGCCTAAAGATCAAAATTTGCTTCAATGCGCACGCGTGTATGTAAACGCTCACGCCGACCCACAACTACGGGCGAAATGAGCGTCTTGTGATCGTTATCAATAACGTTATTTATGACGTCACCGCCAGCAAACGCAACGACCGTGGCGTTACGTGGAACGAGTTTGCGGGCGTTGCAATCGTTGCGATCGCTGTGGAACCAAGTGGAACGTACTCTTAGGTTAAAAGTAAGAAGCCAACTTTTTTTAATTTTTAAATATACGAGTATATTCCACTAATAAATACCATACGGCAACTTATAACAACAAAAAAGTAATTTAAAAAAAGTTGGTTACTTACTTTTAACCTAATCGAAAAAATAAAATGTATGGATGCACTTGGGCATGCGTATAGTGATGGAATATCTTCCTGCTTTTAACGCCTACAATTTTATCTAGCGTTTAAATACCGTGCGTTCATTAATGTTTGGTTCGTGTAAATTTGGTTGCATACCCGTCAGGACTCTCTTTTTGAGTGAACATAAAAAAATCTATCAGGAACTGGATGCAGGGCTAGCAACCCGTAAGACTTATAAAATATAAAACAGTATTATATGATTATAGAGACAAAATATAAAGCTTTAATTCTAATTTAATCAATTTGTGATACTTTTTCAAAACTACCTATCTTCAAGCTTCAAGATTTTGGTTGTAAAATGAATTTTCTCAAAATTGGATTTGGCCATTTTCTTTAGTTTGAGATAATATGCTCCACATGGCAGTTCTTAATTGACCGACTCTTTTAAAATTTGTTAAATTTTGCAAAAAACTGAGTTTTGATTTTTTGAAAGCCCACATTTCAGATATCGATCACTTCTGTAATCAAAATTTCCCAAGAGTCCCCCTGATTTCAAAAATGCAAAAAAAATTTTTCGATTGTTTGAACTTTGTTGAAATTTTATTTTAGCCACTTTAAAATTATTTCATCAGCAAACTAAGCTTTTATAAGAAATCTATACAGAGTGTCCAAAAACAAGATTTTTAAAATTGTTTAAAAATTGCCTATCTTTAAGAGGTCAAAATAGGTCAAAATATTGAAATGGATTTTCTAAAAAACTAATCCGGCCGATTTACACATATTTGAATATGTTGCAGACAACATAATTCTCTATTGAAATATTAATTTTTATCAAAATTGCCGGAGTCGTTTCGGAGTTATGATATGATTTACGGAATGTCAAAACTTCAAAAATCTCTAATTCATTTTGTAATAAAAATGAAAACTTGAAAACATAAATATGTATCCATCCCATAAATATCTTTAAATGGAGCACCCTGTATATATTTTCATTTTTGAAATCAAGGATAGATTCTACATACGTAATATTTTTGATAGCATTTTCCGAATATGCGATAGGTCACATTTTTGTTTTAGCGCATTGGCTCTGCCCAGACATTTTCTACAAAACCAACGTACCTATTCTTCTGGTTACTGTGGATGATAATAAAAAAATATTATTTTTTTTGGAACTCCCTATACATATATTTTTGAATATTTTGAAACTTCCTAAAGTTAGCTAAGGTCAAAACAAAAAAATCTTGTTATGGCTACCTTGGGTTTTTTTTAATTTTTTTCGTAGTTGCCATACTCTACCTATAGAACTCTGTTTTATCGCTGTAAAATAATTTAGTAGATGTCGCAAATTTACACATAAACAATTTTAATTGGCGCTCTACTCTTTTCAATAACGTTATCTTTGTCTTTACTGTTAACCTGGGATCCCTAAATACAAGAAAATGGTGGGAGTGTAAAGAATATTCAACAAAGTTATCGCAACACTCGAAGTGCGCGAAGGTGTAATAAGTTTCTCTTGCTGTCTAACAATAGAACATAATTATACGTATAATTATAAAACAATTAGTAATCAAAAGTGCGATCTTTAGCTCCTTTTTTTACATTTTAATTTTTCAAATTATGTAATTTAAATAAATTAAATTTTATAATTTATTGTGAGTGTTTACATTAAAGTGTAATAAAGTGATTGTAAACGCGCCAAAAAATTAAATTTAGTGTTTTGTTTTTATTTTCAAAATGTAAACATTTAATTTTCAAAAAATGGGTTTTTCGACAAATTTACAAGGGCGCAGCGCTCACGAAGCGCTTTTATTACGTCAGGATGCGGAACTCAGACTTTTGGAAACAATGAAAAGATGTATTGTGTCAAAAGTTAGATGTGATAAAGAATATGCAGTTGCACTTAGTGCAGTTGCAACGCAAGGACTTAAAATTGATAGAACTGAAGAGTTGTCCGGTAGTCTCATAACATCCACTTGGAGAACCATGATGGAAGAGTTGGATTGTACTGGAAAATTAATTAAACAAAATGCAGATAGTATCGAGAGTAAAGCTTTAGATGCATTGAGTACGCTTTATGCAGAAAAAAGAAAGGCTAGAAAACTTTACCAAGAGGAACACACAAGAATAGCGCTACAGTTTACACATGTGAGTTGAATTTATTTTTGGTCTTGTAAATTTAGACGAAAATACTACTTAATCTACATTTAACATTTAACTAAGAAGAAACTTTCGTACAGAAAAAGAATGTAAATTTAGATTTGTGTGTTTAATTTTTATTTTTGAATGAAATATTTTGGAAAAAAAATTACAAAAAGTTTTTCTAATTAAAAATTGAGCTATTTTTGAATTAGAGAACCGCACCAAGGAGCCATCTAGATGAATTAAGAAGCGCTCGTTTTTACACAATAATTCTTGTTTTAATAACAATTTACAAGTTATGCAAGACTTTGTTAGATGTTTCATAACGAATTTCTGATTCTCATTCATTTTCCTTAAATTCTCTACATAGGTAATTTCAGACGTGCTAATCATTCCTTCACTCAACGTCAAAAGTCAAAACATGTACTAAAGATGCTCATAAAATGAAGAAAATAAATATTATAACACTTCTTTGAGAAAACTGTATAGTAGAGAGGGTATTTTTTTTGGAAAATCACAGTAGTTCTTATAAACAAAATCACTAAAAATGTTTCTTCCTTCAGAAATGAGCAAAAATGGGCAAGATGAGCAGAGACGTATCAAATCGCTAAATAACAGAATTTGAGGTGTTCACCCCCCCCCTCCCACTTGGTTCATAGAATTCATAGAAAGTTAATAATAACCTTTCAGTAGCAGGATTCGAATATTTGATCCTAGTAGGGGGTGTGTATGTATTAAAATAAAATTAAATATATGGATTAGGGAATTAAAACAATTTTCAAGAGGCTAATTAGTTCTAAAGATTAGTTCTCACTGACACAATTATTACAAAAGCTCTTATTAAGTAATTATTATTTTTTTAATTGTAAAATATAGGTGTAAAAATCATTTAAACGTATAATTTTATAAGTAGCCATTAAAAGTTGATAAATTGACACATTAATTCCTCACAAACATCTTTTTTGTTATGTTCATTGAATCTCAAAATCGATACTTTGTTTAATTTTCTTCCGCATGATTTATGTCAAGACCTTGACTTTAGTCTGTCTGAAAGAATCAGTTGATTTAACCTCGAATTTAACCCATGTCTGTTAACAGGTAGATTCTATTTATAAAGAATATTTAACAGCCATATACAGGTAATAAAACACTTTTTTTAAGTGTGGAATTATTGGTTTATTATTGTATTTTTATTTTATTATTCGATGAATAAAAAAAGTCAAATCAATCGAAATTAAAGTGAGATGTTTGTGCATATAATTCCGGTCTCTCAATTGCAAAATGCAAAATTTTTTAATTTAGTTTTTTGTTATTTTTGTAAATTGGTTATTTAAATTTAATTTTTGTCAATTTATAATTTATCGATAATTTAACAATTCTAATTAATTTTTTATCAACCTCAACGAACTTGTAGATATTGCAAAAAGCAATAACTCTATTTTTTTGTATTTCGGTCTGATAATGACGATGTGAAGTCAAATGGAGACTTCTGGTCAAAGAGCCCAAGACTGCCTTAATACCAGATTTGTTTTCTCTAATTCTTGGTCTACTCTAATTTATTTATAATGTGATTTTTCCAATAAGCATAATGTGGGATCTTGCACTTCACTTTTACGAGAAGTCCAGTTTTATGGAGTCCTGATTATCTTTCTGAAGTCTCTTTTCTGGTGAAAAGAACTAGCTCCGGTTTTTCTTTTTCGGACATAGACTTACTCTATTGCACTTGGTTGCTCTCAAATTTTCCTGTTTATAGAAATTTTTAAACTTTTATTATTCTCAGGGATTTTTTAAACCATTATATTGCCAGAATTTAAAAAATACAAAAAGGAGGAGTTGATCATAAATAATGGTGTTTTTTTAATTTACTTTTGGACATTATGCTTCCTCAAAAGGCTTGCCAAATAGGAAAAAATTGATCACTAATAGAAAAAAAATTTAAATTTCAAAACCACCAGTATCTAAGTTCAACCTTTGCCTTGAACATATTTTTTAAATTTTGGCAATATAGCCACTGATTTTAACATTGTCGGGAATAAAAATGTGTCTGCACACCACTTACTTTTAAATGAGAAAATGGCAATTATACACACTTTTTGCCTTAATTCCCAAAACCAAGGTTACCCCAATTTTTGAAAACAATAATTAATTACTGTACATTCAATATTTAACAAACAAAAATAATTTAGTAGGCGGTTGTTGGGCGAAGTAAAAATTATAAAAATGTACAGGGTGTTGCGTTTAATAAATATATGTGTTATTACTTTTTATGGCTTTGTGTTATTCAAAATGATTTTAAACGGTGGATATGAACGTCATTAATAATCCCTTTTTTTTTAATTTTTAATTCATCTGTTGTAATACTGTATGAGTGTACTATCGAAGACCTCTTATCTAGCTAGATACCCTGTATATTCAACTATGCTATAGTTCATGTCCAATTTTTAATTCAAGGACTGTTAATTGTTTTTAATAGCTTTAATGCAATCAGTCAGTATTATGATTTTTTTGTGCATTTTTAGAGAAAGTTAGAAAATTGATAGTTTTTAAAAATACAAACCTAACCTCAATTTTATGTCATTGAAAAGCTAATTTTTCTCTCTTTCCAAACATATAAGGGTTGATCTTTTTAAATTCTTCAATAATAACATAAAAATAGAAAATAAATCTGTTATTTATGTTAAATTTTAAAAATCAAATTACCTATTATATGAAACAATTGAATATAAAAGAAACAAATAAATTAAATAAACGAATTTCAAAAAGAGTAGAAAAGTAAAAAAAAGTACTAAAAATTTTTGAAGAAATAACTATTAACTCTTATATTTTTGAAGAGATAAAAATTAGCTTTTTAATGACATAAAATTGAGGTTAGGTTTATATTTAAAAAAAACATAAGCTTGCATAATACCACAAAACGGCGTTATGAAAAACTTTGTTTGCTAATAATTTACTTGGTTTTTAGTAATGCCTATTATCTATTTTTTTTTAAATTTAAATTATCTCCATTAATAAAAAAGTTATAGGTAGGTACCTAAGCATTTAAAGAAAATGCATTTTTTTAGTTTATTTTCAAATAACGTGGAAAGTTGGTAACAATGATAATTTTTCTTAAATTATAAAATGTCAACTTTTTTTAACGATTGGAATCTCAAAACTTGAGTCATCCCCTGTATTTATCATCGTTCCTTGGATTGCACGTCCCCAATCCTTACACAATCAATTTTGTTAATTTATTCAATAATTTGATGTCGCATCTCACCGATGTATTAAGCAATCACAGAAAGTAATTTAGATATTTCTACTCTATTTAAGTTCAATTAAATAGATTTTATGTCACTTTCAATCAATTAAAGTGTAGGTGGACTATCATTTAAGTGTAATTTTGCATATTTAAGTACTACCTATATCTATCTAACAATTTATTAACTGAATTAATGAATTGTGAGGTAAACGAACTTTAATTCAACAGATGAAAATGGATTAAAATATTTACGATGTTGGTATTGAATTATTTTAAATTGCATTTAGTTGCAGAGCAAACTTCGTTAATGCATGAAAAATGGAAATAGAAGCTATCACTCCAACATAAGCTTAAAACGGAGATTGCAAACCATTTGAACATAAAAACATCTTTATATCTTTACTTTAGGAAACTCTATAGTGGATAAATTGGTCCTACAAGTCTAACTTTGTCTTACTTTCATGAAATAAACGAGAAAATAATTTTGACAATCTTTATCAATTGTCAGATCATTTGTTTATTTTTGTGACTAACTTTATTTGTTAGACTGTCATTTTCACATTCAAAACTTATTACAGCACTAGTGCTGTAATAGAGTGCAATACGAAACTGATTGGTGGAGGTTGTTATTTAAAACAAATATTACGTCTACGTAATTTTTATGCAATAAATTAATAAAAATAGATTCTAAATAGCAAAGATCGTACATAATGAGTAAATAAATACCACCAATATAAATTTCACTTGGATTAAAGCCAATTTAAAAACAATTTCTAAACTATGCAAAATGAACTTACTTAATTATTTAATTTACTTTTAAGTTGTAAATTAAAGAAATTACATAAAGCAATATTTTTTCCTGTTTTTCTAAGATCCGTTGAAAACGCTTTAGCTCTAGAAGATCTCTCTTTTGCAACTGAAAACAAAAGAGATTTTATTTCTTCTTCTCATCAAACGTAATGATGCGTGTATCTGTATCATATTGAGTAAGAAAATTGAAATTGAAGGCATTTTGAAAATGCATAATCACCGTAATTAGTAATTTCAACTAATTATTGCTTCATTTATAAGTGTATAGGATTAAATAGTAAAAGGATATAAAACCAAGCCTTTACATTAATTATTTCTTGTCTTAATGCGAAATGTTACACTTAATATTCACTTTAAAAAAATTAAAAATTTACCTTTTCTTTGTTTACTTAACAATTAATCCCAATTACTTTAAGACTTATTGCACAAGGACTTTAAGACAAAGTTAACAATAAAGAAGTTAGTCAAAATATTGCCACACCTTTACGAGGGATTTTCCAAGAATAATTTGTATACTTCAATACCCACCTACCTATTAACAAATATGAAATATTGTATCAACAGCTTAGCTTATAAATACAGTACTTGAAATTTTTTATTACTTTCAGTAAAATGGTAAAAGTTAACTTTTCTTATAATGAACGGCTGGCAATACATTTTTTTTATAATTTAACAACGAGCTTATGAGAAAGACTCATCAGACAAACAGGTTGACTGTACTTGAAAAGTTATAAAATGGCTATAACATCATATAGAAAGATAGTAAAGCTGTAGGAATAGTGTCATGTCTTGTCGCCAACAAACTGTACCGCCTATGGCATTGTCATGCAAATGAAGCCTAAGCAAGGTTGATGATTCTTCTTTTGAATTACAAACCCAACCACAACATTGATAATACGATAAATTTAATTTGACAAGTTAAATCTGAGAATTATTGGTTCAATGATGTGTTCATCTTATTTTTTTTTTTAACATTAGCAAAAGTTTCAGGGTAAAATAATTTAAAAAGTTGAAATGCATCTTCAAAGTGGTGAAAAGACACCAAAGTGTTTTTTTTTTATATTTCTTTTCCATTAACGTGGATTAAACAAAGCCATCTTTAAAAATATTAAAACAGATTTAGATTAAGGGAGTGTAAGAAAAAGGATACAAGAAGAGTAATTCCAAATAACTTGTAGAATAATGTATCTTCAAAGTGGGGAAAACACACTAAAATGTTTTTTTTTCATAATTTAACGCAGATTCAAGAAATTCGCCATCTTTTAATAATATTAAAAAGATTTAGAATAAGAGAGTGTAATGAAATGGACATAAAAGAAGATTAATTCCAAAATGAGCTCTTTTACTGAGAAGAAAAGAAAGCTTATACTTGATGTCTTATAAGTTATAACATACTCGTAAGTTTGATATCTCTAGAACGCTATGAAACCTAATATCATTTAGTATCTACAAGTCACGATGAATCGAAATCAGAAAAAAATATATATGGTATTCCATTTGAAAAAATTGAGAAAAAACATAATCACTCTGTATAACAATATGCTTCTTCCAAAAGTCGACTATTATCAATAGTCGGTGGTTAAAACAGGTTTGAAATATCGTGATTACAGTCCTGGCTAGGCCTGCTACTTTTTATCGATATTTTCGATAATATCTACAATGTTTTCGATAATATCGATATTTTCGATAATATTTACTATATTTTCTATAATATAGATATTTTCGATGACATCGAATAACGATAAGTATTAGATAAAAGCGATATTGATATATCGAAAATATCGATATTTCCATAAAATCAATATTTTCGATAATATCGATATTTTTAATAATATCTACTATGTTTTTGATTTCTATAATATAGATATTTTTGACAATATCGAATAACGATATTAGGTAAAAGCGTTATTGATATATCGAAAATATACATATTTCCATAAAATCGATATTTTAGATAATATCGATATTTTCGATAATATCTATTATATTATCTATAATATAGATATTTTCGATAATATCGAATAACGATATTAGATAAAAGCGATATCGATATATCGAAAATATCCATATTTCCATAAAATCGTTATTTTAGGGCCGAATTACATAAACTAACTATCTTACTAACTAGTTAGTTACTGAATCGGCGCGCGGTTATTCAGTCGAAAGTTAGTACTGAATGCAAATTTCCTGTATGACATGATACTAAAATTTTAGTTACTAGTTAGTTTAGACCAGTTTTTCGTGAGCAACTTTGAACTCCCGAAAATAAACGGTGTTGGAACGATCACGCCGAAGCTGGATTCTGCATCTCTGTCTCTCTAGTGGATTGTAGTAAATTTAAAATTTGTTTTCTAACTTCTCGTAGGTATTATTATTTATACACTACTAGGTAGATAGGCAACAATCATTTACAGGTAAAAATATCAATTGTGTAGGAATACAAAGAATTTAAATAACAAAAAGGTTTGGTTTTCAAGTAAAAATTTATATTACATCCTGCTTAACTTTCAAATACAATAGCTAACTTGGAAAGTCCGAAAGTAATTAGGGGTAAGAATTTTAAATAAAAATTTATCAACTTTTTTGTAATCAAAAAATTACATTTAAAAAACTAAAATCGTCACTGCGCAGTTTTAGTAAATACCCTAGAAACAAATTAGAACAATTTTAGATCCAAGTTTACTAAATGGGCGGAGAAATGTTGACGTTGACGTTAAAGCTTACATTCCCGTGTTTTTGCTCCTTGAGTTCATTTAGTAACCAAGTTAGTAACTAACAGTTACTAAATAGTTAGTTCATGTAATACGGCCCTTAGATAATACCTACTACATTTTCTATAATATATAATAGTTATTTTAGGTAATATCGAATAACGATATTAGATAAAAGCGATATCGATATTTCGAAAATATCCATATTTCCATAAAATCGTTATTATAGATAATACCTACTACATTTTCTATAATATATAGTTATTTTAGATAATATCGAATAACGATATTAGATAAAAGAGATATTGATTTATCGAAAATATCGATACTTCCATAAAATCAATATTTTCGATAATATCGATATTTTCAATAATATCATAATATCTACTATGTTTTCGATAATATGTACTATATTTTCTATAATATAGATATTTTTGACAATATCGAATAACGATATTAGATAAAAGCGATATTGATATATCAAAAATATACATATTTCCATAAAATCGATATTTTCGATAATATCTACTATATTATCGAAAATATCGATATTTATCTATTGTTTATAGTGAAATAATTTCATAACGAACTTAGCTGCGTTAGTAAAATCATTTTATTTCATAACTTAATATCGATATTTTCGATAGTATCAATATTTACAATATTATAGAAAATATGGATATTATCGAAACTATCGATATTATCGGAATTTCGATAATATCAATAATATCGATAATTTTCTTTTATCGAAATTCGATATTTTTTTTAAAGTGACAGGCAACATATGGCTCTAAAATTTACTCTATTTCGGGATTAACGTGATAATATCTCTAGAATGATTATGCAAAAATCTACAGGGTGTTCAGTTAAAAAACACATCAGTCTGGTTTATTTCTGAATCACCCTGTATATATCAAACTATTTTTAAAATATAGGTCCAATGATGATGTATTACCATGCCAAAATTGTTTTTGATATCTCAAATATTAAAGAAAATATTGACGTCCATACAGTAAACAGTCAAAACAACCACCCTGTATGTATTGGATTAGAACAGTGATAGGAGATGTGTTATTCAAAACTAATGCTAGCTTCGGCGAGTATCTAAAAAAATAAAAATTATTTAAAATTGTGTCATTGACTGAATAGTAATTCATAGAAGTTATGTGTAGGCTTAAGTTAGCACTCTTTTGTTTTATTACGCAATTACCTACTAGTTATTTGTTTTTAGCAAGTCCCTGAGCCAACTTACTTCTCATTTATCTTCAAAAATATACAAAAACATTGTTTCAAAATTTTTTAATATCATGCATATCTAAAAATAAAAACAATGTTCTGTATGGGCGTAAACTAACACTTGAGTTATAGAGAATTGGTTAACTTTTGACAATTAATCCAAACTCCACTTTAGTACTTATAATTAATTACTTATTGTTCTTTATATTCACGTAGGTGGTAATAAAAGAAAAATAACCCCCAAGATTTTTTTAATTAAAAAATCACGTTGTTTGTAAAAATCGTTAAAATAAGACAAAAAAACCCTGTATTGCCCCTGTTGGGCGCCAATATTTGTTAATTTTGCTAATCAAGTATTTTTCACACGTCCATGTTTTCTTCTACCAAGAATAAATTTATTCATACAACAATAATAGTTATTATGCATATTTATTTCAAGTTTTTGACTTGAAATTGATCAGCAAAATAATTTTAACTGACTAACCCACGTAATGAAGTCAATTGAATCAATTAAATCCAACATCGTTTTTTAAGTGTTGCTGGAACTTACTAGTTGTTTAAGAAGTAAATAGGTTTACTCATTTTAAAAATTAAAATAAAAAAGGCTCAACACTCATCACTTACATTTTTACGTTTTTTTTAAATTAATTTTAACCCTTTAATCCTGGATTTATTTTCTTTCATATTGGATTTTGTAAATTGTTTCCGATGTATTTCAAACTGCATACAAGATGTTGCTAACTATTAATTATTAAAATCCCAATCAAAGTTGCTTTAACAGTTATTCGTTTATGTATTTTTATGGCTATTAACTGCTTAACAAGTATAAAACGTCAACAATGCACAAGTTTCCAGTCACGAACTTTGTATGAGCAGTTTTAGCAATATGAATTTAATACCAATGGTCATTTTACCCCACGTAAAGGTACCGAACTCATTTATTTTAGTTACTGAACCCGTTAAAAGTCGCATCATCCAGCTCCAAGGACCACGGCTAAACCGCCCAGGGCCTGAGTCTTTCTCGTTTAATTTTTCGAGTTCATTAACAGGACACAGTTTCGCTCTTTCTCATAAAACCAGTCCTCATCAGAGAGTGTGCAAAGTAGGTTAAGGTTTCAAAATTGCAACCAATTATTCCAAATTAATTATAATTAGGACGGCCGTAAAACTAATAAATACGACACCAATATAGTTAAATAAATTTAATTTTTTTCGGCACAATAAAACGATTTTATATTGGACCTCTTGAGGAGAGAAAAAAAAAGTGTATTCCAACCCATAAAACTTATTTGCTATTGTTTCCCATGAAGTGTCTGAAAAAAAATTTATTTAAAGAACCACCCATTGGAAAGATATAAAAAAGTTTAAAAAAATTAACCACTTTGATACCAACCGCGTCTGGGTTCGTATACTTACATACCAATTTTAATATATGCAAATATTGGACATGAGAACAACTTTTTGTATATAAGAAGGTAGCAGTTGAACGAGATGGGATTGGTGTAAGATTAACGTTAACCGCTTTTTTGGCACAACTTTTAAGTGGGTGGGTGGTTCCATTAAAACCTTTAGGCTAAATATAATCGAAGGTACATGGCGATATTATTTAATTATATGGGTTACCTAAATGATCCTTTTTTTCCATTCAAATAAAACTATTTTAATAAAAAAAAAAAGAAAGTGGAAATTTAGAGCACGGCGAGTACTTTGTTTTAATTCACAAAAAGAAGCTGTAGAATTTTAATCCTTTTATGTCAGTGGCGTAGTTAGTAGACAATTAGTCTTTTTGTTGAGCCACAAAGAAATTTCTAGAATAGAATTTTTTTTGATAATTAGTTTTCTTTTTTCTTCCATTGCCCTACTGTGAGCCAGTATACTATAACTAACTTTTGTCCTTTCTTATTATTTCTTACTATTTGATGTGATTTTTTCTTTCTTTGATACACCTATCACGCTGTCAAAAACTGTCTTACCTTTTTTTCTCTTCCCTTTGAAAAAAAGAAATCCGAAAGTTGCTCAGAAAGCTGAGAAACGTGCAAAGTGTGAAAAAACAATTGACGATCGTCATTGCAGAATTCTTCCATCTAAAATGATAATATCAAGTTATAGTTTTCAGGAGAGGGACTTAGTACATAAGATCTCAAAGTCCAGAAATTAAATCAGTGTTCAAAACAGCTAACAATCGAGGATTTGTGATGTCGCCACTTACTTAATTTTAAGATGTATATTCCTAGCTTTAACGATTGCCGAGATAGCTCGGAATCTCCAAATATGGGGCTGACGCTGAATAGAATAGTTACTTTTACGATATACTTACACCATAGGGATTTCCGAAACTCCAAGAGAGTCAGAGGTGGCTAAATTACAAAAAGTTGCATGCTTTCATCATCTTTATGGATGTGGAATAAAAATATAGGACCAAGCGTGTCGTTCCTAAAATATCCTGAAAAAAATGAAACTTTGCATTAATATATTTCTTCCATATCTTTTTTATTATACTTAAGTAAGTGTAATGAGAATTGGTAGATTTACATATTAAATCCAGGACCATGCATGTCGTTCCTGAAATATCCTGAAAAATGGAAATTTTGCGTTCTCATATTTCTTCAATATCTTTTTTTTTATTATTTAAGTGAGTGTAATGAGAATTAGTAGATTTAAATATTAAATCCAGGACCATACGTATCGTTCTTGAATAATCCTCAAAAACTGAAGTTTTCCGTTTTCATATTTCTTCCATATCTTTTGTATTGCTTAAGTGAGTGTAATGAGAATTGGTAGATTTAGATATTAAATTCAGGCACATGCGTGTTATTCTCGAAATATCCTGAAAAACTGAAATTTTTTTTATCAATATTTCTTTTATATTTTTGGTAGTTTTTTAAAAGGTGTACAGCGATTTGGTAGGTTTACATATTAAGTACAGGACCATGCACTTCGTTCCTGAAATATCCTGAAAAAACTGAAATTTAGCGTTTTAATATATCTTCGGATTTCTTACGCATCCTTTTTATTTGAGTGTAATGAGAATTGGTAGATTTAAATATTAAATCCAGGACCATGCGTATCGTACTTGAAATATCCTGAAAAAATGATATTTTGCATTTTAATATTTCTGAAATATTCTCAAAACTACAATTTTGCGTTCTAATATTTCTTCCATATTTTTTTTATTACTTAAGTGAGTGTAATGAGAATTGGTAGATTTAAATATTAAATCAGGGACCATGATTATCGTTCTTGAGATATCCTGAAAATACTGAAATTTTGCGTCTTCATATTTCGTCCATATATTTTTTATTACTTAAGTGAGTGTAATGATAATTGGTAGATTTAAATATTAAATCAGGGACCATGATTATCGTTCTTGAGATATCCTGAAAATACTGAAATTTTGCGTTTTCATATTTCATCCATATATTTTTTATTACTTGAGTAAGTATAATGAGAATTAGTAAGTTTAAATATTAAATCCAGGACTATGCGTATCGTTCCTGAAATATGCTAAAAAACTGAAATTTTGCGTTTTAATATTTCTTCAGTAGCATTTTTATTACTTATAAATGAGTATAATGAGATTTAGTATTTTTATATATTAAATTCAGGACCACGCATGTCGTTCCTGAAATATTCTGAAAAAGTGAAATTCATCAATCATAATGCACTAATTTCACCCACCTGAGTCAGATTTCATAAGACAGTAGGGCCCCTATTAGTATTTCTTTGAATTTTAGTCCTGATGGTTATTCTTGTCGTATTTATTTTTTATTCCTGCCGACAAACGTTCTTTCTGTACAAAGAGATTTTCAAATCTCTTTTGTTAATATTTCTGATGATTTTTTATTTATTGCCGATCTTTGATATTTAATTCACTTTTTCCATGAAAGTTCTACAAACTCGTATCCCTGTTCATCATCATAATCTTCTCTTCCTCCTTAGGTTCTAGTATTCTTTTGTTGTGTTGTCGTTTGTTCATTTTCGTAAAACTTAAGGGATGATATTGCAATTTGAAGTTTTAAAATACTCACTCTCACTCGCTTTGCACCAATAGATGGGTTATTTTCATCGCACATGTTTTAATTATTTAACTTTCCCAAATAAGTGTATGCTCGTGGTAGGAAAAAGGAAAAGCAGCAAGTGAACACCCCATCAATGTCAAGATTTGAACCCATGATCATCGGATTCACTGAGCCATCCACTCACGTGTGTCCTAATTTTAAATTCCCATCATGTCATGCTACCAATAATTATTGTTGAGTTCTTTATGACGTTTAAAAAAAGGTTTGGGTTTAGATCCAAGTTTTTATTGAACATGAAATTAACTCTTGAAAGTAGCGATCCTCGTTCTTCTCCTCATCGATAATACTTGCAACCATGAAGCCGTTGGATTTGATATTACCTTTAGGTGTTCCTAACCACTCGAAGGTATAAGATCTAGTTACATGGTAATCAATATATAAATAAATTGTTTAGAAAAGGAAGTGTACGAGAGAAAAAAATGCGAGCAAGCTATAAAGTATAACCATGACCACACCTCACATGTGTTCAAAGTAATCGCGGTGTCGTAACAAATAAGTATGTTTATATGGTAGGATTAAAAATATAAAATAATCAATGGTATGGTCAACTAACAAGAACAACCAGCTGAGAGCTTAAAGCAGGACTTGTTACAAAAGTTAGTTTTAGTTCATTGACATCAACGTGGACTGAATTCAGTGAAGGAGCCCCCGATCAGTTGACTTCTTTACCTATCGATAGAAACTCACACGCACATAATATACCTACAGGATATGTGACTTTGATTAACTGTATTTTTCGTACTGTAATAAATACGTGGAAGTCTCTTATGTAACACATATATTTTTTAAATTATAACCAATTTAAGTTATTAAGTCGAAATTCATTCACTCGTTCATTCAGAAAAGAATAAAAGAAGTTAGTCGTGCAAATTGAAACAATTAGATAGCCGACACTTCTTGTTAAAGCTTTTGTAATTGCACTTCAAAAGTTAACCATTTAGAATGACGTACATAAAGGTAAAATTTATGTTCAATGGACCAGACAAAAATTCTTAAAACTTCTTTTTGATAGTACGACATAACAGTAAAAATTAAAATGTCTTTTTAAAATATATTTACATGTTTAAAATGACAGGTAACTCGACAGGTAAAATTGTCGCTAAGAACATCAAAAGAGATACCTATGTGAAAAGAAAACAAAATCTTAGAAATTGTTTAGAAATTGTTTTTGTCCATAGTTTACGGTTTTTGACTTTATTTCATGAGCATGCTTATGCTTAACCTACATTATTTCACACAATAAATTGCTTCGAATAAGTGGTAGGTACTTTATGCAAGTGAACTTGTCACTTCTTTTGATCCCCAAGAAGAAAAATGAATACTCAATTTGTACGTCGGAAGTGACCGAAAAATTGACTTATAGCATAGCCAGGGAAGTTAGTTGCGTAACTAAGAGATTGGGGGACCTCCCACAATATCCAGAGTGGGGTCCCTACCCACCGTTAATAAGGATTCTAATTAACCACAAATCGATTTTATAACAAATTTTGATACTAAACGATGTTTTGGGGGCCCTCCCGCAACATGGGCCCTGCGGGCTCATTATTTACGCCACTGAGGGAAGTGTTAGTTTATGATAAACGCATTACGAGGGTTGTCACTGAAAAAAGGCTCAGATGATGCCAACCTTTTTTCATTAGCTCGTCGACATGCTCGTTAGCATCAATTCCTTGATGGCGATTAGAAGAACTGATTTAGTCCGTTATATCCTAATGTGTTTACCCATGCTGATCTAGGGCCACAACGTATGTCTGAAAGACATGTTGTATAAGCGAGATGAACTCTACCCAGTAGAGTCCAATAAGAGTTGTGGTCAATATTTCGGCCAGTGTCTCTATTTACTTCTGCAACTGCAACAGACCAGAGGTAACCAATGGGTTTGGTAACGAATCGCTCTGCTCTGCTGTTCGTTGATATCCTAACATATTTTTAAATGTCTGATCTACCCCAAAGTAAGTCATGCAATCATTGCCTGAAAAGCGGATGCATATTACACAACTTTACCTCAACAAATGAATTATTTTTTCGTACACTCCATTTCCAGTGTTAACAGTGAAATGAATGGGGATGTTGGGCCACACTCACAAGTGTGACAGTAAGCATGATGAGGTGATCCGAGCTGTGTATTTTGATGAATATGATCGATGCATCTGCTTGGTTTTGGACCATCTTGCAGGAACATTACTCATTGAAAAACGGAGCCCTATTGTACAAGCGAGATGATTACTGAGTAGAGTCCAATAAGAGTTGTGGTCGATATTTCTGCCAGTGTCTGTGTTTCCTCCAGCAACAGACCAGAGGTGAACCTATGGTAACCCAAACCCCGCCAAACCCATACGAACCGTTGTGCGTTTCGTTGATATCCTAACATATTTTTAAATGACTGATCTATCTCAAAGTAAACCATGCAGTTTAGCCTGAAAAGCGGATGCATATTACACAACTTTAATCAAGAAATGAATTATTTTTTCGTAGATTCGATTTCCAGTGTTAACAGTGACATATGAATGAGGATGTTGGGGTTCTCAGAAGTGTGACAGTAAGCATGGTGAGGTGATCTGAGCTTTGTATTTTGATGAATATGATCGATGAATCTGCTTGATTTTATCTTGTAGTAATATTAATGATTGAGATGGTATGAAGATGTTGTCATATCTCTTGTGCGTGTACTGATGATTCCTTCACCATGTGAAGTTTTGCATATTATATGGGCTGCAGGTTTACTGAGCTCCTCTTTCTCGCATCTTCAATCATTTTCTCGAAACCACATCGTTTTTAGGATGGCGGTGAAGGTTGGTGTTACTCAGCCCGTGGAAATGTAAGTATGGTAATGGAATCGAAATAGTTCTATTCCTCCACATACTCGATCTGGATTTTGGGCAGAATTTTGGGATTTTGGGATTTTGGCACTGCAATTATGAAGGTTATGGATGACTCTTTGAAGGCTCGCGATTATGGTCTGGTGTCTATTCTAGTATTAGCAAGGTCTTTTACACTGTTAACCTTAAAATTATCTTATCGATACTTATGTATATTGACTTTGATAACATAAGGCAACTCTATTCAAATATCTGTGTAAAACAAGTCAATGTATTTATTAAAATTGTTATAGTTATTAGGAACCTTTCGAATGTCACGAAGGTGACGGAATTGGGTTCCACGGGGATCTATCCTGGGCTGGAATTCTGTAACTGTTGGCGCAGCGTAGCAATCGCTAAACTACTTACTAGTCCTTGCTAGAGGTCTGTTGTTATCCCTCCCCTACAAACTTTTAGAAACTTACTAGGAGAAGGGTACACGGTATGGGCCTTCCCCATTTTACCCTTGATACATTGAGCTTTCCAGACTGCAATGATATGCAACTTTTTCATTCATTTTATGGTGACACATGGAGAGGATATCAAATAATATTAATTTGGATCTGACACAGATTTGTGATGCTTCTCATAAGCATCCATAATTGGATGTTAGGATGGTGATGGTTATGAGGAGGGTTACGATTGGGATCGTTTTCTTAGCTTCTTTTACCGCCAGGTATACTCACATACTCAATCTGGATTTCGGACAGAATTGAGTTACCACTGCTATTATGAAGGTTATGGATGACTTTTTAAAGGCTCGCCATTATGGTCTGCTGTCAGTTCTAGTTTTGGCAAGGTGTTTTAGACTATGTATTAAAATGGTTATAGTTAATAATAGGTACCTTCGCGAATACTAGGAAGGTGACGGAATTGGGTTCTACCGGGATCTATCCTGGGCTGGGATTCTGTAACTGTTAGCGCAGCGTAGCAATCGCTAAACTACTTACTCCCTATCCCTCTCATACAAACTTTTAGAAACTTAATAGGAGAAGGGTACACGGTATGGGCCCTCCCCTTTTTACCCTCGATACATTGAGCAGATGATATGCAACTTTTTCATTCATTTTGTGGTGACACACGGAGAGCATATCAAATAATATTAATTTGGATCTGACACAGATTTGTGATGCTTCTCATAAGCATCCATATTTGGATGTTAGGATGATGATGGTTATGAGGAGGGCCACGATTGGAATCGTTTTCATAGCTTCTCTTACCGCCAGGTATACTCATATATACCCACATACTTAATCTGGATTTCGGACAGAATTGACTTAGTACTGCTATTATAAAGGTTATGGATGACTTTTTGCCTAGTTTTAGCAAGATATTTTACACTGTTAACCTTAAAATTATCTTATCGATACTTATCTACATTGACTTTGATAAGTGTCAAAGATATCAATGTATTAACATGATTATAATTAAAAGGTATCTTCACAAATGTCACGAAGGTGACGGAATTGGGTTCCACGGGGATCTATCCTGGGCTCGGATCCCGTGACTGTTAGCGTAGCGTAGCAATCGCTAAACTACTTACTGCCTATCCCTCCTCTACAAACTTTTAGAAACTTTATAGGAGAAGGGCAAAGGGTAGGTTAGGTAGCTTAGCGCATTGCTACGCTAATAGCTACAAGATCCCAGCCCTGGGTCTTCCCTTTGATTTTGAACCCCCAAACAAGTGTTCATTGACGTACCATTGATCTAATAACGGCAATAGACGGCTAAAGAGAAATCGTTTGGAGACCACATGACCGCTCTTCTGCACTGTCAGAACGTCAGGATAGTATTTTTTTTTTTTATTTTAAATCACCCTCTCAGTTAAGGTTTTAATTCAGTAGCTTTATCTTACTTTATATGTGAGGCCAAGGAGCTTCTGAGTCATATTTAGGAGACTGATGTTTACTGTTACGTTAGGACCTTGTTATGTTATCCTACATCTGCGCGGAGTCAGTCTGAACACTCTGAACGTATTAAAAGGTAGACAAGAATTCCTTCCAAGTTTATCATCGAAATCATTGCTAAGAGAACTCGAAAGCTTCTAAACACATAAAAGTAAACGTAAATAGGAAAGATTATTTCCCTACGTCCTCATTTTTTTGCCAAAATTATTTGTAAAATTACTATGAACAGTTTTTTCGATAAAACTGTTTCATTGTGAGATTACTTCTCTTTTGAAATTCCAACATTAATTCAAACATTTATTAATTACTAGATAAACGGACATAAAATTGCTTTTTTTATTAATAAATTTTTAGCTTGCAAACGGTTGTTTCAGCAATCGAATATCTTTCTAACTGTCTCATAAATAATAGGATTTATTTATCAGTTTAAGGACATCGTAATTAATAAAATGACTCGATATCGGTAGTAGCGGTAGCGCATAGGTGTGCTGTCCAACGGTTGGGCCATCCTATTTACACCTAATTTCATGACGCGATAAAAAGCTTCCAGCGAAGCCAACCTATACCTTCACCTATTAATAGCGACTAAATGGTTAATTACATCAGATACAAGTTTTTTTTCTAATAAATGTCTACATTACAATATTTTTTACCTTTCCAGTCTAATAATTTGCAATTAAAACATTATTATTATTTGATATTATTAAAACAGCGCTGTTTTAAAGCATCGTCATCGTAAAGTGAACTGTCTTGTCTTGTAAAATAACATTTCCCCCATTTCGCAATTAACAATCAAATGAAAACAAATTTCCTATTACTTAAATACCTATTCGTACTTTTTATAAGTGTATGTGTATAATACAAGTAGGTCGTGACTTATTGTTTGAACTTCCGTTGTTTATAAAATGTACGCCAAATTATTTTATAAATTAAACAAATAATAAATTTGTATTCTCTATTGGTATTTTTAGTTGGGTTGGGAGAAAATCAATCTGATAATGTTCCACGACAAGTTTTTAAGTATTAGTAATTGTTTTTGATATGAGAAACTCGACTATCTTAAGCCATTCATTTTACACATTCATATTGGATAAGATATACCAATTTCCCAGAACTCTTATATTGCCAATGTCCAATTCAAGAATACATATCACCTATTAAAAGAGACACAACAAACAAGTTTTAAAATGTGACTAGATTTTATAAACATCTCTAAGTTTTAAACTTGGTTTAAAATAGCTTCAATCTCTTCTAAAGTCTTAAGCTCCACCCCATTCAAAGGTAGGCTACATGTTTTCATAACAACAATTTGTTTTTTCCTAAAATATCAATTTCTGCTTAAAAACGTTCTTACTCAAGTATCTATTAATTGTAATTGTTATCAGAATCAGGAAACAAAAGTTAAAAGTCGTGAACTTTTCCCATAACATTTAATTTCATAATTTGATTCGATATATAAATTCAATGTAACTTTTACCTTTCGTTGGTAAGAAAAAATTTAAACAATAGTTGAATATTTGTAATATTTCTATTCCAATTAAAAATACCTTGTATTGTGTGGCACTGTAAAAAAATATATAAACTTCAAAGTACCGTTGCAATTAGAGAAAGTAATTAAAGTTGAAAAGGTTACGTTTATGCAACTTATTGAATATCAGTTCTCATAGACATAATACAAATATTTTGCTTAAGAGGTTATCCCCTTTGTAGAAGAATGGGCTCAAGATTATGTTGTCAACAGGTCAAACCTCGAAAGGTTCTTAGAATATCATCTCATTATGTAAGGTCGACTTTGATATGGTTTTCATATGCCTTGTATTGCAAAGAACTGTCATGCGTCTATTGTCACGAAAAACACCTGTTTTGCTACCCAAACCGTTGCATGCCTTCAGTTCATACAAACAACCATGACAGGCCTTGTATTGCCATAAAGAACGGTTAAATCCTTGTATTGCCACATCGAATCCTTACAGACGGTGTATATTGTCATAAAAACAATTAAATGCTTTGTATTGGTACAAAGAACCATGGCGAGTCTTGTATTGCTATGAAGAACTGTTACAGTATATCAATTGTCACGAAGATTCGTTGCAGGCCTTGTATTGCCATAAAGAACAGTTAAAGGCTTTTTATTGCCACATCGAACTCTTATAAGACGGTGGATTGTTATGAAAAAGACTTACAGACCTTGTATTGCTACAAAGAACCATGACGAGCAGTGTATTGCTATGAAGAACTGTTACGCTATTTCTATTGTCACGAAGATTCGTTACAGGCCTTGTATTGCTATAAAGAACGGTTAAAAACCTTTTATTACCACATTAAACCCTTACAGACGGTGTATTGTCATGAAAAACATTCACAGACCTTGTATTGCTACAAAGAATCATGACGAGCCTTATATTGCCATGGAGAACTGTTACAGTATTCCTATAGTCACGAAGATTAGTTACAGGCCTTGTATTGCCATAAAGAACGGTTAAAGGCCCTGTATTGCCACATTCAACCCTTACATGTGATGTATCATTATGGAAAACAGTTACAGACCATGTATTGCTACGAAGAACCATGACGAGCCTTATATTGCCATGGAGAACTGTTACAGTATTCCTATAGTCACGAAGATTCGTTACAGGCCTTGTATTGCCATAAAGAACGGTTAAAGGCCCTGTATTGCCACATTAAACCCTTACAGGTGGTGTATCATTATGGAAAACATCTACAGGCCTTGTATTGCTACAAAGGACAATGACAAGCCTTGTATCAACATGGAAAACTGTTACAGCATTTCTATTGTCACGAAGATTCGTTACAGGTCTTGTATTGCCATAAAGAACGGTTAAAGGCCTTGTATTGACACATCGAACCCTTACAAACGGTATATTGTCATGAAAAACAGTTACAAGCATTGTATTGCTACAAAGTACCATGACGATCAGTGTATTGCCATGAAGAACTGTTACGCTATTTCTATTGTCACGAAGATTCGTTACAGGCCTTGTATTGCTATGAAGAACGGTTAAAGACCTTTTATTACCACATTAAACCCTTACAGACGGTGTACTGTCATGAACAACAGTCACAGGCCTTGTATTGCTACAAAGAACCATGAGGAGCTTTGTATTGCCATGGAATACTGTTACAGCATTTCTATTGTCACGAAGATCCGTTACAGGCCTTGTATTGCCATAAAAAACGGTTAAAGGCCTTGTATTGCCACATCAAACTCTTACAGACGATGTATTGTCATGAAAAACAGTTACAGGATTTGTATTTGTATAAAGAACCATGACGAGCCTTGTATTGCCATGAAGAACTGTTACAGTATTTCTATTGTCGCTACAGGTCTTGTATTGCCATTAAGAACTGTTGTAGGCTTTCTATTGCCATGTGAAGAACAATTAAATGCCCTTTATTGCTACGAAGAACCATGACAAGACTTCTATTGCTATGAACAACTACTGCAACTGTGTTTCTCCTTGGAAAATAGTTCCTGGCCTGGTATCGCTATGAAGAATTGTTACAGGCCACACCAACTGCAACAGGATTTGTATTGTCACCAATAACCGTTACAGTTCTTACATATTTTCGAAGTATTACAAACCATATTTTGCCATAAAAACTCACTGTTTTCCATGAACTAGAAAGGCGTTCTATCTGCTTGATACTTTTCACAATAACAATTAATACGAACTACGAGATGCGCCAGGAAATTAATGAAACTGAAATTCTCTCGACCGTTAGTGCTATTGCTCGGGGAGAGTTGATGCAAAGTCACTAACGGTGATGTGATAAGATTCTTCTTAAAATCATGTGGTTCCTTTGAAGCACCTCGTCGCGAAAAAGAAAATTATGTAGCTTGGAATTGGAACAACGGTAGGCGATGAGTAACTGTGCATCAAGAACTCTCTAAATCGATGACACAGCTTTCATGGATAAGCAATTGTGTAAGATGCACAATTGAACACTCGAGACCAAATTAATGCTTATCGTCTTTTTTGACTTTTGAGGAATCGTTCGTAAGGGGTTCGTACCAGCGGGACAAACAGTAATTCGCCTAAAAAGCTATACACAGGCTCTGCACGCCCTCACAGTTGCAGATTTCTAGCAATGTAATCAAGAATGGCAGAAACGCTGGGAACGTCGTGTGCGTTATCAAGGATCATATTTTGTAAAAGCTCAATATTGAATTGTAAAACTTTTGAATAAAACATATTTAAAAAAATAATTTCCAGGCACACCTCGTATTATGAAAAAACAAAAATTTCCTATGTTCGTGCTCTTTAAGGATGCGAAAAGAAATCTGGGACAGCAGAGCAACTCATGTCATTCTTGAGTAGTCCTGAAAAAACAAAAAGTTGCATTTTCAATCAAACAGGGCTCATGATAGTGACGCCATGTATGTTAAAACTTCTCTAGACTTACAAAATCTTTTTGGAATTACTACTATAGGCGCCATTTTGGAGTTTATAACCTTTAAATGGACGAGAGAAAAAATATTTCAGTATTTTAACAGCCATGGATCATCTGATGCTTTAAGAACATTAATTTAACAATTTTTGATTCAAATCTAGTTACCCATGAAATAACAAATGAATAATTCTGACATTTCTCCATAAAGAAATAAACAATATTTTTGTTTTACACGTTTGCTGGATGTAATCGTTTAAATGAGTTTGGTACGTTAAAAAATGTAAGAAAAAAGAAACCGTTTAATTAATGAAACCGCAAATGAAATTAATGTGTTGGCACAAATTCACATAAATCCGGAATCATTACAAAGGAAAAATCGCCGTGGAATGTAAATTATCAAAATCTTGCGTGTTCAAGAGATTCTGAAAAACCACAATTACAAAACACAGGTATACAAAAACTGCACCCAGGACTTGATGACATTTCGATTTGTTTATTAATATGTCCAAATTATTCATTTGTTATTTCATGGTAATTTGATTTTGTCGATTAATTGTTGAATTATAAACGTTTTAAGCTTTCAAGGTAGTTAATTAAAGTCAGATGATCTATGTGTGCTCACCGCTGAAATTGTATTTGTTTTCTGTGCAACTTTTTTGTAGTTTGGCCAACTCAGAATCTCTTCGGGTTTAGGAAAGCCCTATAGTATAGTGTACCTAGGTGTAAGCATTGAAAAACTGGCCACCATTGACCACTACCATGTCCCTACGAATCCGGAATCCCCCACCACTTAAAGGTAGATCCGGCAGATTTTCTTTGCTTATGGAAAACAAACAAAAACGTATTACACGATTGTATTGTACGTAAGACATTCCTTATTGGTATTGATTGTTTATTTTAATAGAACTGAGTAAATATGTTCTAATCAAGGCTCTTCCTTTCGATTTATTGTAATTTGAAAGTAAGTATTAACAATGACAAAATCGTTTTCCCGTGTGAAACATACATAAAAATCGCCATTTAGACTATAAAAATTGTTTTTCATTAATAAATTTTTAATGCCCATTAGGAATAATTTTTATCTCTTAGTCTTTGATAGTCATTTGAAATAGATCAAAACGTAAAAATTGTAGATTAATGAAAAATTAAATTAAAAAATTACCTGAACATGCATAAATAAATAAATTACTGTTTATTTGTATTTATTTATCAAAAAACTTTTAAGTAATGACCTGAAAATAGTACACAAGTCCAATGACATAATTTCTAATACTGCTACACAACAACATTCTTGAACTTGCAAATGCAATTAGCAAAAATGTTAGCATTTAATTGTAGTGCATTGTTTTTTAAATGCACTTAATGCAAAACAGTTATTTTCACTATATTTAATTATTGCGATATAAAATAAAATGGAGTACGAGTATGCATTTTAATTATAGACTATGTCAAGTGTAAGCACTCAGCCACTCACAAAACTTATTTTAAGAGTTGATTTTAAATCAAGTTAAAGCTAAAGGTCTTTTTATAAAATAATTACAACTTAAAAATGCAAAAAAATGCATATTTTCATTCTTGTTTTAAAATGTTTACTATTTATTGTTCTACAACTACAATCGAGTACATGCCTACAATGTCATGAAGGATTCTGAAAAATTTGTAACGTTAGCTGATTTTCTTCTTGATGAAACAATGCTACTAAAAACATATTTTCCGATTTCCGGTTCAACCGGAAGTCACTATACAGGATGTCCCACTTAGCATGCTCACCATGGGGATCTGGTAGATTCGAAGTCGGTTAAATGACACCAAATGTAGCCTCTTTCTTGACCAACTCGATCGTACTTTTGTTTTTCAAAAAATATTATTAGCACTCTCAATATTTAGGAAAAACTTATTAAAAAATTTATTTTCTTTAAATGCCTATAACTTTTTTATTAATCAAAATAATTTCATATTTCAAAATAGGGATAATAGGCACTTCTAAAACCAATAAATTTAATAAATAAAAGAATTTTTTTATTACGTCGTTTTGGAGATATGATGCAAAGTTACATTTTTTTAAATGCAAACCTAACCTCAATTTTATGTTGTTGCAAAGCTAATTTTTTTAGTAGTTTTTCGAGTTATTTTTACACTTTTTTTGATATTCTTATCTTTAATTTCATAATTGTATGTTTAATAATTGTTGTTTTATTTTATTGTTTCAGAGGTAATTTGGTTTAAAAATTTCTTTTACATTAAATAACTTTATTTTGTAATGTGATGTTATCAAACACGAATTAAAAAAATTAACCCAATCAACCCTTATATGTTTGAAATGAGAAAGAAATTAGCTTTGCAACAACATAAAATTAGGGCTAGGTTTGCATTTTAAAAAATTTTACTTTGCATCAAATCTTCTAAAGGACGCAACTTTTTCAATTATTTCTAAATATCTAGAGTGCCAATAACTTTTTCCAAAAAAAAAGCTGCATTGAGTTGGTCATTAACAAGGCTCTTGTTCTTGTTGTACTCTTACAGTTTACGAGATCTCCATGGTGAGCATGCTAACTGGGACACCCTGTATAAAGTGTTTAGTATTATCAGACAGTTACTTTTAGGAGCTTTCGAAATGATGAAAAATATACAGGGCATTCCATTTTAATTAAGAAAGTTGTTCCCATTTCCGGTTAAACCGAAAATCAAAATATGAAATATTTTGAATTGTGTAACAGCTTATTTGACGAGCTTTCAAACTATGTATTTGAAAATATACAAGGGTGTTCCTAAATAAATTACATATTTTTGTAATTTCTGGTTTAACCGGAAGCGTTTTGTTAAAATTAAAATTTTCACTTTTATTACAAATGATTTGAGAGATTTTTGAAATTTTAAATAAATCCATTTTTAAATTTTGACTTATAAAATGAGACAATCGTTGTATTAGCCGCCATTTTGAATTTAAGAAGTCGAAAAAAAGATTTTTTGATTGGGGCCAAGCCATGACGATGTACTATCTTTTGGCCGAATTGAAAGAACTGACGTCTAAGTTTGCTGGAAAGCGCAAATAACCCCCTTATTTTTGGCCAACCTGTATTGATTTCTTTTAAAAGGTTATTTTTCCGATGAAACTTGGAATTTAAAATTGAGCCCTGAAACCCACTATCAGAATTTTCCTATCTCCAATATTAAAAACTACTTTCCATCTAAAACCATCGAAAATTCTCCACCCTGTACAACTGTACAGACAGACCTACATTCACACCAATTGAGTTGAAATTTTCGCTTTTCTTCACTGGTTTCTATTTCTGAGAGAAAACATAAACAGTAATTAGCGTCGAAAACGATAACTCGAGTAGTCATGATTTATAATTAATTATTTCACAAGTTTTGTAAGCTGAGAAGCAATAAATTAATTTAAAATAATTTTTGTTAGTACCATAAAAAGTTTTGCACGCCATTAATATTTTAAATTAGCCTGCAAATTTTTTTACAAAAAAAATTATTTCGAGAAATGACTTAATATTTAAAGCCACGAGCCAAGAGTTTGAAAAAACTATTACGAATAAATTGCAAATAAATTTTTAAGTAATAAAGAAAGGCAACGAAATACTTAAAAGTTTAAATTTGGAAAATGTTTTTTGACTTGGAAATAAATATTAAAAAAACTGTTAGTGGCCCTGTCTTCATAAACAGGATTTCGGTTTTAAAACATGTTTTGATTATTTAAAATAGTTTTGGTACTGTTAGAAAACTTGCGGTAGTTTTTTCTAATCAAGTGGGCTTCGATTTAAGTTTAATTTAAAAATATTCCATTTCGATCACTATGCAATTCAAATTTACTCTTGGACGTGGTATAACGAAGAAAGTGGTATAGTTCACACACACGCTGTTAGGTGAAGCTTTTGGTATAAAATAAAAACCTCTCCAATCTTAGCTATGCGTTAATCTCAAAATGTTATGGTCAGCTGGATACTATGGATGGTTCAGATGGCATTACTTACAACACTTCTGAAATTTGCTTCCAAGGAAACAGCTACTCTCTACACTGCATCACTTCACTACAGCTTTTATTTATTTTAATTAAAATATTTTTTGCGGGAAAAGATTCGTCCAATCATAATCAAGAACTCAAGTTAGGTACAAGTATAGTTAAAAGTCGCGTGTATCTACAACTATTTTAGGTAATGATCATTACCTTTCGTTATGATAAAACCTTTCAAAATGACAGTAAGTTGTACTTTTCAAATTAACTGTTGTAATATTAACCTCGATTCAATTTTAGTGACAGTTACTTGTCAAACTTAGCGATTGAAATACTTTTATCTCGTAGTGTACTTCAAAATCTATGATAGCGCTGGCCACGCCCCCTCAGCTCGCCAATAAAGTTGGTGGGGCTGTAGTCGAGTCAAAATGGAACTTTTACCTTTAACATGATTTTTCTTCTTCACTTTCTCCAGCACTTATCCAAACTATTCCTCTGTTCTATTATTTGCACTAATAAATTTAAAGACCTTTTTCATCAAATCCCAATCGCAATCACAATTACTAGAATCTTTTAGGTAAGAATTAAAATTTTGAGATCAATTTGCGTTTGTCCAAATATTCCACTACTCTAGAGGATTATAATACATAATATAAATATTTACATTACGTTGATTACAATAATTGTTATTGTTTTACATTTGAATGTATGGTTTGTTGAGACTAGTTTCGTGCCAAAAAATATTTAATATTAATTTTACAAAGATTTTATTTTCCGTGGGAAAACTCGAAGATTTAATTGAAAAACATTTATAAACACTGTTCTGTGTACGGTCGTGTTCAATAGTGATTAGTCCCGGTACGTTTGGTTGCATACCCGCAAGGACTTTTTAGGTTGGCTAAAAATAAAAATCCCTAAATTATTTAAATAGCTGTTGCCATTAATTTAAGTGACATTGAACAAAAGGCTATCGGTTAAACCGGAAATTTGAGAACTATCAAAACTGTTTAAAAGCGTACTGTATATCTTTTAATATTTTTATACTTCTAAAATTACCTGTGGGATAACCAGATGATGCTAAACATTTCATATTTTGGCTTCCCGTTTATCCGAAAACGATTTATACGTTCTTTGACAGATAAGACCTTAGCTATTGTAAGAAATTTGCAATTTTTTGGTTAGGAATAAACAGTTCAAAATGGACCTTTTTACGTCGTGGTCGACAGAAAAAACTTGTTTCAGACATGAAAAACTTTGCCAAAATAAATAAAAATGAGAACAGAGCTAATTTCGATGATTAAAGTAGCAAAATTCGAGGATTATGCAACAAATAATATTTAAATTAAATTAATAATTTATTTTATTTGTTTATTTAAAATAAACAATATTTTTGTAGCTAATTTATTAATTAAATTAATTTTGAAATAATTATTCGGGGGTCAATAAGTTTAAATTTCACGTCTAATAAATTTAATAGAAAAGTGACGTTCAAACATATCGTTTATTTTGCCACTAATTATAAATCTAACGGATAAGATATTATAAGATTTGAATATATTAAAGTTTAATATTTTTCTAATAATTTTTTTTGTTACAGTTATCCGAAGATGTAACGAGAAAAAAAGCCGAATATCAAAAATATTTAGAATTATACAAATTAATGAGATCTAGGTTTGAAGAACATTATGTAAAATGTAAGTACATGACTAAATACTAGAGGTATAGTCGATATTGTTGGTATAGTTGAACATGTAGGTAGTTCTAGTTAGCGTCAAAAGATATACACTTATACAGGGTGCTGATTTCGACGACGCAGCATAGGGATTTCAATGGTAAATTCGATTATTTCCTCCTCAAATTATTTTAGATCTAAGCCAAAAGTGTATTTGTATCGAGTTTTTTATATAGAAAAAATACTACATCTGCACATACCATATGTTTACAATTTTCCAGAATCGTAAAATTAACCACAGATAACTGATTATAAATTAACGACATTAGAAATGCAATGCAAATGCAATTTAAAAAACAATAAGGATGCCATGGAATTAGCCAAACAAACCACATAAAATAATAGTAATTTGATAATAATAATAATTTAATAAACGTCAAATTATAATGACCATTGAAGAACGAAATACGTACTCCCTAGTCTATCAGGAAAGAGCCATTTAGCTATACCAAAATACCACAAATCTATAAAGTTGTGTCAGTGATTGCATCGAGATTTTTCAGTACCTACAGCATTATGAACAATCGTTCGTACTCGGATCCACTTCTACTACCTGGTACTTTTTTTAGTACCATGATTCATTCAAATTATAGTGAAGTAAGTTAAGCTACTAAAACGGCACACGTTTTCTGTATCTATCTTAATAGAAGCCTCTCTATAGTTAGCTAAAGCTTGTGAACCCATATTAGAAATAAATCAATATCTACAATTCTGGGTTTGGAAAAAAATAATATGGATCACAATGGTTTTCTAGATATAACGATTTCCGCTCAATTTCTCGAATAGAAAAGGTTGCTTATACTCCACTCCCACTTATAAGGAAAGATCATGACAGCCAATGATAATGTAAAATCGTCGAAATGAATTAGTCATCCCTAGGTTTCTAAAATGTCGTTTCCGTCGCATTTTCTCTTATAGGCAACGGCTGCTAATGTTCCTTCCGGATTTTTATATTCTAAAATAATGACGAATGTAAATGAAAAATGTGATTTGTTTCGATAATTCCAAGGCATCACTATTTTTTGTAAAAATTACTTTTTCAAATTCATTAATTTTACCTTTTTGGAAAATGAAAAACTGTAAACAATAATGTGTTCAGATGTAACCTTTTCTTCTCTACAAAAAACCTCCATAGTCCTAAAATAATTTACAGGGGAAATAATTGAAAACGATACCAATGAAATCATTGGTATCCCCATTTTACTCTTTAGCAACTTTTTGGAAACGATCTACATAATATCTAAAAAGACATATTTTGATCCACCTTAAAAATTTTTAAAACTTCCGTTTTTTTCCGAAAATAACACCAACTTCTGAATTCGCAATAAAATACAAAAGTCGACAAAAGTATAATTTTATATTTTTGAAAACTAGAGAAATTTATCAGTCCATTTGGAATATTTTTAAGCTCGCACCAGATTTTTTTGCGTTCAGATTATAACATATTTTAATAGTAATAAATACTTAGGGGAAGGTGGGTGAATATCGGCTCTTGTCCAATATCGACCAGTGCCCTATAAAGCATACTATAGTCTGTTCCAATGAAAAAGGTTAGTGTTGCAGTGATAGAAATCTACTAGCTTTGTTGCACACACTTTTATTCTAATTAGCGCGATCTTGTACTATTAGCGCACAGTTGCCAGTATTCCGTGCAATTTTATCATGTTTTATAGAAAGTTGTACACAATACACTTTTTTTTCGTTATAAAATCATTTTATTACATATAATAAATATATTTATTTAAATTTATTATCAATTGTAATTATTATTTAATTTTTTTTAGAAATAAAAAAAGTAATAATTCGTATATTAAATGCAGCGCTGTTCCCTATACCTACAACACTAACCTTTTTCATTGGAATGCACTATACATTATTTATTGATTCGTGTTGCAAACATTGGCTACTCTCATAACTAATGTTTGTGTCGCACATACGCTTTACAGTGCTAAAAATAAGTTGCACGGTTTTCTTTATTATATTTTGCTGCGTCGTTTTAAGGTAAAAAGACTTTTTACAGAAAAAATATACATTTTACAAAAAATATACAAAAAATGCCTTTATGGCCAGTCTCTGGTACATTTTTGCTTAGTTATGGATCCATAACAATCCAAAACTTAACCATTTCTATTGTTTGAAACCGGTTTTTGAACACTTAGGGAATAGATATCTATTCGTCAGTAGATAACTATCTTTTGAGAGACTCGCAGTAAGTGGTCGATATTCACCCACTTTCCCCTACTAACTGGAAATATTCAAATATTAAAAAATCTTTTTTTTTTATAAAAATAAAAATAATTGAATTTTTAAAGTGACATTTTTATCTTAGCGACTCTGCACCAGGTTATCCAAATGCAGTTATTTTGAGAAAAACTTAACGATATTAAAAAATTCTATATATGTATAAATTATGTAGTAACAGTTTAAAACCAAAAATCCATTATTTATTGCAACTATCTGATTTCTAAGAACTAATTGCGAATTTATAAATTGTGTCAATTCTCTCAAAAATAATATGCATGTAGATAGATGACTGGTACCGCTAGGAGATGCTAACGCTAAATGCAAAATTAAAAATATCTGTTGTGTCAACACAAGACTTTCCGATTGAGTTGATTATTTTAAGACCAAAACAGTTAGAAAACAAAAGAATACTGAACATTTTTATAATCACTGATTAAAAATAAATAAAAGTCAAAATTTTTTGACAAATGTCAAATTTTTTGACAACTGTCAAATTTTTTGACAATTGTCAGAAACGTCAGCTGCCAAATATTATTAGATATTTGATTGCGTAAAAACTCTTTCAAAAACAAAATAATTTTAAAAAATTTTATATCATTGAATAAAAAAAAAAGTTCTCTATCGGATGATTTAAAAAAAATTATATAGTTCCATTTAAAAAACACAAAATTTCCTTAATTGCACGCCCCCTAGCGGACCGATTTTGAACAAACTCCTTTCTGCACTCCGTCGTTATCTGATAAGACCCTATACCAAATTTCAAGTCAATCGGTTCGGCCGTTTCAGAGATTTCGTGGGGAACTACATCCACACATACATACACACACACAGACTTTTTTCTAAAAATGGTCTAGATCGACTCGGGGGACCTCAAAATACATATATCCGGTGTTATCTCAAAAAATTTTTTTTACCCCATTACAATACTTTCCTTTAATACCTTAAGGTATCGGAAAGTAATAAACTAATTTCTCAAAATGTGAATACTTCCCGCTAGTAAATTACCTACTAGAGTAGAACCTCTATAATTCTAGTGTTTGGTTATCCGGATATTCCCTAATCCGGACCGGACAATTTCTTTCACTATGTATGTCAATGTCAGCGAACCGCAACGCGCGGCCCGCGGCGCTTTACCTTTCCTCATTTTTGTCATTGTTCTTAAGTATTAATAAAATTCAAATAAAATGTTTTCGCATTTTTAATATCACAAATACCTATATATTATCAAAATTATGAACAAGGGGGTCGCCTTTATTTAAATTTACACACTATGTGGCCCTTGCCTGTCAAAAGGTTGACGACCGCTGATGTATGTTATACCATACGGATGGTATAATCGGAAGTGTAAGAAAATTTGAAGGTATGTCAAAATAAGCCCTTGTGGCTTTACATTACTATACCTGCTGGATGTAGCTGGTTCTTGCTAAATAGAGATGTAAAAACCTAAAAACATATTTTCCTTTCCATCAGAGGGCCCCCAGAGGGCCAAGATGATGGAAATTTCTAAAAAAACTCAGCATAAAAAATTATATTATCACGCGTACTTGCACAGTTCTTTATGAACTCTTTTCAAATTTTTCCAGAAATGCATTGTTAATATCTTAAACGCGCTCTGCTTGCCAACCTATAAACCGTCTTTAGCGTAAATGCGAGATTTTTTACAGCCTGTAGCTCAAAAATTAAAATATACAATGCGGGTGTTTGCAGAGCCATTACGTAAGAAAGGTTTAGATGGTTTTTCCCCAGTGCAATTGCTTTGATGGATTTTCACCACTGTGAAGTCATATCACTAATTATTGAAATTAAGTCGATTTTTATTAATCAATTAAATTAATTTAGTATAATTATATACTAATTCAATAAATTATGATATTAAGATAGTAAATTAATTGAAATAGTGTTATGAAATTCACTGAATGAAGTCGTTCATGTGGAGTTTGCTTGAATTATTTTGGCACATAACAATTTCTATTATTATAGAAAAAAAGTTTAAAATAATTTTACCACATTAATGGACTTTAAATTAAACGTATACAATTTACAAAATGCATTGAGTGCATCGGGTACTGAGAAAAAGAAAAAAAGCAGAGCGTAAAATGTGACGTTAAGTGTAAACTAATTAACTGTATTAATTTTAAATGCTTTTTATATAATAATAATTTAAAGGACAATTTAAGGAAAAAAATTTTAAGTACTTCGTTGTGACGTCAATATATTACTTTACTGAGGGGCCATAAGGTTGATGCAATTATTTTTTAAAACGTTTTTTGCAGACTATAAAAAATTTTGAGGATCTTCTGTTTGTTATTTTTAAATTAAAACTTTACCTTGATTACTTTGGACTCGACTTACTAAAAATATCGTACAAAATGACATCAAAATTGTCGTCAGTACTCAACTCAGAGTGCTCGGTATCATCTATAAAACCAATTTTTTTAATAAGATCAATCGCAATTTTTATTTTTTACTGCTTGTAAGTAATGTTTCTTGGCTTTCAAAACAGTAATTTTTCAAATTTGACATAATTTTATATGTAAATTCTTGAAACCTTACATAATAGATTAAATTTCCATTAATCTTTAATTATATGTAATTACCTACGTTTAAATTAAAATATTACTTGATCAGACGGCAATTAATTAAAAAAAATAATTATGCTGTGCACTATGAATTTGTACCTTGGGAAAATTTCGCTGAATTAATTAACAATTTTTTTCAATTTTTAGCCGGACGAGGTGGAAGAAAATTAGACGACGTACGTGATAAATATCAAAAAGCTTGTAGAAAATTACATTTAACTCACAACGAATACGTTTTATTATTATGCGAAGCAACAGAATTTGAAAAAGACTTTAGAACTGTTTTATTACCTGGTTTATTAGAACATCAACAGTCTGTACAAGAAGCATTTATTTTAGCTTGGTATGTATCAATTTTATATCTACTTTAAATTTTTTGATTGCTTTTTTTATTTCCACAGGAGGCAGATATTACAAGAAGTTGTTCAACTTTCAGATTTTAATTCTGATAAATATAGGGAAATACAAAAGAGAATAGAAAATAGTTTAGATTCTGTTAAACATAATGAAGAATATAACGACTTTACAGAAAAACACAAGTAAGTGTGCTTTCATTCGAGCGCTCATGTAGAAGGCGAAAGCGCTCTTTAAATAACACAAAAATTAACTAATTTTATTGTACACAGAACAACACCAACAGACCCAATAAAATTCATTTTTGACGAAAGTCTTGTCGAAGACAGTGCTGGAAAATTATTACCAAACCAATTAACAGTCGATAACTTAACAGTCGAGTGGTTACGAACGAAGCTATCTGAATTGGAAGTTAGCGTAAAAGAAAATCAAGAAAAAAGAGCTACGTTATCTTCTAACAATCACGATGGTCTTACCAATGGTAAAATAATAAACAACGATATAAATAATAAGTAAGGTTTCCAAAAGTTGTTAAAACGACAATTTTCAAAATTTTAAATTTCAGATTAGGATTAGTCGATACTAACAAAAAGGAAGTAAACGAATTAAGATGTTTCGAAAGGAAAATGTTGAGACAAACGGAACTTATAAAAAGCGCTTTAAATGAGTTGGGTTGTGAGGAAGTTCCGTCGGGATGCGATCTTGCTATCGATAATCAAACGTTCATCAGCAACTCCAACGAGCAGGTAAAAAATTACAATTTTGACTTTTTGAGTTAACTTAAAAATTATAAAAAGGCCAAACTTTTCTAAAAATCCTCATTGTGCTTTTTTTGCATATTGATTGTTTTTGTAAAAATTGTTTTATACTGACATAAAATATGTAGATCTTTTTAGTAGTTTGCATTTAATCAAAATGGTGGCAGTTATTTTGCATTTTTATTTGTTTATAAAAAAAATTGCACAAGTAACAACTTTTTTTAGTTAATTAATATTTGTATGCAAAATTGGGAAGGTGTAGGTTAACATTTTAGGGTGATGGTTCTCAATCTTCACTGATTAAAAGAGCTTTGGGCCATCAGAAGATAGTGAATATGTTTCGTAAACCATTCCGCAGAAAATCTGCACCTTCTTCACCTGTGGCTCCTCCTCGTACTAAAGGACGAAGAGATTCGGCTTCACACAGTGAAGGGTCCGACCCAGTAGGTTTTGCTTGCTTAGATTTTATAACAATAATTATTTTAGAATTCCACGTCACATCGGCCACGTTTGACCCTTAGGTCTTCGGATTTTGACGAAATTTGCTATGTCTGTTGGGAATATGTTCAAACTTGAGTGTACAAAGTGGTTTTGCGAAAAAAATATTTTTGACCTATCTACGGTCAAATTAATTTTTGAACTATTTTGAAAACATGAATACTTCAATAATTTATAACTAGCGATCTAAAAGAGATATATTTCTGCAAAATACTCCTATTTAAAGCTAAAGGAACGTACTATTCATTTTATGCATCGCTTCTTTCATTTAAAGTTTTTTTGTCAAACTGTTCCAGTGTCAAATGTTCAAGTCGAAGTTTCCAAAATACACCCTCTTCGATTTTCGCAATTTTTTTATATGTTGAGTAGTCCAATCACATTAGAATTGGACCTTTAACTAATTAATAACAGGACGGGACCACTTTTAAAAATTTTCATTTGGTGAGTAAAAACGGAAAAAAAAGTCTACCGTTTTTTTTGCATACATACAAAGTTATAGGCCATCTAAGAAAAAGAGGGTGTTCTGTAGTGCTTTTTAAAAATTTACGGTAGTCCTATGACGTAGGGTTTACTGTCGCTGCCGCTCGGGCTATAAGTCATAAAGGCTCAACATATAAAAAAATTGCGAAAATCGAAGAGGGCGTTTTTTGTACACTTCGACTGACTTTGACTTGAACATTTGACACTGGAACAGTTTGACCAAAAAGGCGTTAAATCAAAGAAGCGATGGATAAAATAAATAGCACGTTCATTTAGCTTTAAATAGGCGTATTTTGCAAAAATATATCTCTGATCTGACGTGGAATTACCCTTAGTATCTATCTCTTCAACTAACCATTTCATGAATGCTCGTTAATTGTAAATAATTGTAATTCGATAGTTTTACATGTACCATAAACCTATTGCATGCGTTAGAAATGCACTTGTTTCTCATAATAGTTAGTCACTAAAGTAACGCATTTTCCTTTTCCATTTTCCCAAAAAAAGTTCACGAAGTAATGCAGTGTATAACTTTTGGGCTTCATAACACATGTTTATGATTCTTCATTGTCACAGCCACCATAACAGTTTCTAATTAAAAATTATTTAGGTTGCATTAAGTACAAATAAAACATTAATGGATGAAGAATGGTTTCATGGAGTGCTACCTCGTGAAGAAGTTGTAAGATTGTTAACCCAAGATGGTGACTTTTTAGTACGTGAAACTACAAGAAATGACGAGTGTCAGACAGTTTTATCAGTTTGTTGGGGTGGTCATAAACATTTTATTGTACAAACGACTGTAGAGGGCCATTATCGATTTGAAGGGCCAGCTTTTCCGAGTATAAGAGAACTGATTTTGTATCAGTTTAATAGTAGTTTACCAGTTACTGGTAGATCGGGTGCCATATTATATAAACCAATACCGAGAGAAAGGTGGGAGTTAAACAATGACGACGTTGTCTTATTAGATAAAATTGGAAGGGTAGGTTTGACATTCAAAAATAAAAACAATAGTCTTAAGTTGTATATTTATAGGGAAACTTTGGGGACGTTTATAAAGCGCAGCTAAAAAGTACCGGACAAGAAGTAGCTGTTAAAACTTGTAGGGTTACTTTACCAGAAGAGCATAAAAAGAAGTTTTTACAAGAAGGTCGCATTTTGAAACAATACGATCATCCGAATATTGTTAAACTTATAGGAATTTGTGTGCAAAAGCAACCGATTATGATTGTAATGGAGCTCGTTCCAGGTAACAAATTCTCTTCAATTTAATACATTTTTTGCAAATTATTTTTCAGGAGGATCTTTGTTAACTTACTTACGTAAAAACGCTTCAGTTTTAACCGATGGTCAATTAATGAATATGTGTTTGGATGCAGGTGCCGGTATGAGATATTTAGAGTCAAAAAATTGTATCCACAGAGATTTAGCGGCGCGTAACTGTCTTGTAGGTAAGTTATCTCCGCTTTAGTGCTTATAGTCAATTTAATACCACATTTGATTATTCAGGTTACAAAAACACCGTCAAAATCTCCGATTTTGGCATGTCAAGAGAGGAAGAAGAATATATAGTCTCCGACGGTATGAAGCAAATTCCAATAAAATGGACAGCTCCAGAAGCATTAAACTTTGGTTTGTTTATCTTAAAATATCTTCAATAGTCTAAAATATTTTATTTTAGGAAAATATACTTCATTATGTGATGTATGGAGTTATGGAATACTTTGCTGGGAAATATTTGCACGTGGTGGTACGCCGTATAGTGGAATGAGCAATTCAAAAGCACGTGAAAAAATTGACACGGGCTATCGAATGCCAGCACCTGACAATGTACCAGATGAAATGTATCGTTTAATGTTACGATGTTGGGAATATCAACCAGAAAATCGTCCAAATTTCGAACAAATTTATACTGTTGTAGACACCTTATGCCAAGCATACAGAATATCCTTTTTATAGGAACTCGTTAAAGACCTATTATTTTGATAATATTCGTAGGATTAGTTGTATTCTGATTTTGAGTTAACTCATCGTTCGCCAAAATTTACAAACATAAAAGAGTAATTCTATTTTACACAACTGACCCTTAAATCATCAAGTTAATGAAATAGAATTTAAAAAATAAAGTACTGTGATGTTATAGAATTTTAGATGAAACTTTTGGCTTTGGATTTATCGGCGTTGTATTTATTTTTAAAAATTGTTGAAAGTAGAATTCATTTTTATATAAAGGTAATATTTGTTTTTATTTACCTTACCATATTTTTTTGATATATAAGTTTTAAAAGATGGAATAATTGTTGTCATTTATACATTGTACGTGATATTCTTCATTATTAATTATTTACAATCTTATTACTAATCCAGTGTAATAGTAATAAAAAATTGATTTTACAATAAATAATCTTAATCGACATCCAATATCCTCAAAAACAACGGATGTGGCCATACGAGGAACTTTTTCCGTCTATCAAATCTTGGAATTTTGTATTTTTTTTATTAAAATTTCATTAAATATCTTATAAATAAAATACATTAAAAAAAACTTTAAAAAGCGCACTAAAGAAACGTTTGGGTATTGAAGTTAGGCATGAAAACAGTTCCTTGTATGGCCATATCCGTTGTTTTTATTATTAAATTTATTTTTATGTTAAAATAAATTACATGATATTAAAAAAAATTGCTTTCGTCCGGGGTCAGAACTTCTGCATGTAAGCAGAATTTTTAGACATAATCTGTCTGAAATACTAATTTCATTTTTTTTTTAATTTGGCATAAATTGAAGTTCCAAACATACATTATTTTATATGTTCAGAAAGCTAATTTTCCGAGCTTTCAAAGTATTGAAAAATATACAGAGTGTTCTATTTATATTAAGAAATTTAATGCCATTTCCGGTTAAACCGGAAATCGAAATACAGTGTCTGCAAAAAAGTCTGCACCATATGGGATTTTTTTTTATTATGCATATTTTTTGAAAATAGTTTTCGGCATCAATGTCTGCATGAAATAAAACCAAAAAGGCACCATAAATATTAGTTATGTCATTTACGCAACACCGACAAATCGTCTTTTAAAAGTTTCGATTGCCCAAAAATGCCCTTATTTTTCAAAACAGAGAAAAACAACATAAGGGAAAATTGTTTCTATTCACCTCAAGATACTAGATACAAAGTTTAAGAAAAAAATATTAACATTTTTATTTTTTGGTTTTCTTGAAAATTCTCACTGATTTATAATTTTCCGGAGTTCTTTTCTTTACATTTAAATTCTAAAGATCCACTTTGATCCAACGAGATCAAAATATTACGTTTTGTTCTGAATTTAATCTAATTTTGGAACATCAAAATATTTTAATCGAAAATGATAGGACCATCTTGGACTATTATCATTTCCCATCTCTGAATTCATCTTGAGAAATACTTTAACCATAGAGGTCACATATTTTAGAAATATATCGTCGAATTTTAATTAAAATAAGAGCTGACAGATAAAACAGTAAAAACACTAGTAGGTACTACATTACATATTAAATAAATTCCATATTAGTTTATTGTCTGGATATTTAGGGTAAATTTAGACATCATTTGGGACCTCTATCTGTCAGCTCTTATTTTAATTAAAATTTGCCGATATTTTTCTAAAATGTGTGCCCTCTACGGTTAAAATATTTCCCAAGATGAATTCAGAGATGGGCAAATAGTCCAAGATGGTCCTATCATTTTCAATGAAAATATTTTTATGTTCCAAAATTATACTAAATTAAGAACAAAACGTAATATTTTGATCCCGTTGGATCAAAGTGGATCTCTAGAATTTAAATGTAAAGAAAAGAACTCCGGAAAATTATAAATAAGTGAGAATTTTCAAGAAAACCAAAAAATCAAAATGTTAACATTTTTTTCTTAAACTTCGTATCTAGTATCTTGAGGTGAATAGAAACAATTTTTCCTTATGATGTTTTCCTCTGTTTTGAAAAATAAAGGCATTTTTGGGCAATCGAAACTTTCAAAAGACGATTTGGCGGTGTTGCGTAAATGACATAACTAATATTTATGGTGCTTTTTTGGTTTTATTTCATGCAGACATTGATGCCAAAAACTATTTTCGAAAAACATGCATAATAAAAAAAAATCCCATATGGTGTTTGGTATTGTGTAATAGCTAATTTTACGACATTCAAAATATTTAAAAATATACAAGGTGTTCCCAAAAATTATGATATTTTTGTAATTTCCGGTTGAACCGAAAGCGTTTTGTTACCCGAAAATAGTGTCAAATAATAGATATTCATGAGATTGATAAATATATCCATTTTCAAGTTTTCATTTTTATTACAGAAGAAAGTAAGAGATTTTAGAAGTTATGAGGTCATATTCAAAAAATCATTACTCTAAAACGGTTCCAGCGATTTTAATAAAAATTTATATTTCGATAGAAAATTACGTTCTCTGTAACATATCCCAAAAAGAAAAAATATGGCAGAGGGAGTTTTGAGAAAATCCATTTCAAAATTTTGACCTACTTTGGCCCCTTAAAGGTAGGCAATTTTAAAACAGTTTTGAAAATCAACTTGTTTAGGACGAAAGCCCTATATTTTGATTGTACAATGCCGTTTTAAAACTTTCATAATAATAATTACCGGTCAAGTTATAAGGGAAAAACCACAAAATGAGACAAAACATCTTATTTTTGGACACCCTGTATAGATTTCTTATTAAAGCTATTTTTGCCGATGAAATTATCTTAAAGTGGCTGAAACCAAATTTCATCAAAATCGTTTCAGTAGTTTTTGCTGAGGGGGGACATCCATCCAGACATTTGTTAAAAAAATCGAAAAATTTTTTTTTGCATTTTTGGAATCCGGGACTCAAAACGTCGAGAAATGCAATAAAAAAAATTATTTTTTTCTCGATTATAACAACTTTTTCTTGGATTGGAAGAAGTTAAAATCCACTAACTATACTTGTCAATAAAATCAACAAATTACAATTAAAAATTTAATATAAAAAATATGCACCAATCGTTTGTGTATATTTAAAAATTCTAGACAACTTACAAATATAGATTAATAAGAACATCACTAACAGCAGCAGTTGTAAGAATCCCTAAATCTGTAAATAATAAATCGATATAATCAGGTGGCGTGTAATCAACTAGTGGGTGCTCTCTACGAAGATCGCCTTTTCGAGCCTCTTTAGTATACTAAAAAAATCAAAATATTAAAATTAACCTTTCCAAGTTGGAAATCTTACTTTGTAATCATCTGGTAAATCCTTTTGATTTAAAGGAAAGTATCGTGTAAATTTGAAACTTTCAGCTAATACATATAAGGGTTTGTTCATAGCTTTTGCACAAAGTGCCATCGTATAACTACCAATTTTATTAACAATACCACCACTTTCAACTACAGCTTCAGCACCAACCATTACAAAGTCAACTTGTTCCATTACATAACCTACTGCTGAATCTAATATTGGAGTACACGTAATATTTAGTTTTTCTAAATCCTTGCAAAAAACATTCCTGTGACAAAAAAACACATATTAAATTGTAATCGCTTCATAATTGTAATAAAAGCATTTACCCACTATTATCGGGCGATGACATTGTTACGAAAACTTCAAAATTAATATTTTCATCAACAGCCTCTTTTAAAGCTTGTAAAACAACACGCGAACGTGAGTGAGTTAAGATTTTCTACAAAAAAAAAAGATGTTTTAAACTAAACTTGTAGTATAACTTAAAACTTACAGATCCTTCACTAATAAATGGACGTGTAAACTTAGCAATTTTACCTCTTGAATCATATAACTGTTGTAAATATAATTCTCCTCTCTTCAACATAATATTCTTACATTCTTCAAATTCCTGACAAAATTTAACAAATAAGTTATGTTTAATTAGTCATTTAGGTAACTTACTTGCACGTCGGCTATTACTAAAGTTATAAAACGCATGAAAAGTTCAGAACCTGACGTTATCGCTGCAGCTGGATAGTTACTGTGTTTCATTACTTCAATACCAATTTTGAGGCTTTCGTTGAGTCCCGAAACAGTGTTAGCTACAAAAATAAATCTGGTGAAAACTGAAAATTTTCGTAAAAATCAAATTACAGTCATAATCTCTTATGATGCGTATTAGGGTACGTATTGCGGCAACTCCAGCTGAAACATCAGCTTCATTTTCTACGATTTGCACAAAATATTTTTCAATTTCTAAAATAAAAATAAGGTTTAGCTTGCGTGTAAAATTATAAGAAACGTACCTTGTTCGTTCATATTTATTTATTTTATTGGAATTGCATCAGATTATTTTATGGTTATGTTGAGCCAAGTTTGACAGTAGTTGTACAGTTCTTGGTTAGTAATATAGGTGGAGCCTCATGCTAAATTTTAACCTGCCAAAATAATTCCTTTCATAACAAACAAATTGGCCAATAGGAGCCGTCGCTTTGATCACGTGCTACAATAAACTTAAAATTTTGTCAATTTGTGTGTAGTTCCAGTGGATAACGTTTTCATCGGTCGATGTTTTGGATTAACTGGCTCTAAATTTATTTTTTGTTGTAAGTAGTATTAAATGCATTTAATACTCTTTACAAATTATGTAATTTTGACTTGCCTTTCGTGATCATTTGTATGAATTTGAAAACATTGCGTGGTTGTGCAACGAAAATCCTATTCCGCCATTTTCTCTACTTACAGCTACTATTTTAATGGGTTTCCTTCTTTTTAAGACATTATGAATGCACTTAATTGTAAAACTATTGTATTTTTGTGTAACTACTTCATTATTTCTTGATGTCATGTAGTTATTTTTGAGCTTTTAGATCACATAGATTACTTACGCAACGTATTATTAAAAATGATATTGTATAATTTGCGTTTGAACGTGTAGTTTGTTGAATTTTTATATATTTTTAAATATATTTATTGTTTTTCCTTGTTAATGGGGTCACATTTTTAATTTAAGTAAATATGTTTTCAGTTTTCTATTTACATTTTCATATTAAAAACAAACTAATGTTTGACGTTTTTAATGTCATTTATATGACTGGCACGTTTGTGACAGTGGCGTAGTATGTAAAATATTTAGGGTAGGACTACGAGGGTTATGCCATTCTTGATTATGTGTAGTTTCCACGTAACGTAGTTGCATCAAAATTGCATAAATAATTTTCCTGATAAAACTTATTCCAATTTTATTGTTTTAGAGCAACCCACGTAGCTTCTCATTACTAATATTTTTGTGTTGTTATTGGTGTGTTTATGTTTTTACAAAACTAGAATTGTTTTGTCTATATTTAACAAAGATTAGTGCATCGTTTTAACATTAATAATTTAGAAGTGATGGTATTTTTATGCAGGTGCAGTGTCTGTGTCAGTGCTGCGTGCGTGTACAACGTGCTCCAGATGTCTTATCAACTTGTAGAATCCCACTTCACCCAACTTCATTGAAAATAGGAAAAATTTTTCGTAGGCATGGTGAGTAAAATTTAAAAATTAATTCGAAATTTGAGAAATATCTTATTCTGTAAGTGCGATGTCAGTTTTTCTCCTTCGTGGGCGTACGTGAAAAGAGGGATTCTAATTAAAAAAATAAAGCAAGTTTTTTAAGTAGTTTAAGGTAGTGGGACAGTGGGAGGATTTGCAAATGGATTTGAAATCCAAAAAGACTGAATGGCGTCATTTTGTGGATGATTGTGCAAAATCCAACTTTTATCTCTTTCGTGCTCTCTTTATCTCCGAGTTTTTTATTTATTTATGCAGTAAATATTTTTGGATTTGAAAATCTAGTATCTTCCGCATTCGGCGCGCTTAATTTAAAATGTAAATGTTGCTTAAATTTAAAAATTACTTCAACAAAGGTTTGTTTGGCATTGAAAACGTCATGCACAACGGTGGGCGTTTATTAAATCGAGATCGTCTTTTATTCTCAGTTTCCACCTGCACAAACTTCTCCGATGTAACCCAAACAAAGACGTTCTAATAAAACATTAGAATAGCTACCAGTGTAAACAAAATGAAATATTTGACGAAATTTTCCTAATTTAATAAAAAATTGTTTTATTATAAATAAATAATATTTTGGGTTGTCGATTTGTGTATGGGGGGACAACTCAAGGTTGCACGTTGCACTCTGAGGGTCGAAAACTTTGCGGGTGGGGCATCTCCACGTGAGGGTCGGTCAGCGACCCGGCACGGCTCGAGCTAAGCGTCGTTGCGAAGGAGAG